>CM035135.1:119448748-120023748 GCA_020205605.1 Panax ginseng
ATTTATGATTGATGATAATCCACAGTTATCACGAATATGTTGAATTACCGATCTTAACCAAGCACATTCACGACTCGCTTCATGAATTTCAATAATCTCTGCATGATTTGAGGAAGTAGCAAAAATTGTTTGCTTAACAGATCTCCATGAAATAGCAGTATTTCCATAAGTAAATAAATATTCTATTTGTGATCGGCCTTTGTGTGGATCAGAAAGGTAACCCACATCAGCATATCCAACTAACTATGATTTTGATCCATTTGAATAAAATAATCCAAAATCAGTAGTCCCACGAAGATATCGAAAAATATGTTTAAGTTCATTCTAATGTCTTCGAGTTGGTGCAGAACTATACCTTGTTAGTAAGTTAACTACAAATGCTATATCAGGTCGTGTGAAATTTGCAAGATACATCAAAGCGCCAATTGCACTAAGATATGGTACTTCAGGACCAAGAGTTTCTTCATCATTTTCTTGTGGTCGAAACGGATCTTTCTTAACATCAAGTGACCGGCTCACCATTGGAGTGCTCAAAGGATGAGCTTTATCCATGTAAAATTGCTTGAGAATTTTTTTTGTGTATGTTGATTGATGAACAAGAATTCCATTCAGAAGATGTTCAATTTGCAGGCTAAGACAAAATTTTGTCGTACCAAGATCTTTCATCTCAAATTCATTTTTTAAATAATTTGATGTTTTTGTTAACTCTTCTGGAGTCCTTATAAGATTTAGATCATCAACATATACTGCAACAATAGCAAATTTGAATTCTGATTTCTTGATAAAAACATATGGACAAATTAGATTATTTTTAAATCCTTCTTTCAAACGATATTCACTGAGGCGATTATACCACATGCGTCCGGATTGTTTTAACCCATATAAGGATCTTTGTAGCTTGATAGAATACATACTTCGAGATGTAGAATTATATGCTTCAGGCATTTTATATCCTTCAGGGATTTTCATGTAGATATCATTATCTAATGATCCATACAGATATCTTTGTAACAACATCCATTAATCGCATATCCAAATTTTCTTTTCTACCAAGCTAACTAAAAATCAATGTAAATGCATCCATTACGGGAGCATATGTTTCTTCATAATCAATCTAGGGTCTCTGCGAGAAACTTGTCTTCTACAAGTCGCTTTGTACCTTGTAATTTCATTTTTCTCATTTCGTTTACGTACGAATACCCATTTATATCCAACAGGCAATACACCTTTAGGTGTTCGGACTACAGGTCCAAAAACTTCACGTCTACATAGTGAATTTAATTCTGCTTGAATTGCCTCTTTCCACTTTGGCCAATTATTTCTTCTTTGACATTTATCAACGGTTTGTGGTTCATATTCATGATCATCACTTCTGGTGATATTGAGAGCAACTTTGTATGAAAATATATTATCGACAACAATTTTATTTCTATCCAATACTTCTCATGTATGTGCATAATGTATTGAGATCTCATTATTTTCATGTGCCTGATCCTCTTCGGGAGATAACTCATCTGTTTCAAGGGATAACTCTTCAAGATTTTTATTTTCTGGAGATTTTTGTTCATAAGTTTTGGATTGATCAATTATCTCTGTGGTTTGTTTAATGGGTTCTTGTACTTTCCTCTTCCGGGGAATTTTATCTTTAACACCGATCGGTCTTCCATGCTTCAGGTGTGGTTTTGATTCATTCTTCTTGTATTAACTCGATTGTCTCTATCGACTTCAATCCATCTTTGGAGTATTAGCAGCTGGAATGTGAGATTTCACTATTTTTTTATTGTCGGTGAACACATCCGGTAATTGATTTGTAATTCCTTGCAAATGAATAATCCTTTGAACTTCCAGTTCACATTGATTTGTACGATGATCAAGATGAGATAACGTCGAAACATTCCAAGTAATCTCACTTCGTGCTTCAGGCACCGATTTTTCTCCCCCTAATTGTGGGAAAATTATTTCATTAAAATGACAATCCTCAAAACGTGCCTTAAAAACATCACCAGTTAGAGGTTCAAGATATCTAATGATAGATGGGGAATCAAAACCCGTATAAATTCTAAGTCTACGTTGAGGACCCATCTTTGTGCGTTGTGGGGGTGCAATAGGTACATATACAGCACAACCAAATGTGCGTAAGTGAAAAATATTTGGTTGTTGGCCAAGCATAAGTTGCAATGGTGAGAATTTATGATAAGCAGTTGGCCTAATGCGAACTAATGATGCAGCATGTAAAATAGCATAACCCCAAGCAGAAACTGGTAATTTTGATTTCATAGGCAAAGGTCGAGCAATAATTTGAAGTCTCTTGATAAGAGATTCAGCTAAACCATTTTGAGTATGTGTATAAGCAATAGGATGTTCAACATCAATTCCAATTGACATGCAATAATCATCAAAAGCTTGAGATGTGAATTCACCAGCATTATCTAACGAATTTTCCTAATTGCATAATCAGGAAATTGTGCTTTCAACCTAATTATTTGAGCAAGAAGTCTAGCAAATGAAACATTTCTAATAGACAGTAAACATACATGTGACCATCTAGTTGATGCATCAATTAAAACCATAAAATACTTGAATGGACCACAAGGTGGGTGCATTGGTCCACATATATCACCCTGAATTCTTTCTAAGAAAGATGGGCACTCAACAACAATCTTTGAATGTGATGATTTGGTAATTAATTTACCTTGAGAACATGCACTACATGAATAATTAGTAGATAAAAGAATCTTCTGGTTCTTTAAGGGATGTCCGTAGGAGTTATCAATAATTCGACGCATCATTATAGATCCTGGATGACCAAGACGATCATGCCAAAGCATAAAAACCTTTGGGTTAGAACACTTATGGTGTATTGCAACATTTGTTTCAATTGTTCTCATTGTAGTATAATATAACCCAGAAGAGAAAATAGGCAATTTTTAGTATGAGCTTCTGGCCCGATACAATTGAAGTAATATAAAGAAATTCTTCACTGCCTTCGTTATTGGTTTCAATATGATAACCATTATAACGTATATCCTTAAAGTTGAGTAAATTTCTTCTTGGTTTAGAAGAATACAAAGCATCATCAATACAAAGTTGTGTGCCCTTTGGCAACATTATAATCGCTTTTCCAGAACCTTCAATCAAGTTCGATGCACCTGATATGGTATTGACATTGGCTTTGTATAATTTTAAAATTTGAAAATATTTTTTATCTTTGAGTATCGTATGAGTTGTTGCACTGTCCGCTAGACAAAAATCTTCCATAGTCATCTTGAAATTGGTTTTATTAGTTGAACCCATGCATCTTCATATATACAAAACATAAATTAAATTTTATAAAAATACTTATTATCTTTCCATAATATAATAAAAGAAAAATAATTATTTGGTTTGGACATTTTCATCACCAATCATACTTATTAAGATGCAGTAAAAGAAAATAATTAATTGGTATGAACATTTTCATCACCAATCAAATTGTCAAATTTTCCATCAACATTCTCATAGAAATCAGTGGCATCAAGATAAGTCATATCCACTCCATTTTGAAGATCAAGATAATCCATGGGATCCTCAACATCATTATGATCAATAAAATTTGTTTCAATTCCTTTTTCCTTTTCTTTTATGGAGGCTTGGTACAATTCTACTAAATGTTTAGAAGTACGACAGGTACGTGATCAATGACCTTCCATTCCACACCTATAACACTTATTTTCATGGCCATTTGATGGTTTATTTTGTAAACCCTTGCCATTTTTATTCTTTTGATGGTAAAGTGTGTTATTCCCTTTTGAAGAACTATGAGTACGATCCTCTTTATATTGATTATTCCTTCCACGCCAATGATAATTACCACGCCCACGACCACGAACATAATTTCTTTTATGTTTATCAAATGAGGTTCCATTCGCTTCAGGGAATGGAGTAGAACCGGTCGGGCGAGATTGGTGGTTTTTCAGCAAAAGTTCATTATTTTGTTCAGCCACTAGAAGACATGATATTAGTTCAGAATATTTTGTGAACTTACGCTCTCGATATTGCTGCTATAGGAGCATATTCGAGGCATGAAATATAGTAAATGTTTTCTCTAATATATCTTCATCAGTGATTTTCTCCCCACATAATTTTAATAGCGAGATTATTTTAAAAAGTGCAGAATTGTACTCACTCACACTTTTAAAATCTTGCAACCTCAGGTGCAACCAATTATAATGAGCTTTTGGAAGGATTATAGATTTTTGATTCTCATCTCTCTTTTAAATCATTCCATAAGACAAGAGAATCTTTCACAGTAAGATACTCAGATTTTAATTCTTCATGGAGATGATGGCGAATAAAAATCATTGATTTTGCACGATCCTGCAGGGATGCATGATTGTCAACCTTAATTGTATCTCCAAGATTCTTTGCCTCTAGGTGAATCTTAGCATCAAGGGTCCATGACAAGTAATTCTTGCCCGAGATGTCAAGGGCAGCAAATTCAAGTTTTGTAAAATTTGTCATTTTAGTTCCCGATGAGTACATATAGATCTGAAGGGGGGGTTGAATAGATCCTTAGAATTTCAAAATACTTTTTCTCTATTAAGTTGTATTACTCATTAGGTAGCTCATGACAAACATAAGAATCTTTTCAAGCACAGCGGAATAAGTAAAAGATCCCCTTCATTGATATAATCATAATCATACATACATTGTTCGTAGAGTTAGTTCGATTGGTAGCGAGTTAAAACAAACATAGCGAGCTTATAGCGGTTAATGTACATAATATAAATGACATAAAGTAAAAGACACAAGGGTTTTAAGTGGTTCGGAGACTCAAGCTCCTAATCCACTCTTCTGCGCTTTTAACTAGAGGATTTCCACTAAGGAATGACAACACCACGAATCACTAAGATTCCTTGAGGCAATGACCTTGGGACTTGATTCACTAAGAACTCTTCAAGGCCGCCACCTTGGAACTTCTCTAGTTCCCAGGAACTCTTGAAGCCAATGAGCTTGAAACTCATTTAGTCCTTCTGACAAGGACCCCTCGAGCTCGCTTCTTATTGTTGAGTTGTATGTTTGTTTGTTGGAGTTGGTCTTTGAAATGCTAAGATGTCTTTAAGCTCTGAACATCTTCTCATATAATGACTTAGGCGTGATCATCCTTAAAGTGCAGTTGAGTGTTGCATGATGCTCAGCTTCTTCAGTTACTCAATCACTTCTGATGATCCCTTGATGAACTGCCTTGAAGATCATTCCTCTTGATATTTGATGGCTACACATGATGGGTTTCTAAGATGACTGTAAGCTCTTCTGCTAGGTACTTAGAAACTTTGTCATGCTTGCCACCATGATGGCGTTGGTGATCTTTCTTCCTTGATACTTGATACCTTCTCATGATGAACTTGCTAAGATGACTGTGAGCTCTCCTCTATGGTACTTATAGTCTTCTCATGATGGACATCAAGATGACATTGATGCTCTTCTATCTCTCTAAGAGCTTCGAACACTCTTTTTGTAGTAGAACTCTCACTTCTACATTGTAGAACTCTCACTTCTACTTCTTTCTTTTTCTGTCTCTAGGTGTTCTTGGTGGATCGTGGAGTGAGTCTTCAGACCTTCATTGGTTACTCACTATTTACGTTGGTTAGATCAGTCCACCACTTCTCCAAACTCAGCAACTCCAGCAACTTTTGATCTTTGAAGCTCTTGTTGATTTATACTCCTTCCCAATCCTTCCGTTGGAAAGTAGCCGTTGAAAGCTATTCAAATATCTTCACAGATCTCGAGTTAACTGAGATAGACTGCAGATGTGACATATCATACTTTTCTGACACTACAGTCTACTGTTTCACCTACCCCGTCAGAGATGTCACTTTAATGTCTTGGGCAGGTCAAAAACTTTATTTCCTCCTTCTGATTTCTCGATCAGAGGTTGTCCTTTTGCATCGATGCTCTCAATAAGCTCTTGTCCGAATATTACACTTCAGATAGAATCGTTGCCAATGTTTCAATCTTTAGCTATTCGAACTCTACGATTCTGATGCATGTCTTCATGGACATATTCGTAGTGTCTTGTTGACTGGTAGAGACAACACTACGATCTTGAAGAGTGTTGATTGGATCTTCAATGTACAACACCTCTTCCTTCTCTTGCAAATGCTTCATCACTTCATTTTGCCTTGGCTGATTCTCTCGATCTTGATGGTTTGACTCTTTGCTCTGGCCCCTTCTGGATAACAAGACACCTCAGATTTGTGACGTGTCCATCTAGCTTTCTCCTTGTGATCTCTCGTTCACTTATCATCAATGGACTGACCCAATGCTTAATCACTTTAGCCTTGTTATTCAGAGGTTGACCAGTATCTTTGTGTATACTCCATCAGTTTCTTCTTTGTTTGGCAAACACTGCAATTCTGGTTACTTCCAAGATCGTTGTTATCTTTCCACTTGACAGCTACTGCATATGTTGACTTTCCTTAGTCAACTATTGAAGTCTTCTTGTGATCACCTTGTGGAAGACTTCATTTCAAATGGCTTCACAACTCAATCTAGATGTTGATTGGGTTGGTGCTTAGATCTTCTGTTAGCTTGCATGCCATTCGTTGAGTGCTCTCTGGTTTCCTTCAGGTGGAATGTATCTATGTAGTGCCAACCAGAGGCTTCATTCCTTTGGATATTCTGGGAGTGCTCATTCATTGAGAATCGTATTTGCTCTACGATTTTGCCTTGGCATTGTGAGCACATCTGCTGAGCTCTTAGTTCTGCACTCTACGATTCATCTTTGGGTCGTCGCGAACCTACGACTACGAGATCGATCTTGACACTCTACGATTTCTATCGTTGTGTTTGTTGTCTTCATCTGATCTTGCTCGACTACGATCTCTGCCTTTGATACGATTAGTAAACTCTGCGATTCTGAGTGTAGTCTACGATCCTTTACTTGTTTTTGGCAGATGTTTGGTTGGCTTGTAGGAAGGCTGTCTCTACGATTCAGAACATGACTTTCTCAGCAGACTACGGTCCTGGGGAAGTTCTCCTCGACACACTACGATCCTTCCTCGTTTCTCTTGGAAGTCTACGAACTCCGAGATCAACTATCTTGCAGACTACGATTCTACCTCGATAGCTCTCGAGTTTTCCTTGACTCTCCTGGCAGACTACGATTTCTGGTACAGTGCTCGACGATCAGACAAGCTTATCTATTACAACATAAGATCAACCTAACATGTTTGATCTTTCTATATTTATAGTCCTTGTACATCATTTCTTTTTAAGGACTTTACAAAGCTGTTTTGCTTGTGTAGGATTAACCTTACACATTTGATCAATTCATTCTAAGTCCTTGTACATATGTCTCTATTATCTATCAAAGGACTTTATAGCTTTTCTTAATGCAAGCATACTTGCATATTCTTTCATATATCATAATCAAATCATATGTAAATAGGAATATCATTCACATGCCTATTCCTGACATGTCATAGTGAGTTAAGATAATTTCCTTTCCAAAATTCTGTAGAACTTCGTACTGATAACGTGTTGTGAAATGATAGATAAAATAAATTAAAAAGAGAACAAAATAGATATATTAATAATCTCTTGCATTCAAGTGATCATCCACAATTCTTTTGATATCAAATCAATTTCTTGGATGTGGTGTCTCTGCCCAAACTTCTCACCGCGGCTCTCTCTATACAAAATATATATAACACCAACTAACATTTACATTTCAATAACTTAAGTTGCATTAAAACAACTTAATGACTTAAGTTTTCACCATTTATTTTGGTGGTTACTTTCTTCCAATTAATTCATTTCAAACATAAAATATATAATATAGAGATATAAATAAATAAATAAAATGATCAGAACGATGTAGTTTTATTAATATCTGATGTTTGGTGGTGTGCGGTCCATAATGCTTCTTTTGTGTCTACCAAGAGAAGAGAAAAGAAAAAGAAAAGAAATGTGCCCAACTTTGTAACAAAAAGAAGAGAAGAGAAAAGAAATCCCACATCTGGGTAAAAAATGGAAACAATTTCAAGTAAACTTCTTCTTCATTTTTGCTTCTTTCTAGTCCTAATCTTGCTATGTTTCGACGGTGGTGTTTCCGGTGCAAACTCGCCGTGCAACGGCTCAATCGCGGAGTGTAACGAAAACTTGGAGAATTTGATGGATTCGGAGATAAACCGGAGGTTTCTTGAAGCACCGAGATACATCTCAGTAGATGTTTTGAAGAGAAACGAGCAGGTGTGTGGCGCTAGGGGTCAACCGTACTCGAATGGCGGCGGCTGCCTTCCTCCGCCGTCTAATAACTATAATAGAGGCTGCTCCAAATTTTATCGTTGTCGGAGTTGATGATTAAATTTATGTATGTGTCGATGTGTGTATGTTTTTGTTGTTTATGCAATAACTCAAGTTTGGTGAATTAGTTGCAAACTTGCAACTGTAATAATAATATTCAGAGAATTGTCTAATGAATGATCCTTCATATTTTAACATACACTATTTATTTTCTTTTATTTAGAAGTTAACTTTGATCAATTTATTAATATAATATCGACACGTTTGTCGAGAAATAATCTCTCTCCACATGTCAGTATACAGTCAACCGATAGAAGTTAAAAGTTCATCATAACCAGACATTCCTCCGAGGTTTGCGACGGTGCCAATAACATAATTATTTGCAACAAATATTATCGTATCATTAAATATAAAAGTTTTTGTTACTAAACTTGTCAGGTGGAAAATGAAATGGGAGGATCTTAATACCTTAGCCAACGCCAGTAAGGTTTTAGCCAGATAGTTAAGACTGACATAACACCATCATATCATCATATCTGTTTAAACAAACAGAGTGCTGGCAAACCAAAATTAAACAAGATATTCAATCTAGTTGAAGAATCAACAGTATAACCATTCTGTAAGCAATAGTGTTGAACGCAGGTACTAGTGAAAAGCGAGTGGTTACATTTTGTAGGATCCCGTTCTACTTGAGTTCAAGCTTCCACACCTCACGAACATTAGAGGAGCCGTCTGCAACCTCAGCAACCAGGCTAGCAGCCAAAACACCTGAGAAAAGAGGGACCATTTTGATCAGGACAATACACCTACGAGTGCATCTTTTGTATTGTGCATGGGAGTCGTGAGTCCTGCCTTCAATCTGATTCAAATAAATGAGATTATAAATAAGCTACGAGGTATCCCCCCAACATCCCTCCCTTGTAAAAAAGACGGGGACAAAATGTAAAACCTTTACACCTTGAGGATGACAAAAGTACACCTCGAGCGGAGAGCTATAGTATCTCAGCTTTCATGCATTAATAGATTCATATATGCTAATAATAATACAATCACATAGGGCAAATAAAACAGGATAGCATATAGGACTTCCTTTTAACATACAAAAGAATCAAAATCATCAATAGAAACCACATTAAGGTTTTCTGTCACAAAAAAAAAAAAAGAAGGGAAAATAAGAGAAGAAATAAGATTATACTATTTTCGTGCATATTAACATAAAAATACATGTACTTGCATTAATTATCCATGTAGCTCCTTCATTCTCTGAGTCAACATTCTAGCCCTTAAGTTGTGAATCTTAACCAACACTAATGTTTATTAGACACACTGGTCATAAGAAATATATTATCTACATAAACGAAGTAGTTTTTTCTTTCCATTTCCTCGTCATTGCCCTTGTCGAGGTCTTTATAAATTTCTGTCAAGGTCTAACACATGCCTGTATTAAAAAAACAAGCCTTTATCATTTCAATCATCGAATAGAGGCTTGCTTGTGGAGCAAGCAGTATCTTCTAAAAAGATTCATACAAGCATAAATGATGCCCAAAAATAAAATTGATAACCAATAGGGCAGACATATTTATGTATCAATGTCTGTTAAGAGGCAAGCTTTACTGGCAAAAAGAATCCAAGTGAAAGGGAACTAAAAGTGTAACAAAAATATCTCACCATCTTTCTCCACCACGGATATGAACCGCCTTGATCCCCCTCCTACCCCAAAATAATGCTTTTTTGCTGCCATATACACAACTCCACGAGGATGCCCCATGCACTGTAACCAAGGAAATGATCAAGCTCCAAGAACTAAATGATATGAAAAGTAAAAAGGATAAAAGTAAATTAAACAGTACCTTCTTTATAAGTTCATAGAGACTAGGGAGAGCAGAGATCGAGTATACTGTCTCTGCCATTAGAATAATATCGTATCCAGTAAATTGATCCAACCCTGGGCTACAGTTGGGGTTCTTCCCATCTGTATGTACATGGGGGAGAATTTGATGGACTTCACCCCAGTCACCAGCAAAGTAACGAATTTCTGCCTCAGCGTTTCTCTTCCGCATATTTGTAGCCAAAGGTTGATACTTCTCTGTAAGATTAGCATCTACGTTGGGGATGGTGAGACATTGTAGGACTTCAGCATTAAAATCCTGGAAATGTACGACAGTGGCACCCTGATTCACCAAAAAAGAAGATTTTCAATACACCAAAACATTTGGGGCATTTCATCTTTAGATATTAGATGGGACAAGGTATGCACATTTACCCCAAGGCATGCGAAGATCCCAGGTAGTCCATGACCACATCCAAGCTGAAAACCATCAAACATAATTTAGTACAAGTAGCCATTGAGCAGAAAACTAAAAGATACACAGATTTCATAATCACTAGGAGTGGCATATAATGCATTTTCTGGAGGATAGAAAGAATACCTTCTATCTCACTCTCTCTCTCTCTCTGTGGTGGTTCTTTGAAGGGGTTAATAAACCCAGACTACCCCTGAACAATCCTGGGAGTTGCAATTCCCTTAAGTTCTTCTGAGAGTAAGCCTCTGATCAGAACAGGTGCCTCAGAAAACGAATGAACTGGCTTTAATTGAAGCCCAAAATCGGACTCCCTATATGGGTTCAAATGGCCTAGAGCTAGGCAAAGATTTAGAACTTCACCTCTCCCATAGAAGAAAGACAATTGTCATATGCAAGTAGAAGGTGAAAAACCCCAACTTTGTTCCCAATTCCCAATTAAATGTTACCATTAAACAGTGCCTTGTATACTGAGAGTCTCTGACACTTTGTGGACTAGATATACAAGGGCTGTCATTCTAAAGCTCTAATAAGCGATAAAACAAAATTCAGCTTCCTATTGACTGAAAAACCATATATAGAAGGAATTCCTTCAGATCAACAATACCAAAGGACCCCGCCATCTTTCAAGAAGATGGGATAAATGAGAAACTCCCACTTTACAAAGCCATATTCTAATTTCAAATAATCACTGAAAAAGATAACCTTCTTTTATTGATACTCTTCTTCAACAAGTCATGACAATAAGAGTGATTTATGATTAATAATCAGATTTTCATATGATTAATGGTCAAATTTTCATTTGACAACTATAAAATAAATAGGCCAACACAATAAGAGTGTTTAATTATAGTTATTATAGTATAATATGATGTTTAGTGTTTATCACCAAAAGATTATTTTGGGCTGTGAATTAGAGTTTAGATCAGATCCAACTGGGTTCAACCTAATTCTGGATTATGGTAGAAATGAGAAGCTATAAGCAATGGAAGTGAGTTATATACTTATATTATATATATGTGATGACAACCGTTGATCAAAGTTGATTTAAACAGTTAGTCAACAACGCCACACTATTTAATTATAGATGAAACTTTGACCATCACTTTGCATTACTAAATCAAATTTTGTCTACAAGATCATACATCAAGCTCTAACCATTGGCTAGACACATATCTGATATCTCACATCTGAGCCCAAAGAATGGAGATCTCATAAGCGGCAAGATGATACCCTCACCCTAAGCCTTATCTATGGCTTACTCGGACATCTTAACTCTAAACATCACCAATACTTGAAAGTCATAAATCAGATATAAGTATTATATGCCTTTGATCAAGTCAGTTACGAGGTCAAAGTTATTAAGACAATTATGAGCTTATCCTTTTTTGTGCTTGATAATGTAAAAAAATCACGACAAGGCCCATCCATTGCATATGGGCTTATATGGTGATATAATGTCGAATCTTCTTTTATCTAAAAATAATATTGGCCAAAGCTTCATTTGAAAATGAGAAAAGAAGATTAGGCCAAATGTGCACATAGAAGATTAAACTGTTTATACAAACTAAGTTAGAGAATAGAGAGACAAAGTTATAATCTGCGTTTAGGCGTTTAGCATTTTCACACAAAAGTGTGGCTATTAGATCAAGTTAAAATTCTCTCCAATAGCTAAACATGTTTTAAATTCTATGCAGAAGCATGCCTAAAAGTAGGCTGGTGAACAGTCTTCATTATAAAATTTACCAAGTATTGTGAGTTATGACTGACTTCTACATCTTAATACATCTCCTTAATCAAGTACAAGTGTACAACTTAAGACACCAATGAATGATTTCTATACAAGTACAGCTTATTGGAGAATAATTTCTATGCAAGTACAACTTAAGACACCAATGAATCATATCATGTTGAGTACACAGAATGTTACATTAGCCGAAGAGAGTATAATCACCATAACAAAAAGAGCCCACCTCTAATACTCGCTTTCCAATAAATGTTAATCGACCATCTTCAACTTCTGAGCAAAGTGTTCTGACCAAATCTAGTGAACCTTCCCATAGCTTCAGCCCTCCTGCCCAATAAAATATGCACATGCACATAAAACTTGCAATCAAGTTTATTCAACACCCAAAACTTAAATATTTCCATAATTTAATATTAGATAGCAAACTGATTTTAAACAAGAAATTCCCACCAACATTGGCAGGGAACCAGTAAAAAGCAAGGTGTTACACACCTTCATATTTTCCAGGCACTAAATCAGAATTTGACAGTGCGAAAACCTCTTGAGTACTGACCCGTCCCTAAAAGGAACACCATTATTTAGCTTTCATAATTCAATACAATATTATTCAAAGTCAAACAAGATTGAACCTTCAAAGAATCCTCCGATTGTTTAACAAGAAATGTGTGCAGGTAGTCAAAAGTCAATTATATTAATTTTCTTATTGATACTCAGACAAGATTGAACTTTTCATTGAATCCTCAGTTTCAAAACATTTATTTTTTTAAATTTTCACTTCTGAGCAAACATATGGTCTACAATTTGAAATGGGTCTTCATAAAATTAGAAATAACTCTTCACTCCAACTACATGAGCTCCGAGAGTGCAAATGAAAGGAAGCCACAGGAAAAAAAATATAATATTCCAACTATATGAAATTTAAGAAAAATATTCTTAAAAAGTAAGAATAATGCTAAATCAAATGAATGGACTTGAAAATTATCATATTATTTATTATGAGAATTATTTACCTTGAGTAAAGTGAGTCCATCCAAATTCACCGGCTCCACAGTATGTTTCACAGATAATGAAGCCTGTTTCAATTCACAATCAGAAAGCCCAATTGAGAATATAAGCACGAATATAGATATAGAAACATATACGTATGTATATAACGTGTAGGGAGAGGATACCTCTGAGGGAAATATTTCAAGGCAAGGAGGCGGAGGAGGAAGGGGCTTTTCTGGGGTATCAAGAAAGGATAAACCCAATTGGAGTTTTCCGTCAGATGAAGAAACTAGCCGAAACGTTTCTGATTGCTGTGCCGCCATTGCTGACGAAACGTTCTCTCCCTGGTCCAGAGGTTCGGCGCCGTCGGCCCAACTTTTCCCACTCCTTTTAGTTTCAATAAATAAAAAGGTTATTTGATTTATCCCTTGATAACAAATAAAATTTAAAAAATGGGTATATATAATTAGAAATAACACTATGAGAAAATAAGTTTAGAGATTTTCTTGTATTTTTTGAAGTCTCACAATATATGGATGATAAGCCTCTGTTTAGTTTATAGACTTTACAAATACATGAATGAAAGATAGAAGATGAAAAGAAAATATAAACTTAATTAGGAGATGAATGAAAAATTCTCATTCATATACCAATAAAAAGGGAATAGGAAATGAATGGACATCTATATCTATAACTATTCATAACACTCTCTCTTGAAATGTCCATTACTGAAGAATATGCCTCGTTAAAACCTTACTAGGAAAAATCATGTGGAACAAAAATCTACTGAAGGAAAAAGAGTACATTATTCTTACAGATATATACTCCCCCTCATGATTATATCACTTGAGATCTCTGAGTCGACGCAATCCAACATTGATGTTGTGAACCAACTTCTCAAATGTAGTGCTAGGAAGCACCTTTGTCAATAAATCTGTTAAATTTTTACTTGAACGGATTTGTTAAACATTTATATCACCATTCTTCTGAAGATCATTAATGAAAAAGAACTTTGGTGAAATATGTTTTGTTCTATCACCTTTGATATATCCTTCCTTAAGGTGGGCAATGCATGTTGCATTATCCTCGTATAAGACCGCCGATGCTTCTTTTCCTGAAGAAAAACCACAAGCTCCTCGTATGTGTTGAATTAAAGACCTTAATCATACACATTCACGACTAGTTTCATGGATTGCCAAAATCTCAGCATGATTAGAAGATGTGGCTACAATAGTTTGTTTCATTAAACGCCATGAAATGGCAGTTCCACCACATGTGAATACATATCCAGTTTGCGATCGAGCATTATGAGGATCAGATAGGTACCCTGCATCTGCAAAACCAGTCAAATCTGTTTTGGGTTGGTTAGGAAAATACAAACATATATCATTTGTGCCTTGTAGATAACGAAATACATGTTTAACCTCATTCCAATGTCTTCTGGTTGGACAAGAGCTATATCTTTCTAATAAGTTGACAGATTATATATCAGGTCGTGTATGACTAGCAAGATATATTAGTGCTTCAATTGCACTCAAGTATGGTACTCCAGGACCAAGAACGTCCTCATCTTTTTTCTTGGGGTCGGAAAGGATCTTTGTATACATCAAGTGATCTCACGACCATTGGGGTGCTCAACGGATGTGCTTTGTCCATATAAAATCGTTTTAGCACTTTTTCTATATAAGTTGTTTGTTGCATAAGAATCCCGTCCTTTAAATGTTTTATCTGTAACCCAAGACAAAAATTTATTTTTCCAAGATCTTTAATTTCAAATTCTCTCTTCAAGTACTCTACTGCCTTTGAAATCTCTTAAGGAGTTCCAATAATATTTAGATCATCAACATATACCGCAATAATAACAAACTCAAATACATATCTCTTTATAAAAATGCACGGGCTAACGGGATCATTCTTATATCCCTCCTTTAAAAAATATTCACTAAGACGGTTATACGGATTGTTTTAATCCATATAACGATCTATTTAATTTGATTGAGTAATGTCCTCGAGAACCGGATCTACATGCTTCTGGCAATTTAAATCCTTCTGGATGTTTCATATAAATGTCATTATCAAGCGGGCCATACAAATATGTTGTAACGACATCCATTAGATGCAAGTCAAGTCCCTCTTTTATTGCCAGACTAATTAGAAATCGAAAAGTAGTCACATCTATCACAGGAGAGTATGTCTCTTCATAATCAATACCAGGTCTTTGCGAAAATTCTTGTGCAAATAGTCGTGCTTTATGTCTCAACATTTCACCCCTTTCATTTCGTTTTCGAACAAAAACCCATTTGTACCCCACTTGTTTTACACCGTCAGGTGTACAGACTACTAGTCTAAAAACATCTCTTTTCAAGAGATTTCAATTTTGCTTCAATTGCATCTTTCCATTTTGGCCAATTAAGTCTACGTCTGCATTCCTCAATAGACCTTAGTTCAAGATCCTCGTCATCATTTATAACATCTAGCGCAATATTATATGAAAAAACATCATTGACATCGATTTCATTTCGGTTCCATATTTTTCTTGACATGACATAATTTATAGAGATCTCTTCATTTTCACTAATTTCAGGTACCTAATTGTCTTCTGGAACTGTAATATTAGTCATGTATAGGGGTTTTTTTGTAAACTCTTCTAGAGTTACCATTTTCCCATCCTGGTCATCTTGAATCTTTGCTCCATTTCTTTTGCGAGGATTTTTATCTTTGGAACCGATTGGTCTACCACGCTTCAGGCGTGCTTTAGATTCATTTGCAACAAAAGGTTGTCCTGCTGGGACATTAATTTTAATTGGAGAATTAACAACTGGTATATGTGACTTTGTTACACTCTTTGGTTCAATAAATGCGTCCGGTAATTGATTTGCAGAATCATTTATTAAGCGCCTTCAATTGATTGCAAGATCATTACTAATGAGATCAAAACTCCCAATTTTTGCTTGGAGTTATGCTATTTTACATGCGGCAACACTAATTCGCATCAGGTCAACAAGTTATTATAAGTATTCCCCCTTACAATTGGTTTTTAGAACCAAATATTTCCCATCTAAGAATTTTCGGTTGTGCTGTATATATTCCAATTCCTCCACCACAACGTACTAAGATGGGTCCTCAAAGGAGGTTGGGAATATATGTTAGATATGTGAACATGTGAACATGTGCTACAGGATGTTCAACACTTATCCCAATAGACATACAATAATCATTTAAAATTTGGGAAGTAAATTCCCCAGCATTGTCAACACGAATTTTCTTAATGGGATAATTGGAAAATGTGCTCGTAATCTGATTAATTGAGCAAGTAACCTTGAAAATGCCAAATTGCGATGGATAATAGAGATACATGTGACCACCTAGTAGATGTATCAATTAAAACTATAAAATATCTAAAAGGTCCACATGGTGGATGAATTGGTCCACATATATCACCTTGTATTCGTTCCATAAAAATAAGGGATTCAATCCCTATCTTAGCTATTAATGGTCGAATAATTAACTTGCCTTGAGAACAAGCAGCACGTAGGAAATTATTCGATTGAAGAATTTGTTGGCTCTCCAATGGATGTCCACATAAATTTTCAATTATTCTTCGCATCATTATCGATCCAAGATAGCCTAACCAGTCATGCCAAACAACAAAGTTATTGAGATCCGTAAGTTTTGGTTAATGACCACATTTATTTCAATTGTTCTAATTCTCATGTAGTACAAACAAGTGGAAAAGGCTGGTAATTTTTCTAATACACTTTTATTACCCTAGATTATACTCGTAATGTGAAGGTACTCAATGTTTCCTTCACATGTTGTCTCAATATGATACTCAATTTTGGCGAATATCCATAAAACTCAATATATTTCTTTGAGACCTGTGAGAGTATAATGCTTCATTAATTTCAAATTTTGTTCTTCCAGGCAAGAATATGTTAGCTCTTTCGGAGCCTTCTATCAAATTTGCACTACTCGATATAGTACTAACATTGGACTTTTGCATTATGAAAGAAAAAAATATTTCTTATTTTGTAATATAGTGTGTAGTGGCGCTGTCTGCGAGACATATATCTCCACCACTCATCGCGAATCGAATCAAAAGAGTATCTATGTTCTTCAATATAAATAAAATATATAACCATATTAATAAAATATTCAATAAATAACCAATCATAAGACAACATCTAAACCTGACAAATATATAATAATTAAAATCTTATTAATGCTTAAAATAAAGTCCAATAATATAAAAGTAATATCTAAGAATTTTATATTTGAACATTCTCATCGCCAAACAAGTCATCAATATTTCCCTTAGGGTTTGAGAAAAAATTAGCAACATCTAGATGAGCGGTATCAACACAACCATAATTAAAATCATCATTTCCAAAATCAAGAGTTGCCTCATCTTTTCCATCCTCGCTAACAAGATTAGTCTCTATCTTCTTCCCTTTATCTTTTAGTGATTGTTGATAGAGCTCAAACAAGATGTTTTGGTGTACGACAGGTGCATGACCAATGGCCTTTACCTCCACAACAATAATACAAATTCTCCATAGTCTTTTTATCTTTATCACTTTTGCCACGTTTCTCATCCTTACATTCCCACTTCTGGTGAGTATATGTGTTTGAGAAATGACCTCCTCGACCACGTCCACGACCACAACTATTGGCGCGACCTTTGTCTTTTTCATTATATGATACAACATTTACTGCAGGAAATGGAGCAGAGCCAGTTGGACGGACCTCATGGTTTTTCATCAATAACTCATTATTTTGTTCAGCCACAAAGAGGCATAAAATCAGTTCAGAGTATTTCTTAAAACCCTTTTCACGATATTGCTGTTACAGGAACATATTAGATGCGTGAAAGGTGGAGAATATTTTTTCTAACATATCCACATCAGTGATTTTTTCTCCACATAACTGTAATTGAGAACTGATTCTAAACACAATTGAGTTTTATTCACTTACAGATTTAAAATCTTGTAATATGATAATATCAGGTGCATCCAATCATAACGAGCTTTAGGGAGTATTACAGTTTTCTAGTGGTCATATCTTTCCTTTAGACTTGTCCAAAGGATACGTGGATCTTTAATAGTCAAATATTCAGTTTTAAGTCCTTCATGGAGGTGATGACGAAGAAATATTATCGCTTTTGTAAGACCCCAAATAATTAATAAATGAAATTTAAATTCCTCTAATTATTATTTTGAAATAGTAAGGGTTGATTTGATTAATGTGGATAGTTATGGGTAAAATACGCAAATATTTTAAAATAAGCAAGTGGTTATAAAATATTCATTATTGTCGGGGAATATTCGTTTGGTCGTGGAATATTCGTGATCGTCGGGAATATTCGCATGCGATGGCGCAAATGGCGACCATGTGGGGCCCCATAACTAATCGGAGGAAGAAAACGACAAGAATAAGTTGTTTATAAATAATTGCAGCGTAGTTATTATTCGATTAATAATTGTTAAATACTCTCGGTGGTTAAAACACAAGAAGACACGGTATTGCACCAATTATTGATTCTTACGTAAGAAGGCACTACTCAATAATGGTTACGATAATTACTATTCAAGATTTTATTTTATTGATTCAATAAGCTGCTTTGCGTTGATATTTTATATTACTGTTGTTTCAATAATTGTCATTATATACAATATTTTTCGTTATCGAGCAATAATTCATATTATCCGAATAATATTATTGGATAACATTATTGGCAATGTCTAGAAAGTTCTGTCTAAGGAGAGGTTTGGTCACCTAATTGCGCGCCAGTAAGGAGAAATCCTTATTGGAAAGCCCCCTCTATCCTGGGAACTGCCTAGTTGTCAATAATATGATTCTGTAATATTATTCGTGAATAATTGATTTAATACGATAAGAAAAATATTGATTTTATGTGGATATAGATGGAGAAAATTTTTAATGTGACAATTATTGAAAATTGAAATTTTATCTTTTTCTGATAAAATAATTCATTTAAATATATTATTATATTTTACAAATATAATAATGGTGATATTTTTACAATGAATATGGGATATATGAGTATACGAGGAGAAAGAGTATTTTGTTGCAATAAATGTTTAAAACATGTTAAACATGTCGGTGGACCCCATTTCTTGACTGAAATTTGATTATAGCCTATAAAATCGCCCGTTTGTAGATTTCGGTCAATTTCTGTTGAGAATTTGGAAAAACTTCCTTCTGCAAAGTTGTAGAGAATTTAATTTCCTATAAAAAAAACGCAAGATTCGAATTTTCTGATAAAAGAGCTATTTATTGTGAATTAGTGAAGTTCCGAAGCTCCGAAATAATTAATTTTTGGAAGTTTAAAATATTTTTAATTACAAAAACGTTTTTTTTATTGTTGGGACTCATTTAACATGTGGGTTGGTGGGTGATGTTGGGCAATTTGTGTATGCGTAGGAATTTATATATAATATATTAATATTATATTAAATTTTCTGCTTTAGTGTTAAAGCATTTTCTATAAATAGGTGCTTGGGTTAGAATTGAAAATCACACCGTAAATCAAGTTTTCTCTCTATATTATCGAGCGTATTCTTGTGAGTATTTTGAGTATACTTTAGTCTTTGTTGCTTTTACTTGGTGCAAGTTCAAGTCATAAACTTATATCCGATGTTTCAACTAAAGATCTTGTCTTTTCGAGGTAAGGGATATTTTTTTTAATGATATTATTTCTTCAATATCATTATCTTTGAAATATTGATCTGAAGTTTTATCAAATTTGGAACTTTTGGTGTCGAGTTTCTTATTCACGATACTGAACTATTCACGTATACGACCTTATTCACTTAATACTAAGACTATTCATCGAAAAATAAAAATTTTCCCTTTTAAATAAAATATCTATTGTGGATACTAGCTTTGATTGTATCCATGTTTTGATCATTCTTGAATTTTACACCACTACAATTATTTTTGAGGTATTTTTGGACATGGATAAAACAAAGTACGAATCCTTAATCCTTAATCCTTGTCATTTTGTTTCACCGGATTCGCTTTTTTTTAAATATTTTCATCATCCTCGGTCTTAAATGATGATATTATTGAATATCTTTGGCTTCAGTAGTGCAAAGATGAATGATTTCGATGAATATCTTTGGCCCGTAGTCTGCAAAGATGAATAGGTGTTTAGATGAACATGACCAATCGATGAATATCTTTGGCACTGTAGTGCAAAGATGAATATTTGATTCCGGATATATATTGATTGATGTTACGGGATAAAAGATAGACGATGAACTTTTAAATTCATACATAGAAGATAGTAGTTTGCATTCTCTACTTAACTCTTCTAATGAATTATTATTTCATTGCGAATATTGATTTAAAACTTGTTGTCTATTGTATTGTATCGATTTTTCCTGTTGAAGACTAACGATAATTTGTTGTATATTATCTTAGTCATAATATTCTTTACCGGGCTAGTTGAGCTCACCCTTTTCCTTTTTGTTCCATTTTTCTTCTCTCGAGGCGAGAATGTAGCGAGTACGACGAGTGGGGTATGGAATGATGGTTTTAGAGAGTTGTTTAGTAGTCCTCACCATTTTGTAAAATAATGTATCAATAATTATGATGAGGATTTATTTGTATGTGGATATTGTTTAGATGGCAATATCTCAGATTTAAACTCACAGCTTTATATGTTGTAATAATAAAGTTGTAGTTATTTACGTACCATGTATTTGACAACTCGTAATGGGTGATGTATACCGCTTTTTGGGGCGCCACAAATGGTATCGAGCTTAGGATATGATCTCCGGCGGAGATCGGGGAATAGAACTAGGAGGGAGAGACGAGTAAATCCTTCGCTAGTGTGTCCTACCTAAGCTTATTTGTTAGTTAGTCAAGATATAGGGATATATTATGTGATATGTGATTTCCTTAATTAACCCTTGTTCTATGGCAGTATTTAAGAATGGCAACCGAGAATGTTAACAGTGGAGTAAATGAGACCGTGGAGATGCCTGTGATTACCAACGAGGAGAACGTGCAACAGGCTGACAATGTTCCTCCTGTGAACAACACCACTGAGTAGATGATGAACGAGGGGATGTTTAGAAGCTTTTTGCAGTTCATGCAAAATCGATTTGAGGAGACTCGTGTTCAAAATACGAGAGGAAATGATAGCAATTCACGGGTTGTCACAAACCAAGCGCTTCAAAGAGTTGGGACCACCGAAATTTAAGGGAAAGCCAGATCCGATCATAATGGAAACATGGGTCAAGCAAATTATCAAGATATTCGATGTCTTGGGATGCACGAGAGAACAGAAGGTTCCATTCGCCACCTTTATGTTCCGTGGCGAAAGCGGACTCTTTCGGTGGGAGTCTCGTGAAGCGTACCCATCCAAATTATTACTCAAAGGCGTGTCTTGGGAGACATTTCAGAAACTATTTAATGACAAATACTTTCCTGAAAGTGTTCGTCATATGAAGGAAGTGGAGTTCATCAGATTAGAACAAAACAACATGACGGTGTCTCAAAGACGAGGCAAAGTTTGCAGAGTTATCCGTGCTCAGACCTCATTTGGTGGAGAATGAAGAACGTGATGGCGGATGTTTCGAGAGGTTTGAGACCCGACATACGACAATATCTCATTTCTCATAAATTTTCTCTCTATTCGGATGTTGTAAATGTGGCTCAATTATTAGAGCGAGATAACGAGTACGATCAACCGAGGGACCACAATCGAGGATCATACCGGAGATAAGAACAACAAAACAACGATAACTAGTGGAGAAAAGAAAAGACGGACAAAAATGGTAACCACTCTGTGGTAATCATGGCCATGAAAATAGAAGAAGTGAGTCGGAGGAGATTTTAAAAGAGGAGATTTAACAACGACCGTGTGAAGACGACAAAGACTTAAGAAGAATCGGTTCTAAGGGAGGAGAACGACCACCCGGTCGTATCTTATAAATGCGGGAAGAGGGACATATTAGTCCAAACTTCCCACAACAGTTCAAGGTATGCTATAATTGTGGAAAGGAAGGACATATCGCCGAGATTGTGCAGTAGCAAAACCCTAATTCAATGGGGACGGTGACTCAAAAGATCGTCCCCAAAAAGTCAAAGCCAATCGGTTCTGGAAGAAGCGTTTGTTGTGGTCGGTCAAAATATGAGGAACCCAAACGAGGTGATCACGGGTAAGCTATTTATAAATTCTTGCGAAGTTTATACCTTACTTGATCTATTCTTACCCATTCATTTATCTCTCCGCTTGTGCTCAATGTTTAAACTTGACTCAATAAATTAGACTTTGACCTATCTGTGGAAACTCAGTTAGAGAAACTTTCATCACATCCAATCGCTTATAAATCTTTTTAATCCAAGTTGGCACCATCACCTTACCATTAACCTTATCTCTTTAAAGATATTTGCTTTTGATGTGATTTTAGGGATTGATTGGTTAACTACTCATCATGCCAAAATTGATTGTTTTCGTAAGGTTGTTAGTTTTCATATTCCTAATCAACCTGTTGTTCGAATTCAGGCAACTAAACCATTAAAATCAATCACTGTCATATCTAATCATAAAGCTATTCGTTTATTGAAAAACGGATGTTAAGCTTTCTTAGCCCATGTTATGGATTTGAATATAGGCACGTCAAAATTGAATAATATTCCTGTTGTTATTGACTTTCCTGATGTATTTCCTGAAGAACTTCCCGGTATACCCCCAGAATGTGAAGTTGAATTCTTTATTGATCTTGAACCTGGTACAAAGCCCATTTCTAAAACCCCATATCGAATGGCTCCTCTCGAACTTCGGGAGTTAAAGGTCCAACTACGAGAATTGTTGGACATCGGTTTCATTCGTCCCCAGTATATCTCCTCGGGGTGCTCCTGCTTTTATTCGTAAAGAAGAAAGACGGGAGTATGCGACTTTTGTATTGACTATCGGAATTGAACCATGTCACCATCAAGAATAGGTATCCACTACCTCGTATTGATGACTGTTTGACCGATTCTGAGGAGCACAATTCTTTTCAAAAATCGATCTTCGTTCTGGATATCATCAGCTGAAAATTAGAACTGAGGATATTCCAAACACTGCCTTCAGAACTCGGTATAGGCATTATGAATTCTTAGTCATGTCTTTTGGATTGACAAATGCTCCTGCGGCTTTCATAGATATGATGAACCGAGTATTCAAGGATTATTTGGATCAATTCGTTGTTGTCTTTATTGATGACATCCTCATATATTCCAAAAGCCGTGAAGATCATGAGCACCATTTGAAGCTGGTACTTCAAAGGCTTCGTGAAAACAAACTTTATGCCAAGTTGAAGAAATGCGAGTTCTGGCTTGAGGAAGTAGTCTTCCTTGGGCACGTGGTGTCGAAACATGGAGTATCTGTTGATCCGGCGAAGATTGAAGCAATACAAAGTTAGAACAGCAACCGGTTTGTTGAAAAGTACGTAGCTTTCTGAGGCTTAAATGGTTATTATCGGAGATTCGTGGAAGGGTTTTCTCCAATCGCTACTCCATTAACTCCGCTAACTCGGAAGGATACAAAATTTGTTTAGAGCGAGGAATGCGAGAAGAGTTTCCAAGAGCTTAAGAGGAGACTTATTTCGGCACCTGTTCTAACAATACCATCTGGTTCGGATGGATTTGTTATCTACAGCGATGCTTCGGGCAAAGGGTTAGGATGTGTTCTCATGCAACGTGGAAAAGTCATAGCCTTTGCCTCATGACAACTTAAAGAATATGAGAGGAATTATCCTACTTATGATCTAGAATTGGCGTGATCGTTTTGCTTAAAGATCTGGAGGCACAATCTATACGGGGAGAAAGTGGAGATATATTCAGACAATAAAAGCCTCAAATATTTCTTCACTCAAAAAGAACTCAACATGCGGCAGCGACGTTGGCTCGAACTATTGAAAGACTACGATCACACTATTCAATACCATCCTGGAAAAGCAAATGTGGTAGCTGACGCGTTGAGTAGAAGATCATATGCAGGAACAAGTGCGATGATGTCAAGTATACACATAGAGTCAACTTTAATAGAAAAAGTTAAGGTTGCTCAATCCACCGACCCGGAGCTGATGCGTATGAAGAAGAAAGTACAAGAAAGTGCTATTCCGGAAGCGAGAATTGATGAAGAAGGAATACTTCGAGTCCACTCCAGACTTTGTGTTCCTAACGACTCTGATTTAAAGTACAAGATCATGATGGAAGCACACAATACACCATTTGCAATTCATCCTGGAAGTACCAAAATGTATCGTGATCTTCGACATACATTTTGGTGGAACAATATGAAGAGAGAGATTGCAAAGTTTATCTCAACGTGTTTAACTTGCCAACGTGTAAAGGCGGAGCATCAAGTGCCAAAGGGTCCATTGCAACCACTTGAGATTCCAAAATGGAAGTGAAAACACATTACTATGGATTTCGTTACGGGTCTTCCTACGGTTTCTCAAGGCATCAATGTTATTTGGGTTATTGTTGATAGATTAACCAAGTCTGCTCATTTCTTGCCGATACGGGAGACTTATACCCTTGAACGTCTTGCTCAAATGTACGTAAATGAGATTGTGAGATTGCATGGTATGCCAGTATCTATAGTTTCTGATCGTGACCCAAGATTCAGTTCAAGATTTTGGGTTAGCTTGTAAAAAGCTATGGGTGCGGATTTGATTGATTCGGCGCATACCATCCTCAAACGGACGGACAATCAGAGAGGACTATTCAAACTCTTGAAGATCTATTAACACTCTGTGTCCTAGACTTCAAGGGCAGTTGGGATAAGTATTTACCATTGGTGGAATTCTCCTACAACAATAGTTATCAGGCAAATATAGGTGTGGCTCCATTTGAAGCATTGTATGGACGAAAGTGTCGCTCTCCAGTATGTTGGGACGAGGTGGGTAAAGCAACATTGTTGGGACCCGAGTTGGTACGTATGACTACGGAAAAGATCCAAATAATTCGACAATGTATACAAACGGCACAAGATCGACAAAAGAGTTATGCGGATCTTCATCGAAAGGACATAGAATTTAGTATTGGGGATCATGTATTGTTGCGTGTTGCCCCATGGAAGGGAGTTACAAGATTTGGGAAGAGAGGAAAGCTCAATCCACGATTTATTGGTCCATTTCAAATTCTTGACCGAGTAGTAGAAATGTAGCCTATAGACTCGCGTTACCTCAAGTATGTCTCGTGTTCATAATGTGTTTCACATATCTCATTATCAGAAATATGTGAAAGACCCGAACCACGTTATAGAGTTAGAACCGGACGAGATAGCCGAAGATTTAACGTATGAAGAGGTACTTGTCAAGATCTTGGATAGGAAGGAGCATGTCCTACGCACAAAGGTCATACCACAAGTTAAAGTTTTGTGGAGGAATCATGCTATAGAGGAAATGACCTGGGAATTGGAAACGGAAATGAAAGCGAGGTATCCTCATCTTTTCGAAACACCAAGTACGTTTGTCAATTTCGAGGACGAAATTTCATAAGGAGGGGAGGTTGTAAGACCCCAAATAATTAATAAATGAAATTTAAATTCCTCTAATTATTATTTTGAAATAGTAAGGGTTGATTTGATTAATGTGGATAGTTATGGGTAAAATACGCAAATATTTCAAAATAAGCAAGTGGTTATAAAATATTCATTATTATCGGGGAATATTCGTTTGGTCGTGGAATATTCAATGCTGTCGGGAATATTCGTATGCACTCACGTAGCGACCATGTGTGGGGCCCATAACTGAAAAGCGATTGGAGAAAGAAAATGACAAGAATAAGTTGTTTATAAATAACAGGCGTAGTTATTCTGAAGATTAATCTTTAAAAATACTCGGTTAAAAACACAAGAAGATACTCAGTATTGCACCAATTATTGATTCTTACGTAAAAAGGCCTTTACTCAATAATGGTTACAGTAATTACTGTTCAGTATTTTATTTTATTGATTCAATAACTGCTGCATTGATATTTTATATTACTGTTGTTTCAATAATTATCATTATACAATATTTTTCGTTATCGGAGCAATAATTCATATTATCTGAATAATATTATTGGATAACATTATTGGCAATGTCTAGAAAATTCTGTCTAAGGAGAGGTTTGGTCACCTAATTGCGCGCCAGTAAGGAGAAATCCTTATTGGAAAGCCCCCTCTATCCTGGGAACTGCTTGGTTGTCAATAATATGATTCTGTAATATTATTCGTGAATAATTGATTTAATATGATAAGAAAAATATTGATTTTATGTGGATATAGATGGAGAAAATTTTTAATGTGACAATTGTTGAAAATTAAAATTTTATCTTTTTCTGATAAAATAATTCATTTAAATATATTATTATATTTTAAAAATATAATAATGGAGATATTTTTACAATGAATGTGAGATATATGAGTATACGAGGAGAAAGAGTATTTTGTTGCAATAATTGTTGAAAACATGTTAAACATGTCGGTGGACCCCATTTCTTGACTGAAATTTGATTATAGCCTGTAAAATCGCCCATTTATAGATTTCGGTCAATTTCTGTTGAGAACTTGGAAAAACTTCCTTCTGTAAAGTTGTAGAGAATTGAATTTCCTATAAAAACTCACGAGATTTGAATTTTCTGATAAAAGAGCTATTTATTGTGAATTAGTGAAGTTCCGAAGCTCCGAAATAATTATTTTTTGGAAGTTTAAAATATTTTTAATTGCAAAAACGTTTTTTTATTGTTGGGACTCATTTAACATGTGGGTTGGTGGCTGATGTTGGGCAATTTGTGTGTGCGTAGGAATTTATATATAATATATTAATATTATATTAAACTTTCTGCTTTGGTGTTCTAAGCATTTTCCTATAAATAGGGTGCTTAGGTTAGAATTGAAAATCACACCGTAAATCAAGTTTTCTCTCTATATTATCGAGTATTCTTATGAGTATTTTGAGTATACTTTAGTCTTGTTACTTTACTTGCAAGTTCAAGTCATAGCTTATATTCTGGTGTTTCAACTAAGATCTTGTCTTTCGAGGTAAGGGATATTATTTTTTTTTTAGTAATGATATTATTTCTTCAATATCATTATCTTTGAAATATTGATCTGAAGTTTTTATCAAATTTGGAACTTTTGGTATCGGATTACTATTCACGATATCTGACTATTCACGATACGTATTAACCTTATTCACGAATCTGACCTTTATTCATCAAAAATGAAAATTTTCTCTTTTAAATCTAAAATATCTATTGTGGATACTAGCTTTGATTGTATCCATGTTTTGATCATTCTTGAATTTTACACCACTACGATTATTTTTGAGGTATTTTTGGACATGGATAAAACAAAGTACGAATCCGTAATCCTTAATCCTTGTCATTTTGTTTCACCGGATTCGTTTCTTTAAAAATATTTTTCATCATCCCTCATCTTAAATGATGATATTATTGAATATCTTTGGCCCAGAGTCTGAAAGATGAATGATTTCGATGAATATCTTTGGCCCGTAGTGCAAAGATGAACAGTGTTTAGATGAACATGACCAACTCGATGAATATCTTTGCTTTGTGAGCAAAAAGATGAATATTTGATTCTAGATATATATTGATTGATGTTACAGGATAAAAGATGAGCGATGAACTTTTAAATTCATACATATAAGATAGCGCTTGCATTCTCTACTTAACTCTTCTAATGAATTATTATTTCCGGCTGCGAATATTGATTTAAAACTTGTTGTCTATTGTATTCTATCGATTTTTTCCTCGTTGAAGACTAACGATAATTTGTTGTATATTATCTTAGTCATAATATTCTTTTTGGGCTAGTTGAGCTCACCCTTTTCCTTTTTGTTCCATTTTTCTTCTCAGGAGGCGAGAATGTAGCGAGTACGAGTCGGGGTATGGAATGATGGTTTTAGAGAGTTGTTTAGTAGTCCTCACCATTTTTTGTAAAATAATGTATCAATAATTATGATGAGGATTTATTTGTATGTGGATATTGTTTAGATGGCAATATCTGTATTTAAACTCACAGTTTATATGTTGTAACAATAAAGTTGTAGTTATTTCTGTACCATGTATTTGACAACTCAGAATGGGTGATGTATACCTGTTTTGGGGGCGTCACAGCTTTGGCCTTATCTTGACTAGATGTTTTGTTCCCTTCTTTGATGGTATCATCGAGCCCGTTTGCATCTAGATGAATTTCAGCATCTAATACCCATGATAAATAATTTTTTCCCGTAATGTCAAGAGCCACAAATTCGAGTTTTTCAAGGTTTGACAATATAAACTATAACAGATATATTGAAAATTGTTAGAAAAAAATATTCTAAAATATTTTTTCCCAAAATTTGAATAGGTGCACAAGATTAGATAATTTAAATAACACCAAATACTCTGGAAAAAATATTAAACAATAAAGCACAGACTCACACATAATGACCACTAAAACTAAAATGAGATTGTTTTTCTAGAAGTGACAAAATTAAAAATTAAAACACTAGAAATGAAATAGTAGCCATAATCCTAGATGGAACCTTTCAAGTAACCGTACTACAGATGTGACATGCAAAGCCAAAAATTTGATCATGTCTTTTTTTTTATAAGAAGAGATAAAAAATTACCAATTGTGGAAATAATGAACATGGTAGAACTGTATCACATATCAATAAAAAAAATGAAGATAAAAACATGGTAGAACTGTATCACATATCAATAAAAAAATGAAGATAAAACTTTTCTGCATTTAAAGATTTTGAAAAGTCGGACACTTATTCTACTTAAAAAAACAAATCATGTATCATATAATGAACACATCTAAATGTAGCTTAACCAAAAGTAATTATAGGATTCAAACTCATAGAAAATAGAGTAGTTAAATAAGTCTTACATAATCAGAGCCATCCAGTAGAAGATGGTAACCACCATGGTTCAGATTAATAAAATAATGGAATATGAGAAGAACAGACAAATATACCTTTTAGAGTCTCGTGCTAATAACGCATTATATAATTAGAGATAACACTAGGAAAGAATAAGATGATGGATTTTCTTGTATTCTTTTTAAGTCTCACAATACATGGATGGTAAGCCTCTATTTATAGGCGTTACAAATACATAAATGAAAGATAGACGATGAAAAAAAAATACAAACTTAATTAGGAGATGAATGAAAAGTTCTCATTCATGTACCAATAAAGAAGGGATAGGAAATGAATGGACATCTATATTTATAACAATGAGTCAATTTTTCTTAATTTTTTACAATTTTTTTAGGTCAATTCCATAAGAAAAGAATAGAGAATATAATTTAGGTAATTGTTAAATTCACAACACTTTTTGTTATTTCCACAATAAAAGTGTCGCTGTAAATGTATAGCGACGGTAAAAACCGTTGCTATAGAATCTATAGCGACACTTTTGTTGTGAAAATCACAATTTATGTTATGGATTTAATAATTTCCTATAATTTATAATGAAAAAAAACAATATGTTTTCTTTCATGTTATTTAATTTATAAAGAAAAAGGAAAAAAAAATTGATGAGTTGAAATAGAAGAGACACTTGTACCAACCATTATTTTAAAATTTTACATTATACAAGACATTGCACATTCTATACACTCATATAAAGCGCAACGTGCGGTTCAAAAAATTTGAATTTTAAAACTCTCGTACTATCTATCTTAGATAGTCAAGTCGTCTAAAAGCTTAAATTGTTAAAAAAAAAAAGAACAATGTATATAAGCCAACAATGTATACAAGCCAATACTTATAGAGGATAAGAATGACCAGGTTGGGTTTAATAAAAGGGTCCTTAACATTAATATACAACAATTAGAAAGTATTTATAAAAACAAAACACACACAAAATAATTACAAAAATAACAAAACACAATATATTACGATTCCTAAAATCATGTATCATTTAACTCCTACACGTCAGCTATTTTCCTTTCATATTTGTAACCAACCGCACTTAAATTCAAGCAACTGAGAAAACATGCAACTTTGATATCTGAATAACAGATCAACGCCAAATCAATCGGAGAAGACAAAATCTTCTTTCGCGACACAACTCTTATATCGGAGAAGACGAAGCCTCATGTCGCGACTAAACTCATAATCGGAGAAGACGAATCCTGTTGTCGCGACGCATCTTTAAGATCGAAAATAGCATACAAAATCAACAACGCCTTCAAGTTCAGTAACCAAAAACTTAATTACTGCAGTGATTGTTGAATACAAGATCAACATCAACTTCGATACAAAATACTTAGGTATGTGAGTTTAAAATTTATAATCATATACGTATGGTTACTACGAATTACTATATTGGTTACCTTTCTTTAGTTTTTTGCACTTAAAATGGTCACACAATAAGAATATTTTAATGTTTTGATTGCAAAATGTATTTGAAAAAATGTTGTATATTATGGTTACTAAGGTTATATAAATTGGTTACTGTCTAATGGTGTCTTGGTTACTGACTATTCTGTCTTGGTTACTGTGAAACATTAAACTGTCTATTGTTGTCTTAATTTATCGCTTTAATGTTGTCTTGGTTCTTCGCATAATATTACTAATTAATGTTGAATTGGTTACTGACTAATGCTGACTTGGTTACTATGTAACATTATTTTGGTTACTGACTAATGCTGACTTGCTTACTGTGTAAAACTATAATGGTTACTGACTAATATTGACTTGGTTACTGTGTAAAATTATAGTGCTGACTTGGTTACTGTGTAAAATTATTTAGTAACTAATGTTGACTTGGTTACTGACTAATGCTGACTTGGTTACTGAATAATGCAAACTTAATTACTGCAGAGATTAATTGGTTACTATAATATTGGTTGCTGAAGCATATTAATGTACACTTCTATTTATGTTTTTTATATTAGTGGTTACTTGTTATCTACATTGGTTACATTCTTACAACAACTTATCTTTAGTTGATAACAAACAAATTATACTGGTTGTTTTTTACTATAAAAATGCAATGTATAATGTATTTATCTTGTGGTTACTAAATAAATATGTGTTGGTTACAATCTAAAATAGATTTGGTTACTGTATAATGTTGTCATGATTAATGTATAATGTTGTCATGATTTTGGTTTGTTTTAATATGGTGGTTACTTATTGGCTACATTGGTTACCTGCATACAACTGTTATAATTTAATTAGTAATAAATATCAATATACTGATTATTTCTATTGTAAGATGAATGTACAAATGTGTTTTATGTTCTGGTTAACAACATCATGTAGTTTGGTTACTAGCTAACATTGATTTGGTTACTTTAAAATACTTATTCTGTTGACAGACAATGGAGATGATTCCAGTTGTACTTTATTTCAACGGTACATGGATTGATAGTAACCAATACACCAAATTTGAAGTTACCGGCATACTAGTTCCATCAACTTGTTCGTTCAAAGAGATGCAAAACATGATATGCAGTGCATTACAGCTAGACACAAACGCAACAACATTGTCAATCAAATTTCAGATTAAAAACGATATTCCACCGATTAGTATATCAGATGAAGCAACCTTAAGATTCTTGATTGAAGTCAGTAGAAAATTTGATGAGCAAGGTAAATTCCCAGTGATTATAGAAACTGAACACATAAGGGGATGCACAACAATCTTACATAACTGACAAGTGTAGAAGAAACTATAATTCACAATGTAACGCCAATCAGATCAACACAGGGGAATCCAGCACTATTTCCACTACCAACACACTATTTCTAAATTGGAACGTAATATGCTGATCACCTTACAATGGAAATTATTGAACAACAACGAGACAGACAACATGACAGATCATAAACAGAAGAACGATATGATGATGTAATAACAGATCCGAATGAATGTGAAGTACGATTACATCAAACCTATAAAGACAAAAAAATCCTATCACAAGCTATGAGGCTGCATTCAATCAGAAAAAACAGACAACACAAAGTTCAATGAACAATTCATAGAGACTTTGTGCTAGTGTGCGTATATGATGAAAATTGCAAATGGAAGATGAGAGCATCAAGTTTTAGAAAAACTAGTATGTTCAAGGTGAGGGAATTCAACGACATCCACACATGTTTAGTCAACGTATTACTGGGAGACCACAGGCAGGCAAATAGTGAGTTGGTCAGTGAATGCATAATGCACAAATTAATAAATTTGAAAAAAATATACACACCAACCGAATACTCAATGATCCCATCATGGTTACACATGCTGAAGAAAACAAATCCAGGTAACAATTAAAAACATTTTATTCGTTTTTTCATATTTAGTTGGTTACCCAACTAAACTGATTTGGTTACCCGACTAAACTAATTTGGTTACCCTACTCAACAAATTTGGATACTATTAGCCAACTGAGTGGTTACCAACTACTAGGGATTTGGATACTATATACTACTTGTAATTCTAATGACATTTTATTGGTTTTTTCATACTTAGTTGGTTACCCAACTAAACTGATTTGGTTACCCTACTCAACAGATTTGGATACCATTAACCAACTGAATGGTTACCAACTACTAGTGATTTGGATATTGTATACTACTTGTAATTTTAATGACATTTTATTAGTTTTTTCATACTTAGTTGGTTACCCAACTAAACTGATTTTGTTACCCTACTCAACAAATTTGGATACCATTAACCAACTGTATGGTTACCAACTACTAGTGATTTGGATACTGTATACTACTTGTAATTCTAATGACATTTTATTGGTTTTTTCATACTTAGTTGGTTACCCAACTAAACTGATTTTGTTACCCAACTAAACTGATTTTGTTACCATTAACCACTGAATGGTTACCAACTACTAATGATTTGAATACTGTATATTACTTGAATTCTAATGATAATGCTCATGTTTCATATCAGGTTCTGTCACATCCCTTGAGTTGGAAACAAATGGCCGTTTCAAGTATTTATTCTTTGCCATCGGAGCATCCATTCAAGCATGGAACCATTGCTTTCCAATAATTGTAATTGATGAAACGTTCATACAATCAACTTACGGGGGGACACTACTGATAGCAATCACACAAGATGCAAACCAAAACATTGTTCCGATTGCTTTTGCAGTGGTTGATAGCGAAAATAAATTATCTTGGAGATGGTTTTTCATAAATTTGAGAATTGCTTGTGGACTTAGGGAAGGCCAATGCATTGTCTCAGATAGACATGAATCCATTATACAAGGACTGAATTTTATGTTTCCGGACGTCATGCATGGTTCATGCACATATCATGTACTGAAAAATATAAAAAATAGATTCAAAAAGAGAGGAGAGAAACTTAAACAGGCTTACAATGGGGCTTATAAAGCTTACACTATTGAACAATTCAACAAACACATGGCTGAACTTGATGCCATTGATCCTCGAATAAGGACATATTTGGAGGAAGAGGTCAAGTTAGAGAAGTGCACCAGGCTCCATGGGATTGTAAGCAGATACTCAACAATGACTTCAAACACCGCCAAATCTATTAACAACGCAATCAAGATGATTAGGGATCTTCCAGTTGCACCAATGATTGAATGCCTATGTTGTCTGGTTCAAAGATGGTATTTCACAAACAAACAAGCAGCCATATCAACATTCATAACACTTTCCACAACAGCTGAAGGAAGGTTGCAATCTAATATCATTAAATCAAAAAAACTTAAGGTAACTAATACAAATTATAAATTATTGCATCAAATTTTAAATTATCTTAGTTACTGACTAATGTTGTCTTGATTACTGCATAATATTACTAATTAATGTTGAATTGTTTACTGACTAATGCTGATTTGGTTACTGTGTAACACTATAATGGTTACTGACTAATACTGACTTGTTTACTGACTAATGGTAACCTGGTTACTATGTAATATTATATTGGTTACTAACTAATACTTAATTGTTTATTGCATAACATTATAATGGTTACTGAATACTGCTGAGTTGGTTACTGTGTATCATTGTACTGGTTACTGACTAATGATTTATTGGTTACTGTATAATATTACTAATTAATGTTGAATTGGTTCTTGTTAATGTTTGACTTGTTTCTTTATCGCGAACATTATAATGGTTAACGACTAATACCGACTTGTTTACTGACTAATTGTAACTTGGTTACTATGTAATATTATATTGGTTACTAACTAATACTTAATTGCTTACTGCATAACATTATAATGGTTACTGACTACTGCTGAGTTGGTTACTGTGTATCATTATAATGGTTACTAACTGATGCTTGTTTGGTTACTCTATATAATTATAATGTTATTGTGTTTTGTAATTATAACATTGAGTTGTTTACTTAACTAAATTTATTCTTTTTTCAGACAATGAAAATGATTCCAACTGTACTTTATTCTAACAACACTTAATTTGTGTTGTAGGTTGAGACATCAAACTTAGTGATTTTCACTGTTTACGATGTCGCCAAACAATATATTGTGGACATCAACCAAAAGACATGCACATGTCATAAATTTCAGTACCATGAGATGCCTTGTCCACATGCTGCTGCTGTTATGAACAAGCGAAATTTGAGTTATTATGATTTTTGCTCAAAAAATTACTATAAAACAACTTTGGTTGACACATATTCAACTTTCCATCATGCCGTTAGATAACAAAAAGAAAACCGGGATATACCAGAGGAAGTAAGAAACATATATGTGTAAAACCAACAACACAAGAAGACCAATGGAAGACCAAAAATAGGGAGGTACAAACACGAATCCGAAATCAAAATTCAAAACAAATGCAAAGAAAAGCAAAAAAGGACACAACAGGAAAACATGAAATAATCCACCTGTTTTTAGACCAAAAAAGGTATGATATATTGCAATTACATTAAGAGTGTAAATACAAGAATATATAATTGTTTACTATGAGTAACCATTATCCATATGGTTGGAAACATTTTTTATTGTGTACAGTAAACAAAATTGTTATTGATTAATATTTTTATTTCTGATTTCATTATGAGTTTCCAATATAAAGCACACATATATATACATTGTACAATTGTTAACTATTCTAAAACATTTTTATGTAAATTTGCTTACCACCTAAAATAAAATGGATACCAATTCCAACTCAATTATATCATCTTCCTCTTTGTTGCGATACGGTTCACTGCTAAAGTCAATGCCAGACCTATCCCTCCAAAACCCACTCTTCCGCAATAAAGTGGGAAGAATAAATATATAAGGCTCACAAACATCCATAATTTTTGTTTGCATGAATTTCTTTTTTGGCCGCAAAGAATTATAAACAGTTAGACGTCTACGATGCACATCAAATGTCAACAAAAACCAATGTTCTGGTGATGACATATGAATGGGGAACAACACGTAGTCAACATTTCTCAATGGTGTGTTGACATCCATAAACAGACCATGGATGTATTCAGCAACATCACCCTCCCCAGACAAAACACTCTTATCTGCATTTTTACTTGTATACTCCTCGAAAAGAGTAGTTATCTTGTTATGAAACCAACAATCCGTAGTCGTTGCCCTTATATGAACACTGTCAAAATGTCTGGCCAATTTACGGAAATAATTTAACGCAACATTGATGTGCTGAACCAGAAAAAAAAACATATAATATTACACAGTTGCTGAAAAATGTAAGTATGTAATGAATGTAACCAAATCGGTTAACACAAGTTACTACCCAACTAAAAAATGTAACCATATCTATAAAAAAATAATTTTAAAAAAAAAAACTCACATCGTCGTCTAACCATTGTACAGGAGTCTTTTATTTGTAGAACAACATTTTTGATGATATTGGGACAGACCCAAATACAAAAGCAGATTCAATATTATCGTTCTTTCCAGGAAATTTGTCGGTCCTTCACTATAAAAACATATAGTATACACGCTAACATTAACAGTTACCATAGTAGTATACACTACCTAAAATCAGAGTTGAACAGTCAATAATTAACATACTAATCAACAACTTAATTGTAAACAGTAAACTGATAACCAACAAATATTAATATAATAACCATAATCAAATAGTAACCAATACATAACAAAAACAGTAACCAAAATATAAAATAATAGTAACCATAAAATAATTTAATAGTAACCAAAACAACAACATCATCTACTCAATAATAATTTTAAACAACATGAATGTACTAAATAAATACCTAATAATCAATCAAAATATAATATAAAGTAACAAACACTTTACTTCAATTGAACATTAACATAAAACAAATATTACATGATAGTAACCAACATATAATATATTAGTAACCAAAACATAATATAGCAAAGAACTAACATACAATATGACAAAGAAATAAAATGTAAAAATATAATTTAATCAAAAACAATTTAACCAACATACATATACTTAACAATTACATAGTAACCAACATATAATATGATAGTAACCAAAAAACCAAATTGACAAAACAAAAATGGTATCCAACTTATAAAATAACAATAACCATAACATGATAAAGCAGTAACCAAAACATAAAATAACATTAACCATAACATTTATTTAATATTAACCATGTGTTTCTACAAAGAAAACAAATTGACTTGTTTAATAAAAAAACTATAGCATTCTTAACAATAAAAAACAAACCTTTTCCTGTTGTTTAGACCAATTTTAAACCATTGTTCAAACAATGCCTCTTCAAACTTTGATATGGCATATCCATGCATACTTTTGGAAATGCAAAAAGACAAGCAAGTGTTTGACTAGCACCCACGGCAGTAGACGATAAACCAGCCGATCCAAACATTGATGTATATGGAGACCGCAAAACGACACTCTTTACATGTTCACGGACAGGTCTACTGTGACGCCCCCAAAATAGGTATACATCATCTATTCTGAGTCGCAAATACATGGTACAGAATACAAATATAACCTTATATATACAACATGAGCTGTGAGTTTTAATAAAAATATTGTCTTCTAGACAGTATTCAAACTCAAAATAAGTCCTCAATACATTTATTATCACACTAATTCATAGAATAGTGAAGACTACTAATGTTATCATCTAAATCGTCACTCCGTTCCCCGACTAGTCCCTACTACGTTCTTATTTCCTGAAGAGAACAATGAAAGCAAAAGGGTGAGCTCAACTAGCCTAGTAAGAAATATTATGACTAAGATAATGCAAAATAAATTATCCTTAGCCTTCAAAAGTATACAACTAATAGAATATAATGAACAACAAGTTTTAGATCAACAACTGCAGCGGAATAAGCAATCCATTAGAAGAGTCAAGTAGAGCATAAAATCTACTATCTTCTATGATTTAAAAGGTTTTTCATCACTTTTATCGCTGAGACTTAGCTCAATAAATAATCCACATCATCAAATCATCCCTGCACTACAGGCCAAGGATATTCTTTAAGATCACGACCACGAATTATCCATGCACTACGCCCAAAGATAATCGTGTTTTCATCAATCTATTCCGATCATGCCATAAAATAATTCATCTTTGCACCTCGGCCAAAGAGAATCCATAGCCATAATCATACCAAAAAACTGCTCATCAATGCACTACGCCAATGAGGACTTTTTCCACATCATTTGTAACTATTACTACCATGATTATACCGAATAATCCCATCATCATAATCATACCAAGTCCATCTATGCACTACAGCCACAGATGACTTTTCAACATAATATAAAATATGAGGATGATGACAATTCAATAAAACAAGTTCAAGAATAAATTTCAAAGATTTATAAATTAATTTATCCAGAACCAATAACGCCCAAATTGTCAACATGATACTCGCTTTGTGGAGTAAAATTCAAGAATGCTCGTAAGAATATTTCCATGAAAAGATACTAGATGAAGCGCAAATATCCGTGATATTCTACTAATTTCATGGAGTATAGAAGCCAAAACTTTAACCAACCGAGTATAATAGAATATATAAAACTCGCAAATGGATTTTCACCATGCGGTAATCCACGTAGATGCATCATTTCTACAAGTTAATAAGGAATGAATACAAAGGATCATTCACCATGCATGCGGTAATCCACATGACATGTTATTCCAATAGAGTAATAAAGAATGGAACCAGTGTCACGCGTAATCCGCACCGCATGTGATATATTCCAACAGTAATAATAAAGAATGGAACCAGTCATACGTAATCCGCATGCATGGATGTTCCAAATGTAATAATAAAGAATGGAATAACAACAAAATTCACCAGAATGCGATAGAACCAAAATAAAGTTATTCCAATGTAATAATAAAGAATGGAATAACAACAGACCACTGTGCATGCGATAGATCAATGCATAAAAGTTATTCCAATGTAATAATAAAGAATGAATAACAACAGAATTCACTGTGCATGCGATAAACCGCATGCATAAAAGTTATTCCAAAAGAATAATAAAGAATGGAATAATGTGTAAGAATTTCACCATGTATGCGGTATTTCAGATAGACAAAGTTATTCCAACATAATAATAAAGAATGGAATAACAACCTCACGAGTATTGAAAGAAAATAACTCTTCATGAATACGAAAAATATAATACCCTTTACCTTATAAAGAAGAGTATTTCACCGGCAGGTATGGGGATATACTTGAAGAAAACATGCACTATTTTCTACGCTCAAAGCTTTCTTAAACTCTAAAGAAATACTCTCAAGATTATAGAAGAAGAATTCTCTGAACTTCCGGTGTGATTTTCAATTCTAACTAAGCATATGGAAAGGATACTATGCAATAAAATATAATATATTCTATTTATAATTATATAATAAAACAAAATTTATAATATATATATATATATTTTATTTAAAATCTAATAAAACAAATAACTTTATAAAAGTATTATGTTTTATATAAAAAGATATGCAAACACTATGCAGGCACTATGCAAATACTATGCATAATAAAATATAATATATTCTATTTATAATCAAATAAAATAAAACTTTATAAAAAGTATTCTGTTTTATATAAAAAGATTTTACTATGCAAACACTATACAGACACTATGCAAACACTATACATAATAAAATATAATATATTCTATTTATAATCAAATAAAACAAAACTTTATAAAAGTATTCTATTTTATATAAAAATTTTTCTGTTTTATTACATTTATAATAATAATAATAAAATAAATTTATATAATATATATATATATAAACTTTCCCGTGACTCCCCCCCCCCCCCAAATGATCAGATTTCCAAAGTCACACGTGGGCCTCACAAAAATACTAAAAAAAATTTACCGATTATTTTGAAAATGGATAAATGAGGGGTCCAAAAATACAACAAATACCTCATAAAAATCACCTCAATATTTTTAACAACATTTATCATTATTATTATAATTCACAATATTAGTCGACTGTGTCGTTCCGAAAGAGCAGGGGGCTTCCAATAAGGATTTCTCCCTATCATGCCAAGCAATTAGGTGACCAAACCTCTCCTCGACAGTAACTTCTAGACATCGTTAATATTGTAAATAATAATATTAATAACTTTGTCGCTTCAATTATTGATTTAATAATATATAAAATATTGACAATAATTGAATCAAATAACGTGAGATACTATGCAAAGAATTATCAGTAGTAATAATTGAACAAAACCGAGTGACTTCACGTAAGCATCAATAATCAATACCGCAGTACTACTATGCAACCACGCCAGACATCGTATTTTTTACTACCTAGTAGTTCAACAGCTTTTAACGGTAAAACTTCCGCCGTTATTTTCATAAAAATATTTTTTGTTTTCTTTCAATCCGACAATAATTCCGCTAGGGGTCCACTAATGATTGTACCGTCAGCATTTGATATTCCCGACAAAAAAAGAATATTCCCCACCAATCGAATATTATACAACAACTTGCATACTTTTCAAAATTTATAAATATTATCCACAACTATAACATTATCTCAAATCCACACCATAATTTTGAAAAAAATATTTCAAGAAAATTAAATCTTTATTCGTAAAATTTGGGATTTTACAATCTCCCCTCCTTATGAAATTTTGCCCTCGAAATTTACGTACGTACCTGGTATGCCGAAGAGATGAGGATACCTTAACTTCATTTCAGATTCAAACTTTTGAAGTATAACCTTAGAGTGTTGAATACGATCTTTCTTATCCAAGATTTTAACACGTATCTCCATATACGTTAAATCTTCTGTTATCTCGTCTAGTTCTAATTTGATAACGTGGTTCGGGTCATCCACATATTTACGTAACATCGATACGTGAAAAACGTTATGAACACGCGACATACTTGGCGGAAAACGAGTCTATAGGCCACGCCCTACTCGATCAGGATTTCAAATGGGCCAATTAAATCGAGGGTTGAGATTTCCTCTCTTCGTCAATCTTACTTCTAGAATAACGCCTCTTGAACCTTCTTCTTCACATTCATCACTCGAGTATGTAGCTTTAGAATGCTTTTAACTTTATCGATTAAAGTCGATTCTAATCGTATATTCGTTATCTTCACGTGGGTTCATATATTCGCACTCATAAACACATACGATCTTTTACTCAACGCGTCAGCTACCACGTTCGCTTTTCCACGATGATATTGAATGGTATAGTCGTAATCTTCAATGTATTTCGAGCCAACGCCCTTGGCGCGCATGATACGCTTCGCTTTGGTTGAAGAAATATTTAAGGGTTTTAGAAATGGGTTTTGTACTGGGGTCAATACAAAATTTGATTTCACGCTCTAGGGGTAGGCTAAAAAGTCTTCAAGAATACGTCAGGAAATTTATTAACAATAGAAATATCATTCAAAACTGTGACCCTCGTCCAAGACTTGGATAACACGTCACATTGATATCTATCAACTTGCCACCGTTATTCACAACGTCCCCTACGGTAGGCTGGCTTCAGTGCCTTCCACACAAGGAAGTCATCAGCGAAAGACTCGGGGCTCTTTATTTATGGCTTGATATGACAGTGATTTACTTTAGTGGTTTGGTTGCTTGAATTCGCATAACAGGTTGATTAGGAATATAAAAGCTAACAATCTTACAAAAAGCATGATGAGTAGTTAACCAATCGATTCCTAAAATCACATCAAAGGCAAGTATTTTCAAAGAGATAAGATCGACAGGTAACGCGAAAGTGTTGATCTGAATCAAACAAGATTTATACATAGTGAAGGTAACGAAGGTTTCTCCTAACGGAGTTTCAACAGATAAATCAAAGTCTAATCTCTCCGGAGTCAAATTTAAACGTTGAGCGCAAGCAAGAGAGATAAAAGAATGGGTAGAACCGGTATCTAATAAGGTATAGACTTCGCAAGAATTTATGATCAAACTTAACCGTGACAACTTCATTCGAGTTCCTCGACAAACGCTCTCACTTAAACTACCGGCTTTGACTTGTCTGATACATCCTTTGGCATCACTATCCCAGCTGGACTTGACTTCACTACACGACAAAATCGAGCTAGGTGACCTTCTATTCTGTAATTGAAATACCTTTGGATTATCACAGACAGCTTTGACGGATGTGTCCCTCCCCGTCTCATTTGAAACATATACGACCGGTGGTCGCTTCTTCTTCCTTTGAAACGGGTGTCAGGTCTCATTGCCTTTTCCATCATTATTGAACCTTCTTTCTTGAAATTTCCACTTCTATTATCTTGCCATGATTACCATCGAAGTGGTTACCATTCTTGGCATGATAATTTCCCCCACGATGGTTATCATTGTTCCGATGGCCTTTGCCACCGATACGATTATTATCGTCGTGTTGTTGGTCGTTACTTTTGGTTATGCCGACTTATTATCGCGCTTCCAATAATCGAGCCCTATTCACAATATCCTAATATAAACAAAGTTTGTGAGAAATGAGGTATCGACGATTTTTGGTTTCAAACCTCGCAGAAACATTCGCATTCTTCTCTCCTCATTATCGACCAAATGGGATGCAAACCGATAACTCCGCAAACTTAGCCTCGCATCGACATATTACGCCATATTGTTTTGCTCCAAATTTGATGAATTCTACCTCCTTCATGTGACGAATACTTTCAAGAAAGTACTTGTCGTTGAACAATTTTTGAAACTTCTCCCAAAGACATCTTGAAAGGCGCCAGTCGGGTACGCTTTTACGATTCCCACCAATGACTGCTTCTTCACGCAACATAAAGGTGGCTAATGGAACCTTTTGCTCCTTCCTCGAGCATTCCAAGACATCAAATATCTTGGTGATTTGCTTTATCCACGCCTCTCGCCTTAATTGGTTCTCGCTTTCCCAAAACTCCGGTGGTCCCAGCCTCCTTGAATCGCTTAGCGGTGACCGTCATCGAGAGTTGCCATTATTTTTCACCAAAGATTTTGGACAGAGCCGTTTCTTGCTCGATGTTGCATGAATTGCATAAAGCCTCCAACATTCCATCGCTCATCATTTGGTCGGTGTTGTTGTTTGCATGAGGATTGTCGCCTTCCCGATGCACATTATTATCCTCGATTATTGATCCGTGGAGAATCAACGGCTCTCCTGTGCTCCATTGCTATTCTCAACATTCTCTGATGTCATTTTCAAATACTTGCCACAAAACAAGGGTTAATTAACATATCATTATTATCCCTATACTCGACCGACCAATTAAATACCAAATAAACTTAGGTAGGTCATACTAGCAAGAATTTCCCTCTCTCCCTCCTAGTTCTTGTCTCACATCTCACCAGGATCATATCCCTAAGCTTTGATACTAACCGTGACGCCCCCAAAATAGGTATACATCACCTATTCTCGAATGCCAAATACATGGTACATGTAATACAAATACAACCTTAAATATACAATATGAGTCAATGTGAGTTTTAATACAAATATTGTCTTCTGATAATATTCAAACTCAAAATAAGTCCTCAATACATTTATTATCACACTATTTCATAAAATAGTGAGGACTACTAATGCTATCATCTAGACCGTCACTCCGCTCCCCGACTAGTCCCTACTACGCTCTCATTTCATGAAGAGAACAATGAAAGCAAAAGGGTGAGCTCAACTAGCCCAAAAGAAATATTATGACTAAGATAATGCGTAATAAATTATCATTAGCCTTCAACAAAGTATACAACTAATAAATATAATGAACAACAAGTTTTAGATCAACAACAATGTTAATAAGCAATCCATTAGAAGAGTCAATTAGAGAGCATAAAATCTACTATCTTCTATGATTTAAAAGGTTTTTCATCACTTTTATCACGAGACTCAACTCAATAAATAATCCACATCATCAAATCATCCCTACACTACGTGCCAAGGATATTCTTTAAGATCACGACCACGAATTATCCATGCACTACGGGCCAAAGATAATCATGTTTTCATTAACTATCCCGATCATGCCATAAAACAATTCATCTTTGCACCCTCGGGTCAAGAGAATCCATAGCCATAATCATACTAAAAACTATTCATCAATGCACTACGGGCCAATGAGGACTTTTTTCCACATCATTTGTAACATTACTACCATGATTATACCGAATAATCCTCGGTCATAATCATACCAAGTCCATCTATGCACTACAGGCCACAGATGACTTTCAACATAATATAAGCATGAGGATGATGAAAATTCAATAAAACAAGTTTAAGAATAAATTTTAAAGATTTATAAATTAATTTATCCAGAACCAATAACGCCCAAATTGTCAACATGATATCGCTTTGTGAAGTAAAATTCAAGAATGCTCGTAAGAATATTTCCATGAAAAGATATCGATGAAGCGCAAATATCCGTGATATTCTACTAATTTCATGGAGTATAGAAGCCAAAACTTTAATCAACCGAGTATAATAGAATATATGAAATCGCAAATGGATTTTCGCTTCGCCATGCAGAATCCACATAGATGTGTCATTTCCACAAGTTAATAAGGAATGAATACAAAGGATCATTCACCACGCATGGGGTAATCCACATAGACAGGTTATTCTAACAGAGTAATAAAGAATGGAACCAGGTCATGCGTAATCCGCACCGGCTGTGATATTCCAACGTAATAATAAAGAATGGAACTGTGTCATGCGTAATCCGCATGCATGTGATGTTCCAATGTAATAATAAAGAATGGAATAACAACAGAATTCACTGTGCATGCGATGATATCGCATGCATGATGAGTTATTCCAATGTAATAATAAAGAATGGAATATCAACAAAATTCACCAGCATGCGATAGATCAAGATGCATGTGTTATTCTAACGTAATAATAAAGAATGGAAAAACAACAATTCACCGCGGCATGCGATAGACCACACGTAATGGTTATTCCAATGTAATAATAAAGAATGTAATAATGTAAGAATTTCACCATGTATGCGGTACTTGATAGACAAAAGTTATTCCAACATAATAATAAAGAATGGAATAACAACCCTTACGAGTATTGATAAAAATAACTCTCTTCATGAATACGAAAGAATAATACCACGTACCTTATAAAGAAGAGTACTCCGACGGGTAGGGCGGGGATATACTTGAAGAAAACTTGCACTATTATCTACGCTAAAAGTTCTTAAACTCTAAAGAAATACGCTCAAGATTATAAAAGAAGAATTTTCTGAACTTCCGGTGTGATTTTTAATTCTAGCTAAGCATCCTATTTATAGGAGAATAGAAAGGATACTATGCAATAAAATATAATATATTCTATTTATAATTATGTAATAAAACAAAATTTATAAAATATATATATATATATATATATTATTTAAAATCTAATAAAATAAATAACTTTATAAAAGTATTATGTTTTATATAAAAAGATTTTACTATGCAAATACTATGCGAGCACTATGCAAATACTATGCATAATAAAATATAATATATTCTATTTATAATCAAATAAAACAAAACTTTATAAAAATTATTCTGCTTTTATATAAAAAGATTTTACTATCAAACACTATGCAGCATTATGCAAACACTATGCATAATAAAATATAATATATTTTATTTATAATCAAATAAAACAAAATTTTATAAAAAGTATTATGTTTTATATAAAAAGTTTTATGTTTTATTACATTTATAATAATAAGCTGATACTTGAAAGGCTTCGTGAAAACAAGATTTATGCCAAGCTGAAGAAATGCGAGTTCTGGCTTGAGGAAGTAGCATTCCTTGGGCACGTGGTGTCAAAACATGGGGTATCTGCTGACCCAAAAAGATTGAAGCAATACAAAGTTGGAGCAACCGAAGTTTGGTGATCAAGTCTGCAACTTTTCTCGGGCTTAATTGGTTATTATCGGAGATTCGTGGAAGGATTTACTCGAATCGCTACTCCGTTAACTCAGTTGACTCGGAAAGATACAAAATTTGTATGGAGCGAGGAATGCGAGATGAGTTTCCAAGAGCTCAAGAGGAGACTCATTTCAGCACCTATTCTCCCAATACCATCCGGTTCGAATGGATTTGTTATCTACAGTGATGCTTTAGGCAAAGGGTTAGGATGTGTTCTCATGCAACATGGGAAAGTCATAGCCTATGCCTCACGAAAACTCAAAGAATATGAGAGGAATTATCCTACTCATGATCTGGAGTTGGCAGCAGTCGTTTTCGCGTTGAAGATATAGAGACACTACTTGTATGGGGAGAAAGTGGAGATTTATACGGACCATAAAAGCCTCAAATATTTCTTCACCTAAAAAGAACTCAACATGCGGCAACGACGTTGGCTTGAGCTGTTGAAAGATTGCGATCACACTATTCAATATCATCCTTGAAAAGCGAACGTAGTAACTGACGCATTGAGTAGAAGATCATATGCAAGTACGAGTGCGATATTGTCAACGCAAAGACCCATTTTTTATGACTTGCAAAGGATGGAGATAGTGTTAAAGACTCCAAGGACCCACGTGATGATGGCGAATATACGAGTAGAACTGACTTTAATCGATAAAGTTAAAGTTGCTCAAGCTACGGACCTGGGGCTGATGCGTATGAAGAAGAAAGTGCAAGAAGGTGTTATTCTAGAAGTAAGAATCGATGAAGAAGGAATACTTCGAGTCAACTCTAGACTTTAAGTTCCTAACGATTCTGACTTGAAGCATAGAATCATGATGGAGGCACACAACACCCCGTTTGCAATCCATCCTGGGAGTACCAAAATGTATCATGATATTCGACATACATTTAGTGGAACAATAAGAAGTGAGAGATCGCGAAGTTTATCTCGGGGTGTTTAACCTGTCAACGTGTAAAGGCGGAGCATCAAGTGCCAAAGGGTCCATTGCAACCACTTGAGATTCCAAAATAGAAGTGGGAACACATTACCATGGATTTAGTTACAGGTCTTCCCAAAGTTTCTCAAGGCATAGATGCGATTTGGGTTATTATTGATAGATTAACCAAGTCTGCTCATTTCTTACCGATACGAGAAACTTATTCCCTTGAACGTCTTGTTCGTATGTACGTGAATGAGATTGTGAGATTGTATGGCATGCCAGTGTCCATAGTTTTAGATCGTGACCCAAGATTCACTTCAAGATTTTAGGTTAGCTTGCAGAAAGCTATGGGCACGGATTTACGATTCAGTTCAGCATACTATCCTCAAATGGACAGACAATCAGAGAGGACTATTCAAACCCTTGAAGATCTATTAAGACTCTGAGTTCTAGATTTCAAAGGAAGTTGGGATAAGTACTTGCCACTGGTGGAATTCTCCTACAACAACAGTTATCAAGTAAGTATAGGCATGACTCCATTTGAGGCGTTGTATGGATGAAAGTGTCGTTCTCCAATATGCTGGGATGAGATGGGAGAAGCAACGTTGTTAGGACCAGAATTAGTACGCATGACTACAGAAAAGATCCAAATGATTCGACAACGTATTCAAACCTCACAAGATCGACAAAAGAGTTATGCTGATCTTCATAGAAAGGACGTGGATTTTAATATTAGAGATCATGTACTGTTACGTGTTGCTCCATGGAAGGGAGTTACAAGATTTGGGAAGAGAGGAAAGCTCAATCCACGATTTGTTGGTCCATTTGAGATTCTTTACCGAATAAGAAATGTGACCTATAGACTCGCATTACCTCCAAGCATGTCTCGTGTTCATAATATTTTTCATATATCTATGCTTCATAAATATGTGAAAGACCCGAACCACATTATTGCGTTAGAACCAGATTTAGATAGCCAGAAGATTTAACGATTTGAGGAGGTACTGTTAAGATCTTGGATAGAAAATAGCATGTTCTACGCACCAAGGTTATACCACAAGTTAAGGTTTTGTGGAGGAACTATGCTATTGAAGAAATGACACGAATTGAATCGAATATGAAAGCGAGGTACCTCACCTTTTCAAACACTGTGTGCGTCGCGTCAATTTCGAGGACAAAATTTTATAAGGAGGGAGGTTGTAAGACCCCAACTTATTATAAATAAAATTGAATTTTCTATTCATTATTCTAAATTAATAAGGTGTTAATTTGATATAATACTTTGGTTATGGGTGAAATGTGCAAATTTTACAAAATAAGCAAGTGGTTATAAAATATTCATTTTTTGTCGGAAAATATTCTTTTGGTCGTGGAATATTCTTTTTGTCGGGGAATATTCGTACGACGGCGCAGTCACTCGTGGGGCTCATCACAGAATAAACGTCGGATGAAAAAAATGACAAAGTATGCATTTTTATAAATAACGGCATAATTGTTACCGTTAACACTGTTGGAATACCTGGTGGTTAAAATACAGTAATACGCGTGGTTGCACAATAGCACACGGTATTGTACAGTTTTGTTGAATTATTGATTAAATGCGTGAAGAAGACACTACTCAATAATTGTTACAGTGAATTATTGCTCTATATTTTATTTTATTGATTCAATAATTGTTTGCGTTGATATTTTATATTATTGTTGTTTCAATAATTATCACTGCACAGTATTTCTCATTATCATATCAATAATTCATATTATTTGAATAATATTATTAGATAGTATTATTGGAAATGTCTAGAAAGTTCTGTCTAAGGAGAGGTTTGGTCACCTAATCATGCTTGTGATAGGAGAAATCCTTATTGAAAGCCCTTCTTTCCTCGAGAACATTCGTTGTCATAATTGTGATTCTGTAATATTATTTGTGAATAAATAATTATTGATTTATATGATAAGAAAATATTTATTTGATGTGGATATAAATGATGGATTTATTTATATGGTTATAAATGAAGGAATTAATGCTGAGGTGTTTTACCAGTATTTTGTCAGAATGGAGGAATTAAAAATCATCTGTTTGTGGATTTTGGATATTTTTTATTTGAAATTTGGAAAAACTCAAAGCTACAAAGTTGTAGAGAATTCGATTTCAAGCAGAATGGACATAAAATTCGTATTTTTCTGATAAATGGGCTATTTTCTATGAATTATTGAAGTTTCAAAAAATAAAATAATTTTTATTAAATTATGGGTGGGACCCATTTTTTGGTTGGTGTTGAATGCACATGGGCTGCTGAAAATTTTTAGAATTGGTGGCTAGCTTGCTTGCGTAGAAGAAAGAATAAGAAATAATAATATTCTATTATTTAGTCTCCTATGGCGTTCTAGCATTTTCCTATAAATAGGCGCTTATGGTAGAATTGAAAATCACACCAGAAATAAGTTTTCTTTCTCTCTATATTGTTGAGCGTATTTTTGTGAGTATTTAGATACTTTGAGAGTTGATATTCAGTGCAAGTTTCTGTTAGCGCTATATCCGAAGTTCAGTCAGAAGTACGGTTATTTTGAGGTAAGGGATGCTATTTTCTTCTTAAATGATATTATTTTATTCAATATCATTATGCCGAAATATTGGTGAACTATTTAATCAAATTTGGAATTTTTTGTGTCGGGGTTACTATTCACGTATATGGCACTATTCACGAATACGGCACTATTCACTGAAAAATGAAATTTTCTTCTTTTTGTCCAAGATGTCTATTATGGTTACTATCTTTGATTGTATCCATGTTTTTATCTTTATTTTTGAATTCTGCTTCAAAATTTGGTTATTATGGAGTATTATTGATCTTGGATAAATCGTAATACTGAATCCCTAATATTCGCCCTTCCGTCTCACATCGATTCATTTTCTTTAAAATATTTTTCATCATCCTCACCCTAAATGATGATATTATTGAATATCTTTGGCCCGAGCATGCAAAGATGAATGATTAATCGATGAATATCTTTGGCAGTAGTGCAAAGATGAACAGTGTTGAGATGAACATACCAACTAATGGTGGTGATATAAATGAATATCTTTGGCTGTAGTAGTGCAAAAGATGAATTTTGATTAAAAGATGTATATTGATTGATGTTACAGGGATAAAATATTGATGATGGACTCTTAAATCTTAGAAGATAGTAGAATTCATTCTCTACGTGACTCTTCTAATGGATTGTTGTTTCTGCTGCATTTGTTGATCTAAAACTTATTGTCTATTATATTCTATCAGATTTTTCCCTATTGAAGACTAATGATAATTTGTTGTATATTATCTTAGTCATAATATTCTTTACTGGGCTAGTTGAGCTCATCCTTTTCCTATTTGTTCTATTTTTTTTCTCAGGAGGTGAGAACATAGCAGGATCGAGTCGGGGTATGGAGTGATGGTTCTAGAAAGATATTTTAGCAGTCCTCACTATTTCTGTAAAATAGTGTATGAATAATTGTAATGAGGACTTATTTGGGTGTGGATATTGTCTAGAAGACAATATTTGTATTTAAACTCACAGTATGTGTTGTCGTATTTTGCACGATAATTGTATTATTGAAGTTGTAGTTTTCTTTCTATACCATATATTTGGCGACTTAGAATGGGTGTTGTATACCTATTTTGGGGGTGTCACAAATGAGGGGTTCAAAAATACAACAAATACCTCATAAAAATCACCTCAATATTTTTAACAACATTTATCATTATTATTATAATTCACAATATTAGTCGACCAGGTCATTCCCAGGAAAGAGGGGGCTTTTCAATAAGGATTTCTCCCTATTGGTGCACAATTAGGTGACCAAACCTCTCCTTGAAAGAACTTCTAGACATCGTTAATATTATAAATAATAATATTAATAACTTTGTGGTCTCAATTATTGATTTAATAATATATAAAATATTTACAATAATTGAATCAAATAACGTGAGATACTATGCAGCAATTACTGTGGCAATAATTGAACAAAACTGACTTCTCACGTAAGCATCAATAATCAATACCATGTGCTACTATGCAACCACGCGTATTACTGTACTTTTACTATCGAGTAGTTCAATAGTTTTAACGGTAAAACTTTCGCCGTTATTTTCATAAAATTATTTTTGTCGTTTTCTCAATCCAACAATAATTCTGTTGTGGGGTCCACCAATGATTGTACCGTCGTACGGATATTCTCCGACAAAAAGAATATTCTCCGACCAATCGAACATTATACAACAACTTGAATACTTTTCAAAATTTATAAATATTACCCACAACTATAACATTATCTCAAATCCACACCATAATTTTGAAAAAAATATTTCAAGAAAATTAAATCTTTATTCGTAAAATTTGGGAATTTATATCTACCACCGGCTTTATGGACACTTTTCTCCAACTCATCACATTGAACTATGTCCTGTGTAGTCAAAACCATCTGATCAAGGGCAGACTTGTTTTCTGCTTCAAATTTATTCCCCTGTTTATATTGACATAAAGGGTAACAAATACAATTATATTTTTAACATAAACACACGCAGTTAACAACTATATTTAATAAAAAAAATGAATGAACAATAATCGACATATTAAAGTGAACATATCATATTAGTAACCAAAATAAAATAAATTACTAATCAAATTATAATATAGTAGTAACCAACACACAATGTAATAGTAACCAACAAATATTATAATAGTAAATATAATATATATAATAGTAACCATATCATAATATAACAGTAACCAAAAACCAAAAACATATAAAAAACAGGATGACATGTCATTATAACATTAACCTCATCAGCAACATACACAACAATCTCTTTACCAGTGCATTGGCTTAATATGTCAAACGATGGCATGTCATTATTCTTGCCAATCTGTGCAAAATAAAAAACAATCAACTAATCATTAAAAAAAAGACATATAATACAACAAAACAAACAAATATGTCTAACCTTGACATTTTTTGCATCATCATCAATTTTTATTTCATGATGTTCTTCAACCACAACATCACGTTCAACTTCATTACCAATCTCAAATTCATTCAAATCCTTCTTCACAACAAAATTCAACACATCATCACCATCATTATTCTTATTTAGTTTTAAACCATCATCAACATCCTCATCAACATGGGGGTCTTCACACTCTTTAAGAACTTCATCATCCTTAACAACTTCATCAACCATAACAACATCTTCACACTCTTTAACGACTTCAGTATCAAACTCATCATTTTTCTCATCGCCTTTCAACCCATCATCACAAACCTCATCATCATTATTATTTTTACCTTTAAAAACATCATCATCATCAACAACACCATGATCAACTTCATCAGCTACATCATCAGCTTCATCACCTACATCATCTTCATCATCATCATCATTACCGCCATCATCAGAATCAGAATCATCATCAGAATCACCATCAACTTGTTTGTCCCTAACACCTTTGATCCCACGTAACTCATCTCTAATAATGGACCTAAAGTCCCTACATAACTGAACATGAAAAACATGCATATCATCCTTAATATCAGCCCGCAATTTTACAATGTCTTTCTTAATTTCAGACACTTTCTGTGAGACCCCGAATTTTATAAAATGAAAGTATTCAATTTTCTTATAATTATTCTATTTAGTAAATGGTTAAATTGATAAAGGTTAAAGTTAAGGGTGATATGTGAAAATTTTGCAAAGCAAGCAAGTTGTTATAAAATAATCGGTGGTAAAATACGCGTGGTTGCATAGTAGCACACGGTATCGATTATTGATGCTTACGTGGGAAGTCACTCAGTTATACTCAATTATTGCTACAGTAATTGCTGCATCATATCTCCCATATTATTGATTCGATTATCGTCACAGTATCATCTGCATAATATGTTATTTTATTAAATCAATATTTGAGACGACAAAGTTATTCATATTATTAAATTGCAATATTTACAATGTCTAGAAGTTCTATCAATGAGAGGTTTGGTCACCTAATTGCGCGCCAATAGGGAGAAATCCTTATTGGAAAGCCCCCTATTTCCTGGGAACGACCTGGTTGATAAATATTGTGAGTTATAATATTAATGATGAATATTATTCGGAGTTGAATTTGGAGACGCGAACGTGATATTTAAGTCCAGAATGATGAAATTAGTAAAAATAATCTATAAACACAAAATTTTCCGGGATTAACTTTTTGGTCAAAAAGTCAACAGCTGACCTTTTTGGGAAAAGTCAAACTTCGAAATTTCAAAATTTATATTGTTGATAAAAATAGTTTCATTGTGTTGGAATTATTTGTGTTAGTAAAAATCGACATTTATTTTGATAATAATTGATGTCTGGAGGTTATATTGACCAATCCAATTATTTTAACCTGGATAAATGAGCAATTGATTGCTATTATTTCACATGATTATAACTATTTATTCACATATGTATACTATTGTTTCACATTCTTATTACTATTAGGAGAGTTGGTGCAAGATTGATAATACTTGCATGACTAAGTTAAAAATGGAGGTACTATACTGTAATTCGTATTTTCACATGTCTGGAACTATTGATTCACATGATTTACTATTGAATCACATTATTTTTTATTAGGGGAGGTGGTGCAAGTTTGATAATACTTGCATGACTAAATTAAAAATAAAGGAAAAGTTGGAGGTATTGTACTGTAATATTTCGAACCCGAAAACGTGCAATTATCGAAACTATATTTTTCTATAAATAGAAACTCATTCTTCCTTCATTTCTCACCAATTCACCAAAGCTATAGAGCAATTATTATAGAGAGAAATTATAGAGAGAAGCTATAGAGAGAAAATCTATAGAGATAAAGAAGAAAATAAGCCTGCTAGCTCATAATTCCAGTATCCAGTTTCTTCTGAGGTAAGGGATATTATTTGTTGTACCTGTAAGGGGTATTATTCTTTCGTATTCATGAAGAGAATTACTTCTTTCAATACTCATAAGAGTTGTTATTCCATTCTTCATTATTATGTTGAAATAACCTGTTTATGCGAAGTACCGCATACATGGTGAAATTCTCCTGTTATTCCATTCTTCATTATTATGTTGGAATAACCTGTTTATGTGAAGTACCGCATACATGGTGAAATTCTTCTATTATTCCATTATTTATTATTCTATTGAATATCCTGTCGGTGCGAATCTCGTCTGACCTGGTTCTGTTCTTTATTATTCTGTTGGAATAACCTATTTATGCGAAGTACCGCATACATGGTGAAATTCTTTTGTTATTCCATTCTTTATTATTCTCGTCGAAAATATCCTCATCACATGCGTTTGCTTTTGGGGACTGGTTCCATTATTTATTATTCCACATTTATTATTCTGTCGGAATATCCTGTTTGTGCGTTTACACCGGACCTGGTTCAAATATTTATTATTCTGCATTTATTATTCTGTCAGAATATCCTGTCTTTGCATTCTGTGGGACTGAATCCATTATTTATTATTCATTGGGAATAACTCCGTCATAAGCGGTCTCTATCGCATGCATGGTGAATCCTTCTGTTATTTCATTCTTTATTATTCTGTTGGAATAACATGTCTATGTGAATTACCACATGCATGGTGAATGATCTTTTATATTCATTCCTTACTAAATTGTGGAAATGATCTGGTTACGTTGATTATGATGAGAGTCATAATATAAGCTTTGGACTGATGAAAATCATGGGAATATGAAGTATTAGTAAGTGTTATGATGAGTTATGTTGGTTAATATGTGAAAACATGAAAGTTTCTTAGAAATCACAAAGGGTTGAAAATCAGATTTTGGTAAAAATGGAACATGAAATTCAATTGACCATATCTCCTAATATATTTTGAATTTTTGAGTGTGGCCAAGTTCTAGAGTTAGATCTATGAGTTTTGTAGCATCTCCAGGTTAAATCACCAGAAAAGGTGTTGTAGATTTTCGTGTGGACTGATTTTAGTAAAGGAGTCAAAAGCTGAAAATTACCGAAATGCTACTGTCCAGATTTTAGAAGGGCTGTTTCGACCACTTAATTTGTGAGAAAATTTCTGGCCTTTTGGGACATGAAATTATATGGTATAAAGAACCTCCTATCCAAAAATGAGCACATTCCGACTTAAAATGAGCAAGTTATGACCATTTCAATATTTAGGTTTTTTCGACGAAAAACGCTATAACCGGAGTTCTATAACTCCGATGACCATGAAATTTAAACTGGAGACTCATGTTAACATGTGTAAGATCCTTCCAAGATTTGGGAATTTTTGGAATTAAACTTGAGGTAGCTAATTTCTTAAGGAATTAATTGGAAATTGATTTTTGAAAAATAGTAAATGAATTTTAAAAATTACGAGAAAAATATATGTTCATTATGGGACTATATTCTGCTAAATCCCAGAAAAGAAATATTTTTGGGACTGGTTTGGTATTTTTCATGAAAATAGTTTAGTTACGAACATATGAGTTAAATGTGTTATGTGAAGTAACAAAGTTGGAAAATAGGATTTTATGGCTTGGAAATCCTATATAAGGTATATGTAGATTGTTGATAAGGGATTTGATCATTGGTAATGAAATCTTATGATTATGGCATTCTTTGAATGATTAAATGCATTATTTGATAAAGTGTAAACAATTGAAATAAATTGTTTATAAGTTTAAGCGGTGATTAAAATATTGTTATAATATTAACAATATAAGATTATGAGTTATTTAAGTGATGGATAATATTTGGATAAAATTAAAGTCTTTAATATTTATCCTTGTTTTAGTTTGATTAAATGCATTATTTGGTAAAGTGTAAATAATTAAAATAAATTGTTTATAAGTTAAGAAGTGATTAAAATTTTGTAGTGATATTAACAATATTAGATTATGAATTTATTATGTGATTGATAATATTTGGATAAATTTAAAGTCTTTAATATTTATCCTTGTTTTAGTTTGATTAATGATTATATCATTGTCATCATTCTCATGTTTGTGTTGTGTTGAAAGCCATCTGTGGCCTGTAGTGCATAGATGGACTTGGTATGATTATGACCAGGGATTATTCGGTATAATCATGACCGTAATGTTATAAATGATGTGGTAAAAGTCATCTTTGGTAGTAGTGCATAGATGGACTTGGTATGATTATGACGAGTGGATTATTCGGTATAATCATGATCAGTAATGGAAAACACGAATATCCTTGGCCCGTAGTGCATGGATAATTCGTGGTCGTGATACTATTAAGTCGAGTCTCAACATTATTGATTTTATACGATTGTATATCTTTGGCTTTGTAGTGCAAAGATGAACTGTTGATTATTGGTTATCTGATTGTATATCTTTGGTAGTAGTCAAAGATGAATTTATTAGTATTATTATGGCAGGAATTGTGATTTGGTATAACCATGATTTTTGATGTTTCAGGTGAAGATAAGTGATGTAAATTATTTTCGTCCTGGGTGCGAAAAGGAATTCAAAATCACAATTATGATTATGAGTTATTCATATAATTGTGGACAGGAATTGTTGATTGATGTTACAAGGATAAAACAGTATTGGTGGACTTTTAACATGGAGGATATAATAGACCTGATGGTCTATTTGACTCTTCTAATGGATTACTCGTTCCGCTACAACTATGGTTGAAAAGTTTTATCATTTACCATATGTTCTAAATCTTTGATTTATTACTGATGAAGGCTATTGATAATTTAATTATCTTTAGTCATGATATTCTTTATTAGGCTAGTTGTGCTCACCCTTTTGCTTCATAATTCCTTTCAGGTAATAAGAGTGTAACTGGGTCGAGCGGGGATAACAGAGAAATAGTGAGATGGTTCGAGACTATTGAAGTTTCTCAACACATTATAAAATGGCATGACATGCAATATATAATTGCATTGAGGACCTAAGATGTGCGTGTCGTATTTTAAACGTCACTTAATAATTGATTTTGGTGAACAACAATAGGATGATGGGAACCCAACTAAGGAAGGGTGTTTTGCCACTATCATACAAGATGTCTAATGACATACAATCTCGTGTTATCATAAGACAGGGTTGTGCACATCCACTTGCTGAGTATATCTACGAGCACTACCTATATGATCTTGAAGTATATTTGAAATATAATTCTCACGTAGAGACAACTGAGATAATTATATGTCAAGAGAAGACTCATCATTGAATGGAACATGATAGTAATCTTCTCGTTTTTCTTTGGGGTCTATTGAATCAACCAAGGATAATTCTCTGGGCATATGATATCTATCATAACTTAGATTCATAGCCTCCCATGTACGAAGGTTTCCTTGAGCTCTTCCCAAAGATTTTAATTTCTAAAATAGTTATTGATTGTACTTTTATGTAACGTACCATTGTAAGGTTGTGGTCGAGACACCATGAGAGTTATATACATTTGTATTAAAACTCACAGCTTATCTGTTGTCGCATCTACATTTACGATTCAACAAAATATATAAATGAAGTTGTATTTGATTTTTATAGAGTGATATCTGGCGACTCAGAATGGGTTGGGTGGACCTATTTTTGGGGGCGTCACACTTTCTTCTCCAACGGCCTAAACCGTGCATCAATTGCATCTTTAACTTCAGACATATCAAATCCAATGTTGTCACCCTTAACTTTTTTTAAAACCTTTTTATCAGCATCCTTCCCATTTAAAAATTGAAGCCCACCCAAATCAAGCCGATCCTTCTCCTGGACGTGGAATCGACTTTTATCCTCAACTGAAAAACATTAAGTACATTTAGTATAATATCTGACAAATATTGAACAAATACAGTAAAAAAATAGTAAATAAAGAATCATGAAACATAATTAGTAACCAACTACATATATACAGGTAACCAAATGTATATAAATCAGTAACCAAAATAATTAAGAAAGGTAGAAAAAATTTATATAACCGGGTAACCAACAAAATTGTTATTAGGAACACGAGGGTAATTTAATTAATAACCAAATGCGTATATTCAGGTAATAAAATACATTGTTATTATTAACACAAACATAACTAATCAGTAACCAAATGAGTATATAAAGGTAACTAACTACTTTGTTAAGAGTAAACATCACAAAATATAATCAGTAACTAAATATATAACTAAAGGTAACCAATTAAACTCTTAGTAGTAAACTGCATATCTGTCCGAAACAAAATACTAAATTATTCAACTTGTCATTCGTAGGGGGCTTCACTAGCTCCTTCCATCTAAATAAACGGATATCAGACGGATGCTCATCATTGCATATGCCCCGAGTTTTGAATAACGGAATGATCTCAAACATAAAAACTTGGAATACATAAGGTAGACCATTCAACTTGTACAATTTTGTATAATGATCCTTGTAGAAATTATATATTGACCCATCATTCATTTCTTTCTTCAATCTCCCCTTCAAAGCATTTGACAAAGAGTACTTTGTCATCTCGAATGCGAATTTCTCCCAAGGAAAACTATTAACATCACCATAACATAGAAAATTGACCATTGCCCCATCCACATGATTTTCAAAAAATGTGGATAAAATAAAAGTAAACACCAAAAAAATAAATGACATCTTAATAGCCTCATCATCGTCATCAAAAACTGCCTTCCGATAAACCCTACCTATACTACTACACGTAACAGCTTCATGCCCAAAAAACTTTTCAATAAGCATATTCTCCATACCTTTATATGCAGTAATATCATCCTCACTGTGACACCGCAGATTTTATGAATAAAGATTTAAGTATCTCGAAATAATTTTTTTAAATATTATGGTGTGGATTTGATATAATGATATAGTTGTGGGTAGTATTTATAAATTTTGTAAAGTATGCAAGTTGTTATAAAATATTCGTTTGGTCGGCGAATATTCTTTTTATCGGGAATATCCGTACGACGGCACAATCATTGGTGAACCCATTAATGTAAGTATTGTCGTAGTAATAATAAAAGCAACGACGAATTATGAAAATAACGGCGGAAGTTTTACCGTTAAAACCGCTGAACTACTCGGTAGTAAAAAATGCGATGTCTGGCGTGGTTGTATAGTAGAAGCACGCAGTATTGGTTATTGATGCTTACGTGATAAGTCACTCAGTTATACTCAATTATTACTATAGTAATTGTTGCATCATATCTCTCATATTATTGATTTGATTATTGTCACAGTATCATCTGTATAATATTTTATATATTATTAAATCAATAATTGAGACGGCAAAGTTATTCATATTATTAAATTACAATATTTACAATGTCTAGAAGTTCTGTCAAGGAGAGGTTTGGTCACCTAATTGCGCGCCAATAGGGAGAAATCCTTATTGGAAAGCCCCCCTCTTTCCTGGGAACGACCTGGTTGTTAAATATTGTGAGTTATAATATTAATGATGAATAAGTTCGTGTTGATTAAAGTTGAATTTGATAGTTCCATTGTGTTGCGATTATTTGTGTTAGTAGAAATCGACATTTATTTCGATAAAAATTAATGTCTGGAGATTATATTGTTCAATCAGGTATTCAAGGAACTTTTTGCGTCGGAGTACTATTCACGAGTTACTATTCACGAGTTATTATTCATGAGTTACTATTCACAAGTTACTATTGAGTCACATTCACTTACTATTAAGGGAATTGGTGCAAGATTGATGATACTTGCATGACTAAGTCAAAGATGGAGGTATAGATGGAGGTACTATATTGTAATTAATTTTTCACATGTTTAGAACTATTGAGTCACATGATTTACTATTGAGTCACATGATTTTACTATTGATTCACATGATTTACTATTAGGGGAGTTGGTGCAAGTTTGATAATACTTGGATGACTGAATTAAAAATGAAAGAAAAGTTGGAAGTATTGTACTATAATATTTTAAGCCCCAAAACGTGCAATTATCGAAACTATATTTTCCTATAAATAGAAGCTCATTCTTCCTTCATTTCTCTCCAATTCACTAAAGCTTTAGAGCCATTATTATAGAGAGAAATTATAGAGAGAAAGAAGAAGAGAAGTCTGCTACATTTCTATTCCAAAGATCCAAATTTTCATTCTAAGGTAAAGGATATTATTTGTTGTACCTGTAAGGGGTATTATTCTTTCGTATTCATGAAGAAATTACTTTCTTTCAATACTCGTAAGAGTTGTTATTCCATTCTTCATTATTATGTTGGAATAACTTTGTTTATCTGAGCATCTGCATACATGGTGAAATTCTACATTATTCCATTCTTTGTTATTTTGTTGGAATAACTTTGTTTATCTGAAGCTGCGCATACATGGTGAAATTCTTCTATTATTCCGCTTCTTTATTATTACGTGAATATCACATGCATCATGCGCTCTGGGGGACTGGTTCTATTATTTATTATTCATTAGAATAACTCCGTCTGCGATCATCGCATGCATGGTGATTTCTGTTGTTATTTCATTCTTTATTATTTGTTGGAATATCCTGTCGGTGCGAATTACGCCTGACCTAGTTACGTTCTTTATTATTCTGTTAGGAATAACCTGTCTGTGTGGTCTCTATCGCATGCATGGTGAAATTCTTCTGTTATTCCATTCTTTATTATTCTGTTGGAATAACCTGTCTATGTGGATTACCACATGCATGGTGATTGACCATTTGTATTCATTCCTTATTAAATTATGGAAATGATCTGTCTACGTGGATTATGAAGAAAGTCATAATAAAAGCAATGGATTGATGAAAACCATGGGTATATGTAGTATTAGTAAGTGTTATGATAAGTTATGTTGGTTAATATCTGAAAACATGAAAGTTTCTTAGAAATCACAAAGAGTTGAAAAATTAGATTTTGGTGAAAATAGAACATGAAATTCAATTGACCATATCTCCTATTATATTTCGAATTTTTGAGTGTGGTCAAGTTCTAGATTTAGATCTATGAGTCTTATAACTTATCTAAGTGGAATCACTGAAAAAGGTGTTGTAGATTTTTGTGTGGACTGATTTTAGCAAAGGAGTCAAAAGCTGCAAATTTTGAAAAAAGCTACTATCCAGAATTTTAAAAGGGCATTTTCGGCCACTTAATTTGTGAGAAAAATTCCGGCCTGTTGGGATATGAAAGTATATGGTATAAGGTACCTCCTGTCCAAAAATGAACTCATTCCGACTTAAAATGAGCAAGTTATGACAATTTCAATATTTAGGTTTTTCCGACGAAAAATGCTATAACCGGAGTTCTATAACTCTGATGGCCATGAAATTTAAACTGGGAGATCACGTTAACATGTGTAAGATCCTGTCAAGATTTGGGAATTTTTGGAGTTAAACTTTAGGTAGCTAATTTCTTAATGAATTAATTAGAAATTAATTTTTGAAAAATAGTAAATGAATTTTAAAAATTCCAGGAAAAATATATGTTCAATATGGGACTATATTCTGCTAGATCCCAGAAAAAAAAATATTTTTGGGACTGATTTGGTATTTTTCATGAAAATGCACTAGTTATTAGTATATGAGTTAAATGTGTTATGTGAAGTAACAAAATTGGAAAATAGGATTTTATGGCTTGTGAATCCTATATAAGGTATATGCAGATTTTTGATAAGGGATTTGATCATTGGTGATGAAATCTTATGAGTATGGCATTTTTGAATTATTAAATGCATTATTTGATAAAGTGTAAACAATTGAAATAGAATGTTTATAAGTTTAAGAAGTGATCAAAATATTGTTATAATATTAATAATATTAGATTATGAGTTATTTAAGTGATGGATAATATTTGGATAAATTTAAAGTCTTTAATATTTATCCTTATTTTCGTTTGATTAACGCTTATATCTTTGTCATCATCCTCATGCTTATATGGTGATGAAAGTTATCTTTGGCTTACGTGCAAAGATGGACTGTTGATTATTGAATTGTATATCTTTGGCTTACGTGCAAAGATGGTTTGTTGATTATTGGTTTTATTGTTGTATATCTTTGGCTTACGTGCAGAGATGGACTTGGTATAATTATGACCAGGGATTATTCGGTATAGTCATAATCCTTGATGATTTAATGAATATCCTTGGCCCGTAGTGCAGGGATGATTCGATGATGTGGTTTATTTATTAAGCTGAGTCTCAGCGATAAAAGTGATGAAAAACTTTTAAAACATAGAAGATAGTAGATTTTATTCTCTACTTGACTTTTCTAATGGATTGCTTGTTCCACTGCAGTTAAACTTGATGTCTATTGTATTTTATCAGTTTAACATTGTTGAAGACTATTGATAATTTATTCTGCATTATCTTAGTCATAATATTTCTTATTGGGCTAGTTGAGCTCACCCTTTCTTTCACTGTTCTCTTCAGAAAATGAGAATATAGCTGGGACGAGTCGGGAAAAGGAGTGACGGTCCAGATGATAGCATTAGTAGTCCTCCCTATGACATGACATGTAATATATAATTGTATTGAGGACCTAAGATGTGTGTGTCATATTTTATACGTCACTTAATAATTAATTTTGGTGAACAACAATAGGGTGATGAGAACCCAACCACGAAAAGCGTCGAAAAGTGCAATCATGATAAAATGAATAGAACAGAAATCTTCTCGTGTCCCTTTGGAGACTTGAAATATTTGTTGTTGTACTTTATATGGCATGTATTAATTTGAAGTATGAATATTGTCGTATTATATACGTTACAATATTTGTATTGAAACTCACAGTATATATGTCGTCGTATTTTGCACGACTGTTGTATAATTAAGTTGTATTTGAATTTATGTACCATATATCTGGCGACTCAAGATGGGTGATGTATACCTATTTTTGGGGGCGTCACACTCACCCTGTCATCTCAACCCAGAAATTAGACAAAACTCAGGCAAACCAAATCTGACCCTTTTATCCCCAAACAAAAACCACATTTCACCAGCATCACTCTGGTGAACCTCCCGTATAAGAGCATGGTGAATAATCTAGAAATACATTTGGTGCTGATCACCGAACTCCAGAAAATTCCCAAAACATGTTTCCTTGAACTTCTCCAACTGACTTTCGTTCAGTTTCTTGGCAATCATGCTGGGAACTTCCACGTTGCACCAATAAATAACTTTTCCAGTAAATTTTCTGTTACATCCCTCATAATACATGTCCCATAACTGCAAATAAACAAAATCAGATTTGCACAGTTATTAGTAACCAATATAAAACATTGATTATACCATAAACAGTTACATAGTAACCAAAAATAATATTATACTTGCAAAAACATAATATAACAATTACACAGTTGCCAAAACATACTATAAAAAGTTTCCCACATCCCACACTGACTGCACAAAAATAGTTACCATATCGTAATATAACAGTAACCAAAACATAATAAAATAATAACCAAACAGTTATATGATAGTAACCAAATAGTTATATGATAGTAACCATACAGTTATAAGATAGTAACCAAACAGTTATTTGATAGTAAACCAAACATTTATATGATAGTAACAAAACAGATATATGATAGTAACCAAACAGTTATATCATAGTAACATATCAGTTTATATCATAGTAACATATCATAGTAACCAAAACATGTTTATATAGTAACATATCAGTTTACATCATAGTAACCAAACAGTTATAAGATAGTAATCAAACAGTTATATCATAGTAACCAAAACATGTTTATATAGTAACATATCAGTTTATATGATAGTAACCAAATAGTTATATGATAGTAACCAAACAGTTATATCATATTAACCAAAACATGATCAACATGTACACCAAATCCATTTCATCCAACAAATGTATACTACACATATACATGGAAACCAAAACAACATAAAAAAGTAACCAAAATACCAAATTGAGGGAACAATAATAGATTCCAAATCATAAACAAACATTAACAACAAACATACTAAACAAGTAACCAAATAGCTATATGATAGTAACCAAATCATGTATCTTTGGTAACCAATACATAAACAAACATATAAATCAACCACATTTTAGTCAAACCATGTATACTAAAACAAATATATGGTAACCATTACAACAACAAACAGTAACCAAAGACCCAACTTAAGGGAACAAAAGTGGAATCAAAATCATAATCTAATAGTAACCGAACAATTATATGATAGTAACCAAAACATCTTTTAATGGTAACTATAACAGAATAAAAAATTAACCAAACATTCCAAATCGATTGAACACAAGTGGTATCCAAAACAGAATCTAACAGTAACCAAAAACATACTAACTGAGAAACCAAACATTTATATGATCGTAAAATAACAAAATTTAAATTAACAAACCTTTAAAATTCTTTCTGTTGGAATTATATTCTGGCTAAGCACTTGTCCTTCTGATTTAACTATATCGACATCAAAATCAGAATTTAACTGCACTTCAGGATGCTTGATATCACTATGTAACACCAACCTATGCTCACTCTTACTCAATTTTTGACCTACATTCTCCCTCCTCTCTCAACAAACTTCTTCAATCCCTTTACGTAATCATCCTCACGTGATTCTCTTTCTTTCCGTCTTTCTTCCTCAGACGCCCATTCAACACAAATCGAACGCGAACAAAACAAAACAACTAATCGAACGAACAGAACAACGAAAAATGGCGACCAACAAACAGAAGTTGTTTGTACTGACAGAATAACAACAATAACAATAAACAACGACAACAAGTAACAACGATAACTATACAACAAGACGAAAATGGCAATCAAACGATTGAAGAATAACACGAACAGAGAGAGAAGAAAGGGAAGAAGACGAACAGAAAGATAAAAAAGGGTTTCAGCATGCAAACAAGGATTTCAAAACGAAAAAACGTAATGGCGGTTATCACGTCTTTCAAAATAAAACAACCCATTAATATTGTCATGTCAGCCATTACATATTAATCCTTTAACTTAAGGACTTTTAATTATATTAATATTGTAAATAAAAATAAAAGTGTAATATTTTTGTAATTATTTTATAGAAATATAATTTTTGTAATTATTTTTAAAAATGTACTAATATATGTAATTTATCCTTAATAAAAACCAACAGCAAATGGGCTGAGTCAAACAGCAAATCTTATTGGACCCCGACCGAATGAACACAATCTACCGCCGCAGATTAGGTTGAGTGGGAAACTAAAGTCTCTTTCTTCGCCTACCGCCGAGACACATTAATTGTTCATTTTATTATCCCACTTTTTATTAATTTATATATTTATTTTATGTAATTATTAGTGTTTATTTTGTTTTGTAAATTTTATTATTTACTAATTGTTGGGGGACATGATTTTGTGGGTCCGAATAATTTGGTGGGCTATCCTACTTGACAGAATATTTTGAATTTTTGAGGGATTCACAGTACTAATTAATTTGTAGTTGTCATACCTAATTTAACTTCTTATTCGTAAAGAAATCAAAATACTCTGTACAATCCAATCATAAGTTTAGTTGAAAATTATTTAAATAAAATTTTAATGTTATAATATGTGGCTTTATCTTAACCATTTAATCTAAACGGATGGTTGAGATTTTGAGAACTTCAAATTTTAGAACCCCTTAGAAACTTCAGAGGAGCCGGATCCGAAAATGTACTCTATAAGATTATCATGTAAAAGTTGAAATTAAGAAGAAAAGGAAAGGACAAGAAGAAGGAAAAAAGAAGAAGAGGAAGTTCAATGTACGTATTAGGTTAAAAATAATTTATTCTTATAAATAAGATTTTTGTTTTGGATTTTTGTTCTTTAGTATATTCCTTTTATAATCAATGATGCTTTTAATCTCAGTTTATGTGTACTTATTTTTATTTTTTTTTATTTTCATCCGGCTATGTTTGTTTGCAAGAATTATACTTGGGATATAATTATTAATCTCAAGCGTCTTGTTTGTTTTAAAATTTAGACTTGGGACTATCAGTCTCGGAATTATAAAATGGCTTAATAGTCTTGATATTATAATTATAATCTCGTAATTATAATCCTATAATTAATAGTCTTGGAATTATAATTTCATAGATTATAATTTTCGATATTATAATTCTTGCAAACAAACATAGCCTTCGTTGTTAATTTTGTTCTTCCATTTAGTATTAGAAGTGATTTGGGTGTTATAATTTTGTTTAGTTATTCTAAATTAACTTCATGCATGCAATTAATAGGAAATCTTATGTGTTTCTATAATTTCATATCTAACTAAATTTGTGTACCTAGGATAGGATGATGATGAAACTCGGTATTTTATAATTAATAGTTTTTTTTCTGTTTCGATATTAATGTTTAATAGTTTTCGTCTTCATTTGTACTTTTGCGCAAAATTCGTTTATGATTCTTATTTTAGATTAAAAAAAATTGATAGATTATAGTTAATCTGTATATTTTTTATAATTTATGTTTACTCACATTAAATATAACAATCATTATTTTTTTAAGGGGAGGGAAAATAAAATTAGGAATTAATTCGAAAAATAAGAAATTAATTATTATGCTACTATTTGGTGGGATTCGGATTCCTAGATAATTTTTCTCATTAATAATTTTGGTTATGAATTATTAGTTTGCATATTTTAGTTAGTTAACCATCTCCACTATATTTATTTTTAATTTGTCTGAAATATAAAATAAGGATATATTTAAAAATTGATTTCGTCTGTGTTTGGACATATACTTGTCAATTTTTCATTTTGACATTATGCACTTACAGTTACATATTTTTCAAATGTTGTTGTTTGTTTCTTTGTATTTTTTTTTTCTAAAGATTTATTTTATTTGCCAATATTGATTGCTACCACAATAAATTCACTTCTTTAAAATTACAATTTTTTCATTTAGTCACTAACTATTTTTTTTGCATGTTTTATTCTCAAACTTTAGAATTTTTACAATCTTTATCCAACTTAATAAAAACAGAGTAATTGAAGGTAGGCTTAACAATAAGGCAAGTACTTGAATATTGTCATTCTTCCCAAATTAAATTCTTTTAATTTTTTATACAATTTTTATACAACTATTTTTATGTCAAAATGAAAGTATCAAACAACATGTAATATTTTTATTACTAGCAATGCTTTGTATTACAAATATTCTGAATTTATAATTAAGAGTAAAATATATTAACCACCATGTCCACCCATATAGATAATTATTATAACACTCAAAACCCCTCTAATTTTTTAAGTAATAGTCAGTATCCCTCTAGTCGATAAAAATAAGTCTACTGTCTATCGCATACAATCGCTCACATTAGTCAAGTGGGTCATGCCAATATGCATGTAAGCGGTTGTATGTGATAGTAAACTTATTGTTTATGTAATATATATTTAAAAATATTTTTTGTAATTAAAAAGTAAAATTTTAAAACGCATAAAAGAACAAATTAACACAAAAAACTATAGTTAATTTTTTAAATATTAAAATTTAGATAAAATAAACTTATTATTACATAACGAATCTTATTATTCATATAAAAAAGTTTTAAAATTATATTAATTATTTTTCTCAAATATTAAACTGGACATAAGTCACACTTGAACATAATTATTTATAGTAAAAATGACAAATTTTATTTATTAAAAAAAATTTAATAAGATAGAGGTAGTAATAAATATTATTATATTATCTTTTATTCAATATTGTATAAAAACAACATCAACTCAATACTAAAAAATGTAATTAAAATCATAAACATCTCAAATTTTGACATATACTCAAGAAAATTTAACATGTAAAAATTATAATATGAAACTAAGAATTAAATAATAATTTTGTTGTTAAACACCAAAAACTAAACTATCAACATACTCAATCATTTTAACTAGAAAAACTCCATTAATAATTTAATTTAAAATTTTTAATATTTGTATCACTTATCCAATAATATGTGTTAATTAAATTAAATTATTTGAATAAGATAATCTTAATTATAAATAAAACTATAATTAAAATATATTGTATTAAAAAAGAATAATTAAACATATATATTATTCATGAATTAAAATTTAATAACATACATTGGTAAATATATAATTTTATATATTTAGTCAACCCTAAAAACTTGTAGGGGTACTAACTGTTACTTTAAAAATTAGAGGGAATATGAGTGTTATTATGGTTATCTAGTGAGGGTGTCACAATATTTTACTCTATAATTAAATAATCTAAATAGTTACATAATTATATATATATATATGGGGTTTCATCCACAGCAACCGGTTGCTGTAGAGCAACCCCTTTTTTGGCCTATTGAAATTTCGACTGGAGCAAAAAAAATTAAAATTAAATTTTAACAGGCCAAAAAAGAGTTACTCTACAGCAATCAGTTGCTGTGGATGGAACCCCTATATATATATATATATATATAGAGAGAGAGAGAGAGAGAAAGAGAGAGAGCAGGATCAGTCATACCCTTATCTTATTCACCGTCTCTCACCCCTTTAACGACGGACCGTGACGATTTCTGATCATACAATCATCGCCTATACTTTTAGCGACGGACAACATAGCGTCATTAAAAGTATGAGCAACGATATGATAACCGAACCATCAATTTCTGTCCGCTCTCTAATGGGGGGTGAGCACGCGATGAATAAGATAAGGGTATGACTGATCCCGACCATATATATATATATATATATATATATATATATATATATATATATATATATATATATATATATATATATATATATATATATATATATAATTATTGGGTCGGGGTCGGGGTTGAGGTAGGGTGGGAGCCTGAGGTATATCCAATACTCGACCCAGACCTTATAGGGATTCGAAATTGGAACAATTACATATTCTAATACATTTTTAAAAATAATTACATCAATAGTGCACTCATATAATATTTACATAACTAATACACTTTCATATTTATTTACATATTCTAGTGTAATTAGGATTCCTTAATTTAGGGAATTATAATTCAATTAGAATTCCTTAATTTAAGAATTAGTTATAGCTTCTTCTCTCTCCTCATCTATAACAATTGCAGTTAGTCATGCACCCTTCTTCTTCATTCAACATATTATTTCTATATAATATATATATATATATATATATATATATATATATATATATATATATATATATTAGTTAGTCCTACATGCTTCTCATAAATCGTTGTCTTCTTCATTAATCATTTCTCCAATCACAGTCCTCCCAATGGTGGTGATTGCGTGATAACAGCACAATCAAGGGAAAACAGTCAAGGGCTTCCTGGTATATCGATACATAACTGCACAATTAAGGCGGCAGAGGTCTTGAAGCCTAATTCAGGAATAAGAACCTACCTTTACAGGCTATGTTGATCACTATCAACAGTAGTCGTAATGCAGTCCTTCTTAGCGATGATCTAATAAACACTGACGGATGGCTTCCATGGGATGGCAATCGCGATTCCCTTCTCTCTCTCTCTCTCTCTCTCTCTCTCTCTCTATATATATATATATATATATATATATATATATATGAGTCAACCAATTGTATATCTCCAGTAGCTTCTCAAAATGAAGGGTCAAAATGGAGGTGGTATGAAGATTCAGGCGGTGGTGGCGGTGGATAGGAATACTGGATGATGGTAACCAAACTTTCATACCAAAGTAACCAAACTATCATATCAAAGTAACCAATCAACCTCCACACTTTAAATTTTTTCTTAGTACAGTTGGTTACCAAACCTTCAGATTAAGGTAAGCAAACTTTCGTACCAAGGTAACAAAACCTTCATACCAAAGTAATTAATTCACATCCACACCTGCATTTTTTTCATAGTGCAGTTGGTAGCCAAACCTTCAGACCAAGGTAACCAATTCAATTTTATTAAGTTACCAATTTCGTTTAAATGTGATGCAGTTAGTAGCCAACCATTCATACAAAGGTAACCATTTTATTATTTATGAGTAACAAAATAGTTATAAAAAAATTGAACATTAAAAGTTATATCTATTTATTTTAAACTTTTGTAGGCTTAATCTTCTTCTTATTCTCATTAAGCGTTTTGGACAACGGAGATTCATGGCGGTGTAGCGATTTTAATATGTAAAGTGTGATATGCGGTGGACTATTATTTCAAAGTGTATGTGAGGAGATGAAGATTTGAATTTGAATATTTAAATTTGAATTATAATTTTGAATTTGAATTTATTTTTGTTGTTAGATCCAAATATTTGAATTTGAATTATTAATTATGGCCGTTAGTTGTCCTTGATTTTAGGTTTCTTTATTAATGGGAATTGTACTATTTTTATAATATGGGTCCTAATTACACTCTTTTTGTAATTATTTAGTTGATACACTTTTTTTGTAATTACTTTCTATTTGTTGTATACTTATGTAAAGGACCCTTAGAAATTTGGGTCCCATTAGGGTATATTTATGTATAATTAATAGCATAAAATGGTCTCTTAAACCTAAAATTTAGGATTGATCCTTAAACTCTAAAATTTTGAAATAGAAGCCTAAAATTTAGGGAAAAATATTATTTTTTGAGCTCTTCTATGCGTACATAAAAATTGAACATTAGTGTATTTGAATTTTATTTATTTGTATTTTAACTTTCATTGGAGTCAAAATACAAATAGGTTAAATTCAAATACACTCATGTCCAATTTTCATATCCACGTAGAGTTTTTGTTATTTTTTTCATCTTTTATTTGATTTCAAACTACATTCTTACTATCATAATTATCTACTTACCACCATTTCTTATTCTCATACATTTTTTAATTTATTAGTGTTATTTAAAATTCATTATCTTGATAACAATAATATTTAGTTATATAATTCTTTTATAATTAAATTATAGAAGTATAACTATTTGAGTTTATTTAAGGTTTTATTATTATATCAATGTACATGAATATATAAATAAATTAATTATTAATTTAAAATTAATAATATCGTTTATATTATATAAATAGATGTACTATTATTGTATATTTTTAATTTACTTAATTTTTCATCAATTATAAATTATACGTTATTAATTAAACAATATATTTTAAAATAAAATAATTTTTTATAAAAATTATTATCCATAATATTAATTTATTATTATTATATTAATATTATTAATATAATATAACAAAAAATAATATAAACAATACAATAATTTTATAACAAAATCCGTGATCCGCACGTGATCATGAGCTAGTTATTTTTAATAATAGTTAATCTATTTAAGATGAAATTTGAGGAAATTTAAACTCTTCTAAAATAAAACACTCAAATGTACTTCTTTCAACAGGATAGCATACTTCTCATTCTCAAACTATTAAATGGAATTTAAGTTTGGTGTTGTTTTCAAAACTTATGTGAATTACATTGATCTTAAAATTTAAGATTTATCTCCAACTTCTTTAACTATTTTAGGATACTCAGATGAGTTACATCAGAAAAATTATCTTCAACAGCCTCTCTAACTTTAGTCATCTAATCTGCAACTTCATTCTCTCTCTTCAAAACGGGGTAAATTGACCTTGTTTCTTCAAAACATTTACTACCTTCGTATCTAAAAGATTGTCGTTTAAGGTTTTTACACATGGATTAAGAAAGTCATTTAACAATTAAAATTTATTTGAAATTCCATCACTACCCCTTAATGGAAAATTAAAAACTATTAATAAAAGGGAGAACATTTCTTGGGACAATGAGAGAAGGTAGGGATGATATAGGAAAATAAACAATTTATTCTCTTAAAAAGTTATAAACAACAAATAAATTGAAACAAATATTTTCTTCTAAAACGACAATCTTTTAAGATATTTTGTTTTGAGAGAATCAAAATCATATGAAAAAGGCTAAAAAGATTTATTTTGCTTGATGGGTTTGATGTAACTCATTTTAAAATTTAATATCATTCCTTTTTATTTATTTATCATATTAAATAAAATATTATTTTAATTATCCTTTGGATAATCACATTAATTATGACCCGGTTTATCCAATATGACTATCTAATCACGTGAATTAAAAGTTTATCCAATAACCTTGGATAATAAAATTTGCTTGATAAGATAAACTTGTTTTTCATTGAAAAGAGAATAAAAATATGATAAGATAAATTTGTTTTTCATTGAAAAGAGAATAAAACAAACCTCAACAAAAAAAGTTCTTGGCAGAGAATTTAGTTTTGATTAAATATTAATTTTTAAATATAATTTATTTTTCAGAATGTTATCTTTTTAAAAAATGAATGTTATTAATTATTTCAAATGTTATCAATTATTATTGTTTTAAGTTAAATACAACATTAATTGAATTAAAGATATTGATAAGACACAAAATATTAAAATAACTAATAGTGTTATTTAAATTGTCACGTAAATTAATAAACTTCAATTTGAATAAATTTTTTTACTACTATAATTGAAGATGCTCTTATTCACCCTAACAACATAAAAATACCAATAAACTTTGTGGCATTCCGACCCAACCAGTTAACATCCATCCTAACACATTTTTCACTAGTATTTGTGCCATTAAGCAATGAGTTGTAAATTTTATGTCAATTACAATTGCAAAATACACATCAATACATGAAATTAAATAGTATAATTATAAGGATAACCTTGACCACCTTATGACATATATCTCTTTCATAGAATTACTATTAATATTTATCCACTTAATTAACAATAAAAAAATTATACATAAATTTGTAATGGAAACTGATATTTTATTTTTGATATTAATTTCCACACAATTCACGTGAACATAAAGTGAGTTTCAGAAATAACCATGTAAAAATATCAAAAACACACTTAAAAATAGTTAAAAAAGCTCAGCCTGCATTTTTCAACACAGATTAGTTCTATCCCAACTACCAAAACCTAAAATGGCCAACTCCCAGTACCAACACACATTAGTTGGTTGTCAAAATTGGAAGCCAGAAGAAAAAATAAAATAAATTCAAAAACTCTACAGGGGAACTAGTAAACATAACTTGTATTTTTTTTTTTCTTTTAGTTTCATGAATTGCGAATAACAAACCAAGTAAAATTGCAGCAACTAAAATATTGTCCCGACACTTCCGCAAAAAACAACCTTATTCAACCCAACATGGTCTTTTCCTTCAATAGAGCCCAATCCATCTTTCTTTCCACCTCCCCAAATAATCCCCACAATAATCAAAACTAGAAATATAAACACAATCAAAGTATTATAATGAACCAATCAGGCCACATTTTCTGTTTTTTCTCAATTCTCAATCTCTTTAGCTTCTCAATACCTGTAGTGGGCAGGCTTGTATGGACCCTCAATTGGTACACTAATGTAATCAGCCTGGTCCTTGCTGAGCTTAGTGAGCTTAGCACCAAGCTTTCCAAGGTGGAGTGATGCAACCTTCTCATCAAGGTGCTTGGGCAAGACATAGACCTTCTTCTCGTACTTGCCGGTGCTCTTCTCCCTCCACAACTCGAGCTGGGCAATCACTTGGTTGGTGAAAGAGCACGACATCACAAAGCTGGGGTGACCAGTGGCACAGCCCAAGTTCATCAACCGACCCTCAGCCAAGATGATGATGCCTGAATTTGTGTCGGGGAAAACCCACCTGTCGGTTTGGGGCTTGATGGTAATCCTCTTCACACCTGGGAATGTCTCAAGACCAAGCATGTCAATTTCATTGTCAAAGTGACCGATGTTGCAAACAATGGCATTGTTCTTCATCTTCCTCATGTGATCAACCATGATGATGTCCTTGTTACCAGTGGTGGTGACAAAGATATCAGCTTCGGATAGAACATCTTCGAGGGTTAGAACTTGGAGACCTTCCATAGTAGCTTGCAGAGCACAGATTGGATCAATTTCAGTCACGATCACACGAGCTCCAGCTTGCTTCATGGCAGCAGCACAGCCCTTTCCGACATCTCCATAACCGGCAACAACTGCAATCTTGCCAGCAATCATAACATCTGTGGCTCTCATCAAACCATCAGGGAGTGAATGGCGGCATCCATACAAGTTATCGAACTGCTCAACCAAAATCAAACGAATTGTTAGAGCCATGAACAATTCATTCATAAACATGCCAAAAGACTTGTTATAGCAATTTTCCATTATCAGCCTGACATCTTTACCTAAATATGGCAAACATCTAGCTTTCTCAACAAACCAAGAGAGCAAAAGACAATATGAATGTTGTTTTTCATTTTTCTTAGCTCCAGCATTTAAGAATTAATAATAGATAGAAATACAGATCAATGAGAAACAAAGTGGTAACCCAAATAAATACTCAATGAAATATGTTCTTGGAAACAAAATGTTTTTAAAATATATAAATGATACATTTGCAACCAAATTGAAGCACTAATTATTAACAAATTACGCAGTGGCTTAAAAAATATAAATTTAAACTTTTTTCTTAAAAAGAATAAATTTCAACATAAAGCAGAAGATGCAGCAGGATTATATAATAAGTTACAGATCTGAAGTAAAATCTAAACTACCCAAGTCAGATCTTGAACTCCAAACACTGTATAAATGACTGCAGTTTTATGAAACAAAATTTATAATTACAATTTGTAAGAACATGTCTGCATCTCACTATATTGGACATCACTAAGTAAATTCAAACGTCAATTGAAATTAGAAACAAAAGTGTACTTTTGACCTATATCAAATTTATCATTATATAGAAATAATTCAGCATATAAACTATGAATCAAATATGAATATACCTTGCTCTTAGTGACAGAGTCATTAACATTAATAGCAGGGAACAAAAGGGAGCCAGTTTGTTGCATCTGGTACAACCTCTTCACTCCAGTGGTAGTCTCCTCAGAAACTCCAACCAATCTGTCCTTCATCCTGTGATACTTCTTCGGGTCAGTCTTCAACCCCTCTCGGATAATAGTCAAAACAATCTGAAACTCAGCATTATCCGTCGAGCTCGGATCCGGAAAAGCTCCGGATTTCTCATACTCCCCCTCGGCCTTCACCCCCTCGTGAATCAACATCGTGGCGTCACCGCCGTCGTCGACAATCAGGTCGGGTCCGCCGTCGGGGCCCCAATCGAGGGACCGCTCGGTGCACCACCAGTACTCCTGGAGGGTCTCTCCCTTCCAGGCGAACACGGCAGCGCTATCGCGGGCAATGGCTGCCGCCGCGTGGTCCTGGGTGGAGAAGATGTTGCAGGAGCACCATCTGACCTCGGCTCCGAGGGCGGTTAGGGTTTCGATCAAAACTCCGGTCTGGATCGTCATGTGAAGGGAGCCGGTAATTTTGGCTCCCTTGAAGGGCTGTGAAGGGCCGAACTCGGTTCGGCACGACATGAGCCCCGGCATTTCGACCTCGGCCAGCTCTAACTCGAGCCGACCGAAATCGGCGAGGGACATGTCCTTCACCTTGTATTCACGGCCAGAGGAAGTTTTTTCAACTAGCAGAGCCATTTTCTCTCTCTATATTTGAGAAATTGGAATCTGGGTGTTGGGTTTTCTCTCTCAAGCTCTGGGTTTTGCTTTCTCTCTTCTTGTTCTTCTTCTTCTTCAGTGTAAAAGAGAAGTAATAGAAAAGGTTGTGGGCAAAGAATGATAAGGAGTGAGAGGGGATATTTATAGGTTTAAAGGAGTGAGATGGACGATCAGGATTTATTGGGGTGGATGCGTGGGTGGGTCAAAACAGTGAATTGCAATGTTCGGTGGATCTGAGATTTGGTAAAGTCATTGGACGCCGGAATCGGAGGATTAGTGACCATTTAAGTGTGGACATGCTGTTTAAACTCAAGTTTGTATAATTATTTAACTGGAAAAAAATAAAAAGGAAAAAAAGTGTTACATATTAATTACATTAACTTTATCAAATTATATTAAACAAATCAACTATTAACCCATGTCGTTAGGTCAATGGTCACTAAATTCTTTTTTAAAATGTTAAAATATTTGACCGAGTTGAATTACGACTGACGTGAAAGTGTATGCGATAAGATATGATATACTATAATAAATTAAAGTACAACCCTTTTTAATTCCTACTTATCTCATGTATGCATATATGTCGTAATCAAAATTCGGCTAAAAACTTTCGCGGTGTATTTCAACACTCTAATCCCTATATTAAATAACAATTTGTTTCGCAATGTACTTCATGATAAGATCGCTTTATGATCAATACAGTGCTAACACATAAGTGGAGGGATCATCCTTTTAAAATACATGTGTCGATTGTTCAGATTAACACGAAATGAAACTTATCGTGAAACTTCACTTCATACTAACCAAATCCTAATTGGACACCTTAAATTTCGAACAAAAAGAAAATACTCTCTTAATTGTTAGTGTTACAAGTTTTTTTTTTTTAAAAAAAAGGAGTTAAAGTACAATAAATAAATATAAGTTTTATTTTTAAATATGAAAAATGATATATCATGCGATTTTATAAGTCGTTTTTTAGTTACGAGTTATGTGAACGGTGGATACTTAAAAAACTCCCCAAATACGTACCAGAACTCTTTTGATATTGAAAGAAAAATATATTAGATTTTGGCATCTTTATTTTGTTGAAATGTTATATTCTAATTAAGAATCAAATATTGAGATTTTTATTAAGTAAGTAAATAAAAATTGTTTAGTTTATCGAAGCAAAATTTTACCCCACAGTTTAATTTTATAAAATTATATTTAAATAAATTAAATAAACTTCAATACGTTACCATTTTTCTTTGTAATCGCAGTTGAGCAAGTGGATCTTCATATATCAGGAACAATTACATTTTATAGTACTTTTTAAAACATAATTACAACAAAAGTGCACTCATTAAATATTTACACAATTAATTTTTTTAAATTTTATTTTCATTACTAGTGCATATTTATGCTTCCTTTAATTAAGGGATGTGTTTTAATTTCACGATGACATGGCAATTCAGGTTATTTATTTTTTAAAAAAGCGATATCGCGTTTTTTTTGGGGATTGTGTTCATTTTAAATTTTTTTTTTTTTGTATGTAAATCTATTTTCTTTTGGAAACCCTTATTTGGTGTTTTGTTCACTTTGTAAGCAAACCCTTATTCATCTTCTTCTACTGTGTTTACATAGATTTTTAGGATAGATTTTCCGTTTATCGGCATTTGATTTTTACTTCGTGTTTGTCTATATTGTTTGAGATCGTGTTATTCTCAAGTTTTTTGTTTTGTTCTAGTTATCGGTACTACATTTTACGATTTTTTTTTATCTATTTTTTTTGGGTATGGTTTCTACGAGGAAGAGCATGGAGGAATGGGGATAAGAATCACGATAGGAAGAGGAAAAGAGTTCGAGATGGTTTTAATATGGAGGATTGAAGTTATCTTTAGTGGTGAAGGATAGTAGTTCAAAGTCTTCTAAGCGAGGGTAAGAGGTTGTTGTTGAAATCGAAGAAGAAGGCGAAATCTATGGTGAATATTGATTGATTTTGAAGGTTATCTTAAAAAAGTTGTCAAAGAAGATAAAGTTCGAGGGCTCGTAGTGAAAAAATGGGTTCCCTGGCGAAACATTTGAAGGTTTGTTAATTTTTTTTAAAATTATATTTTTTAGTTGTTTTGATTTTTGTGTTTTTATTTTATGCATGGTTGTGTTTTGGTTTGTATTTTTTTTTTTTTGTTAGTATCATGGATGTTGAAGTTGTTGTTTGATAAAATCAATGTTTCCATTACGAGTGTATTTTTCTGAAACACATTTTATTATGTTTTAAGTTTTGTTCGATTTGTTGTTGTTAAAATATTGGTTTTCATTCATATTTTAGTGTACGTCTGAGTATATTTTTGGTTGGTCACTAAATTTCTTTTCTATGATCATCTGAGTTTGTTATTTGTTGTAGTAACTTTCTTAAGCTTTTATGTGGTTACCTTCTTTTATATGTTTGGGCCCAGGTGTTGTAATAGTTGTTAAAATGTATAATATTTCATAAGAGTTTGTGTTGTTTTAAGGATTATTAAAATTGTGCTTGTTTAAATTTTTGGTTTCTACATTACATTATTGTTATTACATAGATTTATAATATATTGGTAACTTCTTTATTTTATTTTTTGTTATCAATATTGAAATGATTGGAAACTTATCTTTGTTATTTTTTGTTGTAGTAACTTCTTAAAGCTGTTATGTGGTTACCTTCTTTTATATGTTTGGGCGAGTGTTGTAATAGTTGTTAAAATGTATAATATTTCATTCTAGTTTGTGTTGTTTTAAGGATTGTTAAAATTGTGCTTGTTTTAAATTTTTGGTTTCTACATTACATTATTGTTATTACATTGATTTATAATATGTTGGTAACTTGCTATTTTATTTTTTTTGTACCAATATTGAAATGATTGAAACTTATCTTTGTTATTTTTGTTGTAGTAACTTTCTTAAAATGTTATTTGGTTCCATTCATTCATATGTTTGAAAAGCCCGATTTTTGTAGTAGTTGTTAAAATGTATAATATTTAGTTGGTGTTTGTGTTGTTTTAAGGATTATTAAAATTGTTATTGTTTAAATTTTTGGTTTCTACATTACATTATTGTTATTACGTAGATTTATAATATCTTTGGTAACTTCTTTATTTTGTTTTTTGTTACCAATATTGAAATGATTGGAGACTTATGCTGTTATAGTTGTTAACATGTATTTTTTTTCAATATAAGTAACCTGCTAATTGTTATTTGGTTACCTTCTTTTATATGTTTGGAAACTGATTTTTGTAATAGTTGTTAAAATGTGTAATATTTCATTAGAGTTTGTGTTGTTTTAAGCATTGTTGAAATTGTTCTTTTTGAAATCAACTTTGTTTTAATTATATTGAGTATTAGATACTTTTAGATTTAGTTTTGGTTAATACATTACATTATTGTTATTATTTAGATTTATATTATCTGGGTAACTTTGTTATATTAACATGTCTTTTACTCGATAGTATTGGAGATTGATGATTGTTTACGATTTTTTATTTAAAAATTATAATTATTTTTATTATGATCGATTCTTTGAAATTATTTTGCTTATCATTGATATTGCTCATTTAACGTTTTTGATTTAAAGTTTTAATGTAGTTTTTAATTTGGTTAATGTGTTTTTAATGTAAGTTTACGCATTTTTCGGATCTGGGATTTATTCTACGAGGAGGCGTAATCGAATTTTTAAATAAAAATTATATATTGGTGTGATATGGATGTACCAAATATTATCGAAGAAATTATGCGAGTCTGATTGACTAAGTTTAAGTTGACATGTTTTGGTAAATTTTTAGAGTTTGGACAACCACAAATGTTTTCCCAGTTATTCATCGAGGCCTTGATTAGGGAAGTTTATCGAAGGGATGATGAGGAATTGTCAGTTTTGTTTGGTGAGAGAAGGGTTAGGTTTGGATTGCCTAATTTTGTTTGATTTACGGTTTGAATTGGCAAGGTAATGAAAATATTGATAGTTTTAAGGGGATTGAGAATCATTGGTGGAGAAGTTTTTGGTGATGAGGTTGTCACCCGATTACAATATTAGCAAGATATATAAGCGGTATTTGTTTTTGATGATGATGATGAAGCGCGGTTAGAATGTCTATTATTTTATTGGTTTTAATTTCATTCTAGCTTAGTTTACGACAATTATATTGATGAAACTTTGTTCAACTTTTTGTCTTATGGGGATATTGAAAGTTATCCATGGGGTAAATTTGCATTTCAACGACAAAAAGAATTCTTTATCTATTGCGATCGAGGGTCGTTAAGTATAAGGAAGGATAAACACGGTGGGGTGATTTACAATTTTATAGGGATGGTCATTGTAAATCTTACAAACTTAATGGATTGCCTTATGTGTTTCAAGTTTTTTGTTTGAAACAATACCTACTTTGAAAGTCGAGAGATTTGTGTTGATGACCATCTTTGCGAGTTGAGATTATTTAGATGGAGGGAGTTAGGAAAGCCTCTAAAAATGAGAAATTGAATGATCTTGTTTTTGGATGCAGTCGGTATGTTGGTTTCAGTTGCCTTATAATTGGTTTCCATTTATATTTTATATTGGTTTACATTATTATATTTTTGTATTGTTTTGTTTATGTTTTATATTTAATCTTTTTGACATGGTATATTTGTTGTTATTATTATTTTTTTTTGGTTGATCGTTCGAATATTGTTCTACGGTTGATGAAAAGGTTCGGTTGGGGTTGGGGGTTTTCATTTTTTAATGGAAATGATGTTGCGAGCAAAATTTACGATGTTAAAGTTGACTCATCAAGGAAATTTAATGATATTGGTTTTTCTATTTACGATTTGGAAGAAGTTATTGATAAGCGGGTAAAACCTTTAGAAGGTAAGATGATGGAGATGAAAAAAGATATTGAGAATTTGGGTGTTGAGTTAAAAGACCTCTGCAAGTGTTTTTGAATCTGATTTGCGGGGATGTAAAAAAATGATTAGAAAGTTTGTATATGGTCGATTATAGTAATAGAAAACATAAAATGTTTCTTTTGTTGATGATGATGATGATGATGATGATGATGATGATGATGATGATGATGATGATGATGATGATGATGATGCTGATGCTGATGATGATGTTGGTGATGGTGATGGCAATGGTGGTGATGATGATGATGATGGTGTTCTTGATAATGATGATGTTGATGATCTTTGGTGGTTACTGCTGGCGATGATGATGATAATGAGTTGGGTGAGAACGTTGATGTTGGTAATATTAAAGGGAGTGTTGATCCTCTGTTGGTGGTGTTGTTGGATCGATCGATCGAGGAAGAGGATGCACGGGTTTACATTTTTTAGTTTTTCATTTTATTTTCTATGCTTATTAAGTAAATGCTTACTTCTTTTTGTTTTTATTAATATGATTGATTAAAATGTTGGTTTAAATTCTTACGGGAAAGAGATAATTGTTTATACTCTAGAGGGGTTAAAATTCATATTGAGGATGAAAAGGTTAGTCATTTTTTAATTTTTAATTTTTTTTAATGTGTTATATTTATAAGCAGTTTTTTTTTAACAATTTGAGAAGATGGATGATGTTCTAGCTTTGATATTTTAAGTCGATCTAGTGGAAAGGAAATTGTTATTTTTACACCTATTGAGGTTTGTTATTATTTTTATTAGCAATTTAATTATTTTGTTGTATTAGTTAGTTTCTTTAGTGTTTATGTTTGTATTGATCAATAGTTTTGTATTTTCAACTTGATATTAACCTGTCTTTTTTGTCATGTATTGTAAAACATTACGGGTAATAAATTCGAAGGATCAAACATTTCTATACTTGATGAGTTTTGGTGTTTACAACTCGAGTTTAATTGATGTTTTGAAATTGAAAAATCTGCTTCTGAAGACGATTTAGCGGGGCTGTTACATGCAGTTGTGAAGTCTTCTTTGTTTTGAGAAATCCTTTTACTTCAAAGTTTGGTTGGTTTGGTTCTACCTCTTGAGATGTGGATGCTCGTCAATTACCCCCTTTCTGTCGGCATTTCCGGATATCATATGTGTATTCCTTGAAAAGATGAAGATGTTCTTTTTGATCGATGGTTTAAGATTGGATTGAATAATAGGAAAAGGTATGTATATTGGAGTTTAATATATTTTCATTATGTTTTTTAGTAGGATATAAAATAATTTTTTTGGTTGTTTTTGTTTTTGAAGGATTGAAAAGTTTAGGATATGATGACAAAATTGAGCCTTCATTCGATTTGGAGTGCATGCTTGATAGCTTCAAAAATGTGGTTTTACAAGCTCAAGACCCCACGGGCGGTGGCTTGATGATGATGTGAGTTTTTTATTATCTTTGAATACATGTTTGTTAGTTTAGGTAACCTTATTGAATTATATTGGTAACTATTTAAATATTTATTGGAAACTAGTATGTTACATTATTATTTTTATTTTTCTTTGTTTAAATCGATTGTTATTTTGTTTTTAATTTTTGTTCGACACATCAACATATCTTTATTACATTAAGTAAAGTGGCTAAGCACTCGAACCAAATTCAAATAAGGGTTACAACAATGATTGTTGGTTCCATATCAAGTTGACCAATTTATATGGAAAATATGGTAATAGAAATTGTGATAAGAATCATTGTTGGACTACGGTGATATAGTTTGAATACATTCATGGGTATCTTATGGAATTCAACACACCACAGGTTAACGTCGATTTTGTTATGTTCCCCATTCATATCGTAGCTTTTTTCATTGGTTTTTGCTTGTGTTTGGCGTGCATCGTAGCGAGTATTAGTGGTTTATAACTCTCTTGACGGGATAGGAATGTTATGCGCCTGAAATATTAGTGATGTGTGCGGTAGTACATCTTTATTCTCCCCATAATTTTGTCTAATTGCGGGTTTTGGAAGAATAGAAACGGATATTGATTTCAATAGTGTTCCATCTGCAACAAAGTTGAACATGATATCATTGATCTAGAATTTGCGAGGCTATTAGGAACAAATTGAAAGGTAAGTTTCCAATTACTTATAATTGTTCAGTTTTGTATATATAATGAAGTCTGTTTTGATTTGTGTTATATATTTATTGTTTTTTCAGCGATTGCGGAATGTTTACCATTTGTTTTGCGGCACATTTCATTCATCAGATGATATCTGCAATGCCAAAACCATTTCCGGTACTTCAATACCGTAGGAAGCTTTGTGTCGACTTGTTTAATCATGCGAGGAAGAAACATTTAGTTGGATATGAATCGACCACAGAATATCTGGGGAGATTAGCTCTTGAAGACTAGTATGATTATGAATCTTGATATGGTTATTGGTTGTGGAAATTCGTTGTAATTATTCTGATTTGATGTGGTTATTTGTTATGGAATGTTTGTAATTATTATGATGGTTGAATGATGTATTAATTTTTACAAGTGGAAGTATGAGTATGTTTAGTTGGCTATCATTGTTATTTTTGTTTTTTATTTAATTTTAAATACTTATTCTTTATTAACATTTTTATTTATAGTGCAGTTGGTTTCTAAATGTTGATATTATGGTATCTATTTGAGTTGGTATTGGTATCCAATTAGTATTGATAATATATTGTAAAAAATATTAAAAAATTAATAATGTTGTACATGTAATAATATATTCAAACTAATGACAATGAGATATAGTTGTTGACACATATAAATTTATTTTTTGTTAGCATCTCTAATGTTTTATGAAGTGAGTTTACATTTGCAAAAAAACAACATTTAAGCATTGCGATGGCACTAAAATTTGTAAAGAGAGTTACCATTTACGTAATCATGTGTACAAAAGTTTGGTGGGTACAAATCTAAACAAGTAAATGACAACAATGTGGAAGTGGAGGAAAAAGCTAAGCGAAACATAATCAATGTTTCAACTTACAGATTTGAATAGAAACACACAGGCTAAAATTGGTTTACTTCCTAGCAATAGAAAATGGATAGAATTAAATATGTGTCAGCATAGAAAATGTTTAGGAATTAGTATGGATAATTATTTTTGTAATTTTATTTTTTTAACATGATACAGGTTTGTAGCCAAAATTTCATTTACTGATGCTTGTTTTTAGTTTTAAATAATGGCAAAAATATACATAAATATATGGGTTATATTTTATTTTATTTTTAATTAGAACTACTTGTTTTTTAAAGATATTAATTAGAATAAAAACATTTTAAAAAGGGTAATCATTCATATGAGGAAACTATATCACATTTTACACATTATTTTATGTTTTTTTTTCATTTGTTATGGTAGTGATGGTTCACTAACAATATATATTATTTATAATAAAAGCATGATATTTGAGGTTTATGAAACATTTATATTAATTTAAAAATAATCTATTAATTAGTTTTAGTAATTTTATAATTTTTAACATGGTAGAATTAGTATCCAAAATTTCATTTACAATTATATATTTTAGTTTTAGATAGTAACCAAATAGTACTTTTATAGTTTTTTAGCATGAATGCAGTTAGTAGCCATAATTTCATTTCTTGGTATCTATTATAATAAGCAGTTTGTTTTGTGGTTTACCAAATAGTTATATTAATTAAAATTAATCTATTAATTAAATGGTTGAGTACTTTTAAATTTTTTTCATTGTATACTTGGTAGCCAAAATTGCATTTACAGATGCTTGTTGTAGTTTTAGGTAGTAAATAAAATATACATCAATAATTATAATATCTGATTGTTGATTTTAAGATATAATTACTTAACTTGTTAAACAAAATTAATGAAAAATAAACATATTTCAATATTGTGCTGATATATAAATTTTATTTATTTAATCGATAAAACGATTACAATATGAATGTATATTGAAGCGACCTCGGTAATCATCAATGATGCATAACAAATTTTTTGGTTAAAAATGAAATATATTACAACGTTTTCGGCTCCAAAATTGGTGGATTATTGCATGTTTTTTTTTGTGTCCTTTTTTGGCATAAATGCATGCATTTATTACGAATGGTATTTTTCGAAACATCTTTGTACCTTCAATCTTTGGTGCGTCCAAATGGCCTTTTTGTATTTGGTGGTTTGACACATATGTTTTTAATCTAAATGCGGAACATTCCAATTCTCTTTGTCGTCGATGGCATGATAGAAAATTTGAATATGTGTCCATCAAAGTTATTTTTGAATAGTATTTGAGCAAAAATCATAACATTTCATATTAGTTTGCTAATAATAATGACGACGTGTGAGTGAGCAAGGCATTTCATGGTATTGAAATTTACTGGCATGTGCGTGTCTCTTTTTCCCGTATCTACGATAAATTGCTTGGTGACATCATAAGCGATAAAAATTACTAGATTTGATGTCTCGACTGCAACAAATTTTAATAGTTTAGTTAGTATGTACAATAATTATTTTTTAAAAATATATATATAAATAATTAAAGTTATATGTCTTTGTTAGTAACTTTTACGGTTTATATTGGTAACCATAATTCATTTTGTGGTTTCATATAATTGTTAATGATATTTTTTTTCAAAGATGTGCGATAACAATTTTTGGGTTTTATAGTGACGACCTTAAGTTTCTTTGACTCGTTGATATTATCTTGTAATCTTCTACCGGTATATCGTGGATAGAGTTGTGAAAGTTGATATTCTTTGTTGTTTGTTTGTGAAATACCACCTTTGAACCATACGGTATTAGGCATTCGATCATCGGCCTTATTGGAAGATCTCTAATTCCCTTGATTGCATGGTTAATAGACTTCGGTGATGTTTGAAGTCATTGTTGAATACTGCTACAGTTCCCATGGAGCCTCGTGCACTTTTCTAACTTAACTTCTTCCTCCGGATATGTTCTTATTCTAGTATCAATTGCATCAAGTTCACCCGTATGTATGTTGAATTCTTCTACGGTTGTAAGCCCTACAATTGCGTTGTATGCTTTTCTTATCTCTTCTCCTTTCTTTTTGAATCATTTTTAATATTTTTGAGAATATGGTAGGTGCATGAACAGTGCATGACATCGAGGAACACACATTAAGTCCGCTTGATAATTGCTTCGTATGCATGCGAAGCGATACATTGTCCTTCTACAACACCACAAGCATTTCTCAAATTGATGAAAAACCATCTCCATGATGATTCATTTTCACTATCAACAAGCTGCAAAAAGAAATCGGTATGATGTTCTGTTTTGCATCTTGTGTGCTTTCTTTGTAAAAGCGGTGTACCCACATGGTTTGGTATATGAATGTCCCATCAACTACAATGATTGATTGGGAAACAATGTTGCCATGCTTGATGGATGCTCTGTTGCGAAGAAGAGATATTTGAATCGACCATTTTTTCCAACTCGATGATGTGACGGATCACAAAGCGAATTTTAAAGTAAGGTTAATATAATTATATGCAATAATGTCCAGTTAGTAGATATGATTCTTTGTGTGTATTATTTTTTTCTTGAACAATAACTTATATTTTATGTCTTTATAGTCTTTAGATGGTATCTAAAATGATATTTAATAGTTTGATTCATGTATATATTTGTCTTATGCAAAAATCGATTTAGTTTTATTCAATTAAAATAGATAGTAGCCATATATGTATTTGTAAGTGACTAAACTTCTTACTTTGAGTAACCAAAATAGTTGAAACATTTAATAAATAGTTTGCAATTGCTACTGGATTAGTTTGTTGCGGCGTATGCGACGAGAAGGGATCGAGTGTAGTCGTGTGGATTTCCTCTTACTTTTTGCATTGCTTTTCCTTTGATCTCCATGCTTTTTGGTAGGAGATGGACCGTTATACTCAAAGTCATCATGTCTTCCACAATGTCTTTTGGTGTGTAAATTTTCTTGAAGTTAGTTAGTTTATGCTTAATGCACTCACTAACCATCTCCTTTTTTGCTTTATCTGTGATCTCCAAGCAGTATGTTTGACGAACAAGTGTGTACATCATTAAATTCTCTTACCTTGAACATAGTTGTTTTCCGAAACTTTGATGCTCTTAGTTTCCATTTGCAATTTCCATTGTCTAGGCATACCAGAACAAAATCTAAACCACTTGTTCTTTCAACCTTGTGTTGTCTGTTTTTTGCCTTATGGAATGTATCCTTATTGCTTGTGAAAGAATTTTCTTGTTTATGTAAGTTTGATGTAGTTTGACTTTAAACTTATTTGGATCTGAAATTACCTCATCACATTGTCTTTGCGATGTTTGCTATATCACCTTTTTTTATTTGTTTCTTTGTCGATTACTTGATTGCCAATTCTTTCGACATATTGTGATCCATTTTGGTCTTCTTGTGTTTCAAACGAACCAAAATCGAAATTCCATTGTGTCGATCTCATTTGCGTTTACTAACTTTTTATATATTCTTCTTCATTTATCACGTTATGTAAACTTGTAGTCCTCCAATGATTTGTTCATAATCTATAATTAGTGGAAACTTTCCATTTTCATTTGATCTTCTACTAACTTCCATATAGAATCTTAAGGTTGCTTCATTTGTCACCTTGATTGGAGGAATGTTCTTTGTTAATCTGAAATTTGATTGCCAATTAGTTGTGTTGTAGTCAGTTTAATGCGATACATATCATGTTGTGCATTTACGTGAATGAACAGTTTGATGGTGATAGGAGGCCAGGTAACCCGAAATTTGTATATTAGCTCTTTTGTCGGTCCACGTTAGTTGAAGTAAACTACAATTGGAAGCATATCCATGGTCCAGAATCTTTGAAGCTATAACATTCACACAATAATGTAATTAGTATCCAAATCTTTACATGAATGTTTCTAAATCTTTATGCAGCGTAAGAAAATATGATTATTCTTTGTTTATGAAACTATTTTATAAGCGATATAATTTAAATTTACTATTTAGATATTAAAGCAACTTTATTAAGTAACCAAAGTAGGCGTATTTAAGTATCAATTAGTATGAAACAAAGCTGCTTTCATTTTGTTTATAAATAAATCACAATTTAAAATGAGTGAAGATGAAATACTATATATTAAGCAGTAAAAACAAGTAATCCAAATATAATTATATGAATTTTGCCAAATTTTGATATAAATGCTTCAAAAATATGCATTTGTAACAAATAGTAGTTGATTCTTTGAAATTACGAAATTAATTTAGTTGGTTACCAAATTAAAACAATTCATAACCTAAATATAAGTTATTGGTATCTATATTCTTTGGGAAGTTATGTTTTCATTCATTCCATATCAAAACATAAATTATAATGCACCTGAAAATGAAATACTAAATATTAAACACTTAAAACAAGGAATCCAAATATTATTATATGAATGTTGACTAATTTTTATATAAATGCTTCTAAAATTGGCATTAGTAACCAATAGTAGATGGTTACTGAGATTTCAAAAGCTATTTATTTGGTTACCAAATTAACAACTATTCGATAACCAAAATATCGTTATTGGTATATATGTTTTACGTAAAGTAAATTTTTGATTCGAACCATAACAAAAAACAAATTATAATGTCCCTGAAAATGAAATACTAAATATTAAAAACTAAAAACAAGGAATCTAAATATTTTTATTTGAATGTTGCCAACTTTTTATATAAATGCTCAAAAATTTGGCATCAGTAACCAATAGTATTTGGTTGCTGAAATTACAAAAACTATTTAATTGGTTACCAAACTAACATTATTCGATAACAAAACATCGTTATTGGTATATATATTCTTTGTGAAGTAATTTTTTATTGTTTCCATATCTGAAAACAAAAATTATAATGTAAATGCAATGATTTTCCAAATGTTGAACACTTAAAACAAGGTAACCAAATCTTTGTATGTATTTCCCCAAAACATTGTATGCGTAGCAAAATTGTGAAAAACAACAAATATTCTTTATTACAAATATCTCAGCTGCATTGAATTAAGTAGGTAACAAAAAATTATTTCAATACATATATTAAGCTACTCCGTACCTTTGTTTTCAATTTCGAGTTCGGTTTGAAATCTCATTTATATCTACATTCTTTTTCGGTTTGAAATCACATGATGATCGACATGCGTATCGATTTACGATACTCTGTTTTTGATTTTATGTGCTTTTGAATTAGGCCTCTCTAGTATGAATGCTTTTGCTTCTTTTTAGATTGATCCTTTCTTGAAGATGATCAATTGGTTGAAAACGATGAATATCTGTAGAAGCTTTGGTTTGTTACGGATCATTCGGTTTTTTTTTTCATGATTTTGGAATGTTTTTTTTTAGTTAGTAATGGCGTATATAGTGGAGTAGTTTTCTCTAGATTTAAGGTGATTGTATTTGATTTTTTTTGGTTTACGTGATGTAGATTTGCACTCTATTGATATTATTATATTATTATATATTATTTTTAAATGCACTATTATTTTAATTTTTAATAAATGGTGCACTATTCTTGTAATATCTTTTTAATACTTGTATAAAAAATAATTATGTAAAAAAAATCAAAATATTATGAATCCTATTTACTTTATTGTGACTGAACTATTTGTCTTAATTGAAAACTACATCAGATTATTTTATCCTTTAAATGGAGACTATTTAATATTTATCCTATACAGTCATTTCATAGCTTAAAATAGGAGGATTATTAATCCCACATTCATCGTTCAATTATATAATTCATCATAATATGGGAAAAAATTGGTTCATATGACTTATTTAAAGGACTATTAATCTCTCATCATGAGATAAAATAGTCTAAACTCTAAAATAATATTAAATTAAGACAAATAATCTAATTTCAAACATACTTTTTACTAGCAAATAAAACATAGTTATAGGTAAATTATTGTAAAAAAAATTATTTAAGATAAGTGGATATTTAATTTAAGACAACTTAAAATAATCATAAGAATTTTTATCGTGTGACGGAGTGAATAGTAACAATAGTTGTTCATAGTAAAATTAAATAAACTTATATTTATTTTGAAATTTCGTAGATTGATTTCAAAAAATATCTAATTTTAAAAGAAAGGAAATGCCTAATTAGTAAGATGTCGGTGATCCAGATAAGAGAAAAATAATAGTGCAAGTACTAAACATGTTTGATACTACTTGTTGTAGTGATGGGCGGTGATGGAATAATAATGGCGGGAAAGGCTTTAAAAGTCATACCCGAAAGTGGTGCTGCGAATCTGAAGCACAGTATCGGATAGGTTACCATTATTTTGATCAATTGATTAATATAGTATTGATATATAAATTACTATTAAGTTAATTAATTGATCAATACAGTATTAATACACAAAGATAGATCACTTTTTGACCTGCGTATCGACATTATATTAATAAATTGACCAAAATTAATTCTATATTAATCCTTACCTGCTAATAACATCAAAAATATTTTACACTTCGTATATTTTTAAATGTACAAGTTGAATGCGTATATAAATATACTATTGATAACATACTATGGGCTTGTTCTTCTTCTTTTTTTTTATTTGTTTTTTTTTGTGTTTTAAACTATAAAAATATCATCGAATCAATTTACGTGTTAATCAAAATTAAATTCATGATTGAATGATCTTTAGCGCGCACATTCCACATCAGCGTGGTGGATTCAACAAATTTTAAGAAAGTGATTAGCATGAATTTTATGTTTAGGTAAATTGATCAATTGATCAATAGAGTGCTGACACGTAAACCTGACAAACTGCAGTCCAAGCCCGCGGGCCGATCACGGGACGGACTTTGGGCTGCATTTTTTAGCCCAATAAAATCTGGGCCTTTTTGACCCGTCTGTTTTTGGCTCGGCCCGTCCCATTTAGGTCAAATCCAAAAAAATAGCATAAAATAGGCACAAAAGTGGTCTCGACCGCTTGCCACCATGGCACGAAACTTTAAATTAAGAATTTTTACCCCAAAGAAAATTCGGCCATTTTAGTCCGCCCATTTTTTGCCCGTCATCACTTTCGTCCTGGGATTGTTTGGGCTCTGGCCCGCTTGGTTTTATAAGTATATCGACACGCATGCAAAATTCTACATGTCGATCATATTCTATCATTCAATCACCAACTTACCAAAAAATAAACTTCATTCTAACCGACTCCAAATTTTAATGACCACAAGGCCAACCCCTTGGGTCATGTTTGTTTAAAAAAATATGTTTGAGATTAAACTATTTCTCTTAATTTAATATTATTTTGAACTATTTAATCCTTTAATGACGGGTTTTAGTCCCTTAATATAAAACTATTAGTCTAATAAAATCATTTGTTAGCTTAAAATGAAAGGGACTATTAATTCCTCATTCATGAGATTATATAATCCGTCATAAATAGTCTTACAAATGACAAAAAATAGTCTATAGGATTATTTAAAGGACTATTAATCTTCGTCATATGATAAAATAGTCCAAATTATTATTAAATTAAGGCAAATAATTCAATCTCAATGATACTTTTTACAAACAAACATGTCCTTAAAGTTATGAACTTGTTTGTTTGGGTGTATATTATGCGTTGAAAAAACGTATTTTGTATAATATCTAAGTTTGAAATACACCGCACAAAAAATGATACAGTAAATTTAAGATGTAAAAATTGTGTTTGTGAATTAAAAAACTACATTTAAAATAAATTCATGTAAATGAATAAGCCGTTTAAATTCTAAAAACCCCTCAAAACTCCAAAAATCCAAATCCAAACATGCACTATAACGTTAGTGAGATTGCAATTACAAGTAGTAAAAAAATTGAGCTTTAAAACATTTTTTATTTTTTTAATTATTTTATGTTTTTGACTAAATCATTTTTAGAAGAAGTTCATAATTAATAATTTAATAATGTATACTAAAATTAACTAACAAAATTCAAAACACTTATTTATAAGTTTCTCATCAATTGAATTGCCAAACTTTTTTTGGATGATATTACAGAATTTTGGTAATTACTAATTAGTCAAGCAAGAGATTCATATATTTAAAATTTTTAAGAATATAACAAGATTCCCCTCCATATAAAAAAGAGATCAGTTCCTCTATCTCCATTTTTTCTGTCTCTTTGTGTTCCTCCACTTAAATGTTGATATCTGGTCTTTTATTTAATTTTAGAATTAATTAGTGTTAAGTAAAAGTTTAGATGTCAAAATTTAAGTGGGGGACACAAGAGAGACAGGGAAAATGAGAACAGATGATCTGTTCTCTATAAAAAAACAGTAAATAAATTAAAAGAAAGATGAAAATTCGGATCCCGTTATCATAAAGTTAATTTCATGATAAGTTACTAAGTTAGTCAATTGACCAATACAGTACTAACACGTAAAAAAAAAAATTACCTCCCATTTACGTATCGATACTGTATTGTATTGATCAAAATTAATTTCTGTTGTTCCCCGTAACTCAACAAAATGGTTGGTGAATGTTTGGTGGAATGTGGATTGCCAAAAAGCATAATAATCTATATAACTGCCTACATATAGTCCCACTACTTGCCTACTCACTTCTTTATTTACTTATGTTTATTCCTATTTATAAAATTAGAAATACATTTAATTTTTTATTTATTTTAAAAGTAAATATATTTTTTTATTTAAAAATATTAAAATAATATAAATTCCTAACATTTCAATACTATAATTTTTGATTTTATGTTATCGCTACTGCATATTTAATAAAATCCTTAGTAAAAGTTAAGAGTACTGTTTTGTAATTTGTATCGAGTCCTGCTATATATATTGTGAAATATTTTTATCGAATTACAATTACAACGTATATCAAAATAGGAGATTTAATATAAATATAAAATTAATATAATATATCAAATATATCGTAAAAATATTATCAATTACAATTATTTACGTAACTTACAATAAAAAAATTGATATATAAAATCGTAATATATATTATTTTTTATTTTATTTAATTTTGAAATGAAGGAAATATAAAATATGTGTAAAAAACTTTGGGTTAAAATATACAAATGACTTGATTGTTACATATTCAACAGGCACCCACTCCCACCCACATACATCTAGAAATCAGTGTTAAAAGTCTTAAAGAGAATGGTGATGGAGTGGAGGAAACGAAAAGTGTCATCATCAGGGGGTTGGTGTGTTTGGAATGACCATATTACCCCCCCTCAACAACCCACACAATGTTATATTTTTTAAATTCGTATCTTAATAAATTATATCATTTTAATAAAATAACATCTGAACTTAAAAATCTATTTGATAATTAAAAAATATAAAATATCTGAATGATATTAAATTTAAAAATATTAATTTTAAATTTAAAAATATTTCAAATTAATTTTTCAAATTGTTGTCTTTGGTGGTGGTGAAAATACTTTTCTTTTTTGATTTGTAGAGACTTTTGACTTAAAAAACATTTAATATAAATAGGAAGTCTAATATGTTGAAACTGGAGTTTATTTTTATTTTTGGACATTCCAAAATAAAATATCATTTTATAAATTAATGTATCATTTTTTTTATTTTCCTTTTGTGGTGATCATATTTATTATATTTATTTTCCTTTTATAGGTTGGTTATGCTAAAATGTTTGACTTAATAGATTGTTTTCACCGCCTTCCCCACCTACTCCCAAGATAGTAGTAACCTTGGCATTAGGCTTGTAACTACTAACTAGGGGGTGTAAACGAAATATATAAGATTCGAATACAGTAGTATTTGTAATTGTTTATTTATGGATATTTTTAAATTAAATATGAATAAAAAAAAAATTTAATATGAATAATATTCATTTTTTTAATACGGATGCGGATGAATACGATTTTTCTACATTACTATTTACAATTAAATAACTATAACTAAAATACAAAATAATGAGTTTTAAAATATAGTTTATTAATGAATGCATGTTAATTTATTTATTTTTAATAAATATTTAAATATAATAATTAATTTTCTAAATTATAATTTAAATAAGTTTTCATCATTTTTGAAATTCTAAATTTCAAAATGAATGTTTTACTTATTAATGTTTAGATGTCCATTTTATGTGTGTGAGTAATACTGTAGTATTTATGAATATTTATAATTTATAATTAGATTCAAAAGTTTACAATTGAATATTTAATTATTTTTTTCTCAAATACTTGATTAAAATTTTAATAATATGTTTATGGAAACTTTTATTTTTAATTTATCCTCAATACATAGATTACAATTTATATAATTATAAAAAGATTATTTTATTTCATTATATTTATGGAGAGTGCGAGTTATAATGTATATTTGACAATTGACAAATAGTTAATTCAACTTGATCCAAATTTTATTTTGGACTTACTTTAAATATTTGAACTTCTAATGTTTAAATAATTGAGCAAATAAAAGTGAAAAATATTCTCCACCCGAAAATTCATAAACGTGAATTAATTATTTAAGCCCCTTCTAGATTAATTCTAAATCAATTCGAACTTAACACATTTTAACAATAAAATTATATTGTTCATTGTTCCCGCCTCCCAACATTGCAAGTAAGTTTTGAAAGTAAAAAACTTATAACAAGCTAATAACTATAGTTTTGTTATTATAGTATATAATTTTCTTGAATAATAATACATTTTAGATATTTTAACTTTATAATAGTAAAATCTATTAATATTAATATTAATATTAGAATAAAAGTGTTATTTCTTACTTTTTAGAAATAAAATGATATATTTTTAAAATAATTTTCGTATGATAATGAAAACTAATTATTATATAAGGAATGCCACTTTTAAAAAATTATTTTGCTTATTATATAATAATTAATATATATGTATATAAGTTATTTATATACGAATTCCGGATATAGATTCGAATCCGGATATTCGCTATCTACCGGATATATTTACGGTCGGATGTTAAACGAATACAAATACACCTATATTCGTATTCGTATTCGTTTATTTGCGGATACCTTTAAACCGAATACAGATATATTCATTTTTTTCGAATACAGATGCGTACGAATATGAATTTTTCGGTTACCATTTACAGCCCTACTTGTAACTCTAAAACTTGATATAATTTGGTAAATATACAATATTTGATAATTTTGAGTAAAATCTTGAATAAAAAATAATATATATTATGACTTTACAAGTCGGCTTTTGTATGATCAATTACGTTAAAAAAATTAATTGATAATTATTATGTATTTAATATAGTTGGCTAATTTATAATAATATTTAGTCTCATATATTAATATATGTAGTGCCTGTTCGGGAATGACTTATAAGTTGGTCAAACCAATTTATAAATTATTTGTTACTATTCACCTGTTCGGGAATAATTTATTTTTCTACTTATAAGTAGGTTTAAGTAAAAAAAATAATAATAAGTATTTATAACTTATTTTAAAATAATTTATAAATCATTTTAAAATAAGTTAGTTTGACAAAATATAATATCTATTTTACCCATCTTCTAATTTGTCCATTTTTTTATTAATGTCATTTTTAATAATTTTTACATTTATTTGAACTTATAAGTTATTATTTGCCGAACACATTCATAAATTGTGTTTACTTAATTTTTGACTTATAAATCAAATTGATATCGAACGCTTTTACTTATAAATCACAACTTAAAACAATTTATAAATCATTTAAAATAATGCATTCATGAATAGACCGTAATTTTACTCAAATATTTTGTAATATATAAGAATGATTTTTAAGATTTTTTTAATGTCAATTGGCCAATAAAATGCTAACCAAATTCAACTCCTCGAAAATGGTTAGTATGAAGTTCATTTTTAGGAATTGGTTAATATGAAGTTCATTTCTAAGTAAGTAGGAAATGGTTAGTATGAAGTTCTAACTCCTCCTTTGGAGCTAATATCTCTTTAGATCGGCCACCAAATCTTGGCTATCAAATGCGGTATAGATATAATTATATTTAGAATAATGCTACAGACAAACTATTCTACAAATATTTTATAAATTATTGATATGACATACTCTATCTCAATTTTTTTATGTGGGGCCGAATATTACATTGAAATAATTTATTTATCAATATGTTGAGGTAGAATATGTCACATCAGCAGTTTATAAAAAAATTATATAATAGTTTGTGTCTGTAGCATTACTCGTATATTTATACACAATCAACAAACTCGTCTTTTTTTCTCATGTCGTCTATTGACCAACATGGGACGAGATTTTGCTCATAGTTTTTTTGTGAAAAAAAATATTTAATAAAAAGAGTCTTTTTTTACTTATTAATTGTAGTGTAAACTATAAAATAATGTATTGTTATCAAATTTATTCATTAAAATAATTTTATGTGTATAAGGTATACATAAAAAAGTTGTGCACCAATAATTTACATACTACTCCCTCCGTCCCATAGTTATAAGCTGATTTTTTATTTTGAGATGTCCTAATATATAGGCTACTTACTATTTATAAAATTTAGTTGTTTCATTATTTTACTTTTATGCCTTTATAATAAATATTCAACCATTACTCTTTTTTTGAAGAAACAACATTCAATGTCATTATTTTTATCACCACATATAATGTTGTTGTATTCTCAATATGTTAAACTAGTACTAGTTTAACATATTTTGTGTATAAAAGGCAATTGTACCAGCAATCAATGAAGTTAAGAGTTTCAATGTAGTTAAGAGTTTCAATGTGATAAGTAAGAAGTAATTAATTTATTCATTAATTATATATTAAGGGGTATATGTGGAAATTTTTTGTTAAAAATTAACTTAAACTGATTTTTTTAAATTATGTGCCAAAAGAAATCAGCCTATAACTATGGGACGGTGGGAGTAATAAAAATGTGTATAACATTTAATGTTATATCACATTTTTTATTTTATTTTTATTGTTTGTGTGTATTTTTTTTTTTGTATAGTTTGTGTTCATAACATTTAAGGTTGTAAACAAATATATTCAAATTCGAATACAATGATATCTGTATTCTTATTCGGGAAAAACTTTTTTATTCATATTTGTATTCGATGTTTGACGGATTTCTTAAGGTATCATTCGAATTCGAATATTATCCGTTTTCAAATAACTATATGAATTTATTGACATAATTAATTAAAATTAGTAAATAAATAACTAAAAATTACAATTATGGTATAAATATAACAACCCTATGATCTAATTACAAAACAATTTCTAAAAGGAAAAAAAATTCACTTTATTTAATAAAATATCTTTATAGAAGATATAGAAAAATATCATAATTTTATAATAAAATTTGTTCTTTGTTCGAAATTATGATACCGAATATTTGATATTCGTTATTTGATAAATATGTTGACATACGTATGTTAAACGGATACAAATATACATTTATCCGTATTCATATTCGTTTATTTGCGAATATCTCTAATCAAATAAGAATAATATATGTTTAAGTCGAATACGAATAATAACTGTTTTAAATGAATACAAACACATAATAATATTTTATTTTTCGATTACTATTTACAACCTTAATAATATTACTCATTTCATTATCTTATCATCACTATTTAACTAAGAAGTTATTATTTAAAGCCAAATATAAAATAAAATTATATTCTTAGTTATACATTTTTTTGTAGAACTTAAGAATTATCTCTCGAATGAATAATACTTTGTTTTCACTAAAGATGTAAATGAATCGAATCGAGCTAAGTATTAAATTATTTATGTTTGATTCATAAAATTTGTCGAGTATGAAATAAAATTTGATTGAGGCTTATTTAATTATCGAGTCGAGTACGATCTCGAATCGAGTCCGAACAGTTTAAATTTTTTAAACAAATATGATTCAAGTATCAATAAAAAGTTATAATTTAAAGATATTTGAATAATTTATCAAACTTTAAATTTTATTCATATTTAAATCGTTTTGAATTTTAAATCGAGAGTATGAACCATCTGGTTCGGCCTTGGTTCTCACAATCATATAAAAAAAAACTTACTAAAATATTTGTAAAATAATAAATTTTTTTTGAATAAGTAATAACAAAGTCATAAATAGTGACAATATGGTGTCAATTGTCAAATAGGAAGTGGTTAACATGAAGTTCTTTTTTAGATAAATTGATCAATTGATTAATAGAGTACTGACACGTAGACAAGACTCTATGTATGTTAATATTCTATTAGTCAATTAATTAACTTATTAAAAAATAAACTTCATCCTAACTAAATACTCTAAAATGATACTATTTTCACCTTTAAGTATAAAGTTAAATATATATTACTCTATCTCACTAATTATACTACATATAATCATGGTTGTTGAGTTTGAACTACTTTTTTCATATTGACCAAATTAACCACCACTTCACTACTTATATATACATAAAATAATGTCACATTAACCTCTAGTTTACCTTCTTACAAAGAATTACACCATTCATTTTTAATTTTTAATTTGAAACTTGAGATCCACCTACCTCCCCTTACCATTATGCCCCAGCCCCAAAATAAAAACAAGGGAAAAAAATAAAACTAAAACAAATATATTTAAAAAAACAAAAAAATATAGGGACAAATTCGTAATCAACAAAACTTCATCCTCCTATAAACACCCCCTATCCCCCTCGCACAGAAGCTGCGAACACTCACTTCCATTTTCTTTTCTCTCTTTCTCTCGCTCTCTCCTCCCTGTCTCACTCTCTCTCTAAAAAAATCTATGGATCCCGTCAATACCTGGGGCAATACTCCACTTGTAACAGTGGATCCAGAGATCCATGACCTCATTGAGAAGGAGAAACGCCGCCAGTGCCGCGGCATCGAGCTCATAGCGTCGGAAAACTTCACCTCCTTCGCCGTTATCGAGGCCCTCGGCAGTCCCCTGACCAACAAATACTCCGAGGGCATGCCCGGCAACCGTTACTACGGTGGCAACGAATTCATCGACGAGATCGAAAATCTCTGCAGCTCCCGCGCCCTCCAAGCCTACCGTCTCGATCCCACCCAATGGGGTGTCAATGTCCAGCCTTATTCCGGAAGCCCGGCCAATTTCGCCGCCTACACCGCCGTGCTCAACCCACATGACCGAATCATGGGTCTCGATTTGCCTTCCGGTGGGCATTTGACTCATGGGTATTATACCTCTGGTGGGAAGAAGATTTCTGCTACTTCGATTTACTTTGAGAGTTTGCCTTACAAGGTTAATTCCACAACTGGGTACATCGATTATGATAGGTTGGAGGAGAAGGCTTTGGATTTTAGGCCTAAGTTGATCATTTGTGGTGGGAGTGCGTATCCGAGGGATTGGGATTACAAGAGGTTTAGGGCTGTTGCAGATAAATGTGGCGCACTTTTGCTCTGTGATATGGCTCATATCAGTGGCCTTGTTGCTGCTCAGGTATAAGTTCAGTCTTTCTTATCTTGTTAATTATGTTTTTGGTTGGTTAATTAGGTGTAAACATGTGGAGTTTGGATCTGGGTTTTGTGTTAAATGTGGAGATCTGCATTTGGGTTTTAGAAGTTTTGTTCAATCTGGAAACCTCCATAGGATCTCTATATAAACTGAATTATATTATAGGATTTTTTTAAATTTATTTTTTGCTAATCAAGCTGAATTCTGTGTGTTTAGATCTGGGTTTTGCATAATAGACTGTTTTGTGTAGAACATGAAGATCTACATTTAGGTTTCAAAGGATTTTGTTTAATTGGATACCTCCAATTTGATCTCTATATAAATATGCAGATGTATGTCATTGTGTTGCTCTATTTTCTGCAAAGATTTTGACTTTGTTTCTTTGGAATAGTAATAGGTTAAATTGTGGGAGTTTGGATCTTGGGTAATTGCTGCAATTATTTCTTCCAGTGATGATATATCATGAAGATCTGCATTTGCATATTAAAAATATATATTGTGTCTCAAATTCTGTTCCTTTTGCTCCAGATCCTGTAATTTAAAAATGTGCTTTTAGGAGAAATTTTATTTGCTGTCCTTTTTCTACTAAATGCATGTTTCAAAAAAAAAAAAATAGTTCATCTTGATCGACTTATGTTAGTGAATTTAAATGATTCAATATCAGATTTCTGATATATAATTAATTGTTAAAATTATTGATGCCTTGAATATCGAGGTTGTTTAGCTTTGTCGGTGTAGATTCAGTTTTATAGAAAGTTGTTCCTGATGGCATCTTCGCAGTTTATTTAATATTATTGAATATTTGAATGCGACTCAGATATAAGCCTTATATTGTTTATACAACAGTAGTTCAGTTGAGATTGGCTGTTAGTGAATTGCCTAATCTATAGATGGGAAACTTTTAAATGTAGGGAAACATTTAGATGTACATGTATACCTTCCTGTGGTCCAGGTGATTTGCTGTACTAAATTACTAATTACTAATTTAAATATGTGTGTGTGTTTCTATATATATATATATATATATATATATATTTGTGGGTGTAGGAAGCTGCAGATCCATTTGAATACTGTGACATTGTCACAACCACAACCCACAAGAGCTTGAGGGGTCCTAGGGCTGGTATGATCTTCTATCGGAAGGGACCTAAACCTCCCAAGAAGGGCCAGCCAGAAGATGCTGTTTATGATTTTGAAGACAAGATCAACTTTGCCGTTTTCCCGGCCCTCCAGGGTGGTCCTCACAATCACCAGATTGGTGCCTTAGCTGTAGCCTTGAAACAAGCTGCAACTCCTGCCTTCAAGGCATATGCTAAGCAAGTTAGGGCCAATGCAGTTGCTCTTGGAAACTACTTGATGAGCAAAGACTACAAGCTAGTCACTGGTGGCACCGAGAACCACCTTGTCCTTTGGGATCTCCGCCCTCTTGGATTGACTGGTAAAAAGACTATGTTTACGTAATTTTTTGGAATATGATGTAAAAGACTTATTTTTGTTGGTACAATCTTATTTATTTTTTGATGTTTGTGCAGGCAATAAAGTTGAGAAGCTTTGTGATCTCTGCAACATCACCGTTAATAAGAATGCTGTATTTGGTGACAGCAGTGCTTTGGCCCCTGGAGGAGTTCGAATTGGTAAGAGCTGGTACATAACGTGCTTTTTGTTATTGACATTTATTAGTTTATTTGAATGTTTTTGAGGATTTATCTGAAATAAACTCCTACCAAGTTATGGCCTTTAATGATCTCTACCTACCTGGAGCATTCAATATACCCGATGCACAGGGGAAAAGGTGGTTACTTGGCTTTCAAAAGCTTCCAGTTTAACCAAGTAAGGCAGATAATTAAGTTGACTGGAAAACCTTTTAAGTTGTCCAATGAAAGGTGATCTATGCTTGTCGATAATAATAATGAAGGGGTGTCTAGGCTTGTAGGAATTGGTGCAGATACTTGGATATTTTGATGTGGATTTCTTTGTTGAATGTAGAATAGACATAAAAACTATACAATAGTCTCAATGAGGTTGCTCTTGAGACATGGTAAAAAGTTGGACAGTTATCCAATTGTTTTACCTGCCTTAACTAACGTCGGTAAAATGCCTGTTTTGATCATGGAGTGATAAGAAACCTTTGTTGGTAGGTACTCCGGCCATGACTTCAAGGGGATTGGTTGAAAAGGACTTTGAACAGATTGCAGAGTTCCTCCACCGTGCTGTTATCATTACTTTGGCTATCCAAAAGGAATACGGTAAGCTCTTGAAGGACTTCAACAAGGGTCTTGTGAACAACAAGGACATTGAGGAGCTCAAGGCTGATGTCGAGAAGTTCTCGTCCTCTTTTGACATGCCTGGATTCTCCATGGCTGACATGAAGTACAAGGATTAAGTTGAAACATTTAGTGATCTTTGTTATTGATACCTTTATTGTATTTGAAACACAATTTTATCTAGAGTTTTTTATTTTTAAAAAAATGTTTTCTTGAAAGAGAAATAAGGTTCATAACCCATGAGTCTCGGCTTGTAGGTTATTGTGTATGGATTTTGTTTAATAGGTGAAATGTATGTCGGTGGTTTCATGTATGAGAGCTCGAGTAAACACTTCATAAAAACAAGATGTGTTTACATTTGAATTATATTTTTGGAAAGAAATTTTAGGGATCTGAATAAAGAAAGGACAGTTGTCATTACACAATAGACATTGGATTTTAATAAAAATAGAAATTTATGTATAATATGGTTTAATTAATGTTAAACATGTTCTATTTGTAGTTGAACTGAAAACAGAAACAGTATAGTTTATATATAAGTTGTGGGGTATAATTTATTTCCTCATACGGTTCTAGTTGATTGTAATGAGTTTTTGAGGTGAATATTGGTGTGTTGTAATTTTGCAATCCGGAAATCATTTTTGTTCTGAATTTTAAATTCCTTCAAGTTTGTTAAAATTACTAACTGAAATTGTTTAGTTTTGGAGTGAATAACAATGCATCATATAGTCGTTCTCCATATTTATTTCTTGTAATATAATCATTGTTTTCACTTGTTAGTTATACAAAATACATTGATTTAAAATTTTCATATTGATTTTCAATTTTACAATTTCTTAAAATTTACTAAAAAAGGTGGTCATTTACAAAGCCTCTCCGGCTAATAAGGTTCACACGAGTAGTAAACTGGAGGGAAGTTAATGAGAACCTCCTGTCTGCAGCTCTGTTTCAATGACAACCACCAGGTCATAATGTTGAGTTGATTTAGATTTCAATCAAAGATCTCCTGGGCTTCAATAATACTATGCTGACTGAAAAAAAAGAGAGGAGGGGGTTGGGGGTCGGGGGGTCGGGTTAGAGATGTAGGTTTTCTCAGAAAAACAGTAAGTAAATTTAAAGGGAATCAAAAGAAACAGGTTATAATGTTTGAACAAGAGAAGATGGATAGATTAGGCTTACTGGTCATCTTTTGTGACCCGATAATATTTTTCGGCATGCTGGCGTTGACCAATAAGCTGAGCAAACCGCTCGTCGTGGGTGATTACTATTAATTGAAAATTTTCCTGACCTTTCCTATCCTCCATGATTCTGGTGATGTGGAATTGAATAAACAAGAGGGGGTTAAATCAAAAATCTAGCTCCTAATGATCTGAAATGAGAACGTGAATAAGCCCATATACCTCAGGAGAGCTGCGGCAAGACTCTCAGCATTAGGACCATCTAAGTTGGTGGTTGGTTCATCAAGTGCTAGTATCCCACAATTGAGGCAAAACGTTTCAGCTAATGCCAACCTTATGATAAGTGAAGCAAGAACCTGAAACCATTCCACAAATGTTTCAACAATGAAAACAGACAATTCAAGAGAGGTAAGAGAAGGGCATGACTCAGGAGGTCCGGGGGGTCGGGGGAGATGTATGATGAGAACTCGAGGCAATCTGTACAAAAAAGGTTAGCTAATGCAGGAAGCAACCGACTTCCAAATGATCACTAACCTTTTGACCAGCACTGCACCTTCCTCGCATCTCTAGCTCCGCATCACCAGTTTGCATTAAAAGCTGTAAATATGTTTTCCAAAAAAAAATAAATTAAGAGGGAGGTACAATTGAAAAATAATAATAACATGTTTACATTGACTTGCAATATAATGTTTCAATTTTTGCAATATCATAGCCAATGTTTCAATTTTGTGCAAAATTGTTGGTCAAATTAAGTCAATAATGTCATGTGGGTGGTTTATGGGGGTAAAATAGCCAGTTTATGCTGACAGTTTTACACAGAGAATATATTTTAGTGTACAAAATGACTATTTACCCCTTAAACAGCCACATGATCTGCATATGAACTTATTTTATCCAAAATTGGTCGTAGGGGACAGTTTTGCATAAACTGAAACATTGGCTATGATATTGCAAAAATGGAAATTGTCTATATTGCAATTCAATGTCAAACATGAGGGGACAATTTTGCAATTTGCTCTAATAACAATAATAATAATTAAAAAAACAGGTAGAAGAATGGAAGAAAAAAAGGGTTACAAATAAAGATGCATTTATTCACCTTGTAGCTGTATGAGCGAGTACCAACACCTTCAGAATCGGAATGAATGCTTATGTAATCTATATCTTGTCCTCTGTAAGTTTGCTGCCACAATTCTCGTATGATTTTATTTATCTCTTCCATTTTCATCGTGTGGAAGCGCATGAGTGCCCTAGACACAGGAAAGATTAAAAGGAAGATTCTCAACAGACACAGCCAGAAACAACACTTAAACAATGAAAATAAAATTTTAACTAAGTTACAGCATTGGTAAGCCAACAACTGACAGCATCAACCAAATCCTAACGAAATGATATGCAACCTCATTCAAGAGTGTCATCAAAATCCTACTAGATATTCTTGGAGGCTTTAATGGTGCCAATACAACTTTACAGCCTTCTAGATAAGAACACAATGAGGGGTCAGGGTCCAACAAGAAACATAATCATGATGTTCTACTTATATTACAATATAACATGGTGAAAGGTCTGGGTGGGAATGGGGGAGGCGGTTTTAGTCTCCTGATAAACAATAAGACACATTACACACAAAGAAACTTGAAAGATTGCCTCCTACAATCTAGAAGTCTAGGGAGGGTTATATTAAAGAAAATAGAAAGTCAAAACTTATTCAAAGAGCTCACTTGTCAAGTGCATTGTAATATCTGTCCAGATCCTTGTTTGCCATCTCAGTTGTCTGTCACAAAAAAATTACACACAATCAAATTGAATTTGAGCAAGTTAAGAAAGGAGATAGAGTTGTGTTTCACCTTCAGCTGGATCAATTGATCAAAATAACGCTTATCAATGTCCTTGTATTGCGACTGTTTAAGATCAATCTTATTCTTCGAAATATTGCTCTGATATACTGAATCTGTACCTCGACACCTATTTAACTGCAAACATTTTGACCAGCTCTCATTCTCTTATTGCATTTATATTGAATGACGAATATAGAACGCTTCCAAATATTGACAACAACAAAGAATAGAATGTAATATTAAAAAAATTCAACAACAATAAAAAAAATTGCCATTTAACAAGGGAATTGATATTTCCACAAGTCAAATTTGATATTCCACAAACTTCCTCTCGCACGAATGTGGGTAAAAACCATGGAACCAAGGAAGTGACTAAAAGCCTAATATATAATCATCGATACATCTATGAATCCTGTTTCATTTTCCCAGCCTTTATTTCTTAAGCATGCATTTTTAGCTAAAAGCTTCACATTCTTTATTCTGAAGTTCTCAAAAGAAATTCACTTGTGAAATTAAGTACTTCAGGTATCCTACAATAAGAAGAAAGAATTTGAAATAAAATGAAACTCATTTCCTCCACCTATACCTAACGTTGTAAAATGAATCACACAGTTCAGACTAGATTCGTACTCGCTCGACTAAAAGTTTGATTTGAGCTCGACTCAAAATATAAATAATTCAAATATGAGTAAATTGTAAAGTTCGATAAATTATTCGAACCTCTTCAAATTACAATTTTCTATTGATACTTAGATCATATTTGCTCTAAAAGTTCAAACTGCTCAAATGTTCGACTCGGTAGCTAAATGAGTTTCAATCAAACTTTATTTCATACTCGATAAATTTTGTGAACTAAATCTGAGCAACTCAATATTCAGCTCGACTCGCTTCATTTACACCACTACCTATACCCGATACCCTTACTTCAACATAACATTCTCAAGAAAATTTCAGTTTATCTTATCTTAAGCCTTCTCAAAATCATGTTTCAGAACAGTGGTTTTACTCAATCATAGGTGAAACCACAACCTTATTACTATTAGCAGCTTCATGGGAGCTCTCCGAGGAGGTTCTATTCAGATCTTTTATAGAGTTAGGTTAGACTTTAGAGAGTTGTACTCCACAGAGATCCATGATATCTTTTCCCTTATATTTTTGTTAAGTTTTTCTTGGGTGGATATTTTGTCCCCCAATTGTTTTGTATTCTCCCTCTTAACTCTAATAAAATATTATTGTATCTAGAGAAGTGCTAACATTTCCCCGTTGATGGCCCCTTTATTAATTGAATACATTATGTCACTACTTGTATGCCTGGATTCTGGAACACCTGGGTAACTATTAGAATTATTACAAATTTTATTTTTAAAAGATGCAACTTTATTATTCAAAAGTAATATTCCTTACTTCATTACAATGAAGATGCATTACAAAGGAGAAGATGTACCAAGCAGACAACCCAATAAATCAAATAACTACTCCACTCCAACGTTCAAACAGAACAGACAACCCAATAAATTAAATAACTACCCCTCCACTCCAAAACCCAAACAGCTTTTCACGTGCGAAACATTGTTCAGACAACTTAATTTCGTAATCAATGTCGATTGTTGATCAACACTCGGGACTATCTCATTATGGTTGAAGCATCATTTCTTTTGACTATACGAGCCTAAATTCTCAACCAAATGAAAATGCTACGTCTCACAAGATCGTGTTGTTAAGTCATACTATTTTCAGGCATGTACTCATGCAAATTTTAGGAAGCAATAGAGAAAATGAAGTATACAGTTCCCATTTTGTAGAAGATGATTAGTTGCCATTCTTCTCACACTGGAGGGAAAGGCAAGGAAGAGACTGAGTTCCATAATGTGTCTGGTAGTTTTTGAAAATGAGATCCAAAAGGTCTCTCTTTTCTTACCAAAATAAGGTTTTATATAGGGCATAGGACACGTGTAGTCATAGATGTGTGACACGTGTACCCATAGATGTGTGGAAGTCTAATACTATACAAGTGGATAAAAGAAACATGTCCCATGGTTCTTCCTCTCTTTCTCCTCAAGGAGGCAGATCTTTCGTATCTTTCAAGACCCACCCTATGTGAGCTAGGTGATACTACAGTCAAAGATATCCTTGGGTATATGTGGCACAACCTATCAAAGTCTCCCCACATCACATAATAATATCCTTCAACTAAGACTACCATCCCAGGACCAATTGCAAACGACATAACTGGCAATGTGGAGTAAAGGTGGTAAGTGAAATATTTACCACATCATGAAAAAGAAGAAAAGGAAAGGGATAAGGATCCTAAGCGGAGAGGAAAAATGAAGAGAAGCTGAGTGTATGGGTGGCCTCCCCCTGGATCCACGTTAATCCTACCTCTAAGAACGGAGGGGAAAAGGAAAAGAAACTCTAGTTGTTCGGGTGTTGGCTCAAAATTGACATTACCCTATTTAAAATAAGTTAGTACTGGTATGTATATATTAACAGAACACAGATTGGGGTGCAATCTATGTAAAGCAATTAATATACAATAAACTACATTGTACTAAATGAAAACCTGACCAGAAAATAAGAGGACTTAAACTTCTCCAAAGGGGACTAAATAAGAGAGAACTTTGGGATATATTGTTCTTTAATAAATTAGGATCAACTCTATGGTATTAAAAAAAAAGAAGAAGGAAAGGTTGCATTTCACCTTCTCTTAAATGCACTATCAAACAATGCAAAGTAGCTTCCCTTCTCCTTCCTCTCACTCCCTTCCAATTTCACCAAACAAAATAATGAAAATAAGTTTTCCTTCACTTAGGGAATACCTCCCTGTGAATCATTCAGGAAAGAAGATCGCCCATAAATTACAGGCATACCAGACAAAGGAAAGAAAAGGGGGATCTGGAACAAGAGCAACATGCAAGCATGTGAACAGAAATAGAGAAAGGCATCCGCGAACACAAGCACATAAACTAACGTAACATTAGAACATTTTATTTCATCGGTAACCACACAACTGAAAAATGCATGTTATATATTCCAACATCACAAAAGACATCAAATCCCAGTACTTGTCTTGGTAGAAAGGCTACTTATGTTATCTTTTCTCCTTGTGTGAAACTACATGTAAAGAACTAACTCCCTCCCCGTCCCATTATTTTTGTTGAAAAGAATAACAACAAAAAAATGTAATCTGTTATCAAAATTAATATACACAAATATATGATACTAGTGTATACCTCTGAAAGAAGCCTCTCTCTTTCTTGCGAGAGCTTTGCTAGCTCAGCTTCAAATTTGGAAACCCCACCAATTTTTACTATTTGTTCTTCTAGAAGTTCGATCTCATAAGTAAGCTCGTCTACTTGAGACTTTGTTTTCCTGTAATTCAAGTTGTCTTCAATATTTCTTTTAGAAGATCTTGGTTCCATGACAAAAATCATTACTTTTGGTTACTTCAGCTGAAATTTCTTGCATCCTGATATCACAACTTTGAAGCTGAGACTGTACGAGTGCTAGCTTTTCTGACAATTCCTTTAACCTCTCTCCTTTCTTTAATTCATAATACCTGGTTGGACAATATCAATGATTAAAACCACAGATGAGAGAGATACATCTATACCACACTATATACGTCCATATAACATACTCTTTAATTTTCAAATTCTTTTCCTGAAGTTTCCCAAATTCCCATGCGTAACTTTTTACAAGTTGATCTTGTTCCTCATAATCGCTTTCAAGCTTAACTTTTAAAAGTTCGTGGTCACCAAGTGATTTCTCTTTCTCCTTGAGTAAAGGGCCAAGATCCTCTGCCAGAAGCTGAAATTTCGAGAAAAGCAATGATGCATTAAAACTTATGCAATACATATTGCAGAGGCTTATTTTATAAATAAAAAAGGATAAACGGCTGTTTTTCCTTCTTTTTTTTTGTTTTTGAAAAAGATTTTATTATTATTATTTTCTATACAGAATATGCAACATATCAAATCTCTATTGATGCAGATAAAAGAAAGAACAATATCAGGCAAAGTAAGAGTTCTTCAAAATTAGAGAAACTTGTCTACTAAATATTCAATTTCTATAATTTTAAAATTATTTAAGATAAAATGTGGCACATACGAACTTCATGAGCATCAGTCCCTACCCCCACTACCTTAAAAGAAACTATTCACCCAAATAGAAATATTTTCATCAAATAAAACACGTTAATAGATGGATTCCTTTTATACTGTTCCAGAGTATAAACGAGTTTTCATGACAAAAATCACGTGAACTGCTAACAGAATATCACAAAGCTGCCAAATGCATACCCCATCATGAGTTACTCTAACACTGATACACTTGCCTGTTACATGCACAGTTTACACTTTCTTTGTCATGTGACAGACAATTAAACAAGTTGCCATGATAGTCATTCTGAATAAGTTACCTTCTCTTCAAGGTTAATTTGCATATGCTCCTCTGCTAAATGATCTAACTCCTCCTCTGCCTTCTCCAAAACGTGCAATGTAAAAGCTGCTTTCACCTTCTCGTCCTTTGCATTTTGCCACCTCGTCTTTGTAAGTGTAAGATCACCCTCCATTGTCCGTTGCTCATCACGCAGTTTCTCCCGATCATTATGCAAATTATCACTGCTTGCCACATAGCTTAAAGATTAAAATTCCAAACCACAAAGTTTGCAAAATGGTTGTGCATACCAGTTACCTAGTTTTTATAAATAATAAAAGAAAAGGTGGAAACAATTAAGGCCAAGTAAACAGAGATTAAGAATATTATACATTTTACTCTGCAAAGTATTTATGTCAGACTGAATTTCCTCCATAGATCTGACACATTGTCCTTGGAAATCAAGCTTGTTTTCCAAATCATCAACACTTTCTTGCAGATTCTGTATTTCTTCGAATAGCCTGTCCGCAGTTTCTATGGGCTTCACCAGAGCCTCGACAGAGTCCTTATCAGCCTTTATTTGAGCTAAAACACCCAACACCTGCCATAAACAAATGCCTCTACTTTGTGAAAATTCAAGGATGAAGATTAAGCAAAATCAAGAACCTCCCTTTCCAAATAAAAAATAAACAAAACATAGAAAGTGCACCACCCATTACCCGACTTATCATGTCCATTACAAGACATGAAAATATTTGAGGGATTGAAGAGCTAATACGAAAAAAGAAGTAGAAACTGCAAGTACAATTTTCTTGCAGTGCCTTTCAATGAACTCCAGAATCATACAAGATAGGGGATTCAGGTCCAGGGTACCAACCTTTGTGTATATAATGGCAATAATCTAGCCTTTATGCAGTCCACCCAATTAGCGGGAACCAAAGTAGGTAAAGGCATTTCTAAGCTTAAGAGGCTACAAGTTTAACAATTTACTAACCACAATCCCATTTCCAAATGCGCAGACACCCTCATCGCCAATAAAAATCTGATTGTTTGTGTCGAATATACGATATAAGTAGTATAATGCACACCACTGGCTTTCCTGTATTAAAATGTGGTAGCAATCAATCAATATTTGGAGCTGTATGAAACTGTTAAGAGTGGTTAAAAGGCCCCTATAGAGTAACCCAGCTTAGTAATGTTCATATTTTATATGTATTAAACCACTGTTGAAGGCTGGCATCTTTACTAGCTTGAAATCGAGGATTCCCTTATTCTCCTTGATAAGCAACTCTAGGTTATGTAGCACCGGTGAGTAAGACAGTGTGCAACTTAGAAATCTATATATGCTCTTAAACAGTTTCATAGTGTTTTGTTTGACAAGTTCATTGCACTTGATGTGGCTGATTAGATAAGAAGCTCAATGTCTGATCATTCTGTAGTTTTTAAACAGAGTTGAAGTAATTCTGTATCTTTGTACTCTAGTTTTGGGCTTTTCAACTCCTATTACTCAAGTGTATAATAAAGATAGTTTTTTATTTAAATCGGATTATATAATAAAATCTGTAGAACAATCTCTTCCGATTACTCAAGGTCATATGACTGTTGAGATGCTACCTAAAAGGTTGATGGAAGAAGCCACTGAAAGGGGCTATAAATATCTACATAATGGTTAGTCCATGTAGCGGTAAAACTGTTAAAAAAGAACTGGGCTAAATACCTCTTTGCTTTGTGTGTGAGACACAAAAGACATTTAAGGTTTAATGATTCTTTGTTAGGATGTATTACTTCATCCCTTTCTGAAAGACCAGTCTACTTTAATAGTTTTCCAAATTTCTCTGTTTTCTCTTTTAGATCCAACAATTTTCAAAACCTTAACATTAAATGTGCAAACATCAGGTTTTGATATGGATCCCTTGTCTTCAAACATGGTTTTGATATATAAGATTTTTATCAAAGTTTTTAATACAGTTACTCCGGACGTTAATCTTTAATAAAGATAAGCGAGGTGAAACTACCGTATTCCAAATAAATCCTATGAAGACACAAGTTTCGATCCCGATAACCCTTAAATGGGATGAAATCTCATTACCGGCAGAATGGACGTTAACCGGTTAAGTACCTAAAATGGTAAAAGGAGCAAATGGACATTTAGAAAATGCCATCGAGAATCCTGATGAATCTGTTATCAAAATTTGAAAATAGCAGATCTATTCGTCTAAATCCAGACGAACCAAGACGAAGCACTTCCTCAATTCCTCAAAGGAATATTGGCAAATCATCTAGGAGATCTACATCATCAATTCAAGGAGTTATTAATAAACCTACAGATCCAGTTAGTCGACCGACTTACATGGTGGAAACTCATTCGGAAGTACCTCGGGCTCAAAGTCCTACAATGTTTGATTTTGAGTATACTGACCCTATTTATACTCTCACTAATCAGTATTTCAAGTCTGATCAATCATTGATAAACACAATGTTTAATTCTGATAAGAATAGTGAGAAACATAATTGTTTTTTCAAGACCTATTCTAAAGAAACTCAGAATTGGATCAAGGATGTCTATCATGATTTCTTAAAGGAATCTAAAAAGAATGTTGACTTTTTTTTTCTTAAACATTAGAGTACAATAAAAGGATACAGTTTTCCTTTTGGAGGGGATAAACAAGGCAAAATGAGAACTTAAATGTTGTTGAAAGTGCATTGAATTGCGGATGGTCAAGACGAACATAATGTTGTTACTACCATCCATCCACCTTCTGTAGCAGTATTTGTTGGTGGGAAAACAAGAGGAACTCCTTACAAAAAAATCGTACATAAAGAAGGGGAATTTTTTTTTTTGCAGATATTTCCTGTATAACATAATAATTATACAAATCTCTTTTTACAATCCTTAGGAGCTCAAACCTCAAGAATAGAAAAGGGTATATCCAATCGAGATAAAACCCTAACCGCCAGCATGTCCCCAACAGAAGTTATTGAGGAAGTAAAGTTGATAACCAAAGAAAAGCCTGCATCTGTTCCATTTAAACCTCCTCCTGAGGTATCAGATAAATTTAAAATGGGATTATAAATCCAACGAGATGTTTGAAGAGCTTAAAGTCGTCTGGATATGCTATCCCTTAAGTCAAATACTAGGACGGGAACTTCTAGTAATCCATCGGTTTCAGTTCTTAAAGAAGATGGATTAGATCTGAACCACATCTTAAACACTATCTAGGAAGATCCTCAATCAAGTATAAATAGGATCAAATGGGGAAAGATTAAAAATCAACCCTATTTTCACAGGTCATCACCAATAGATGCTCAGTTTGAAAATAGAGCAGTTTATGAGGAATCTCAGTTTAATGGAGAGCAAATTTGTGAATGGAATATTGATGGTCTTACAGACTATCAGATTATTGTTCTTCTTAAACATATGACTATATTTGCTCAGCCTGCAGAATTAAAAATAATTCTGAAAAACGGCTCAAATTTTAGCATCTGCATTTGTTGGGCAACTAGGTCTTTGGTGGGATAACCTTTCAACACACGAAACCAGAGAAAGTATCTTTAACTTTCAAGTTCAAAAGTGTTTGCAGAAGATGCAATAAATACTTTGTTATACACTATCATGCGACACTTTGTGGAAACAATCAGTTGGTAGTCTCAAAGACTTGTGAGCAGATGAGCAACTTAAAGTGTAAATCCTTATCGGAGTTTAAATACTACAGAGATACGTTCTTCTCCAAAGTTTTTGCGCGTAATGACTGCAATAGTGACTATTGGAAGGAGAAGTTTGTTGAAGGGTTACCTATCTTATTCTCTCAGAGAGTTAAAACCCGCCTGAATAAGAATGATGGCATAATCCCTTGGACAAGGATGAATACACGTATAGTGAGATAACATCAGAAATAGTTGCAGAGGGTGCAGATTTGTGCAACACTCTTAAAATCTAGAGGCAACTATCTGAAGAAAGAGCTAAAGGAAAAAGAGCTCTTGGAAATTTCTGTGAGCAATATGACTTTGCTGAAATACCAAAAACAAGTCATAAGAAAAAAAATCTTAAAGAATCAAGAGTTCATAAAAAATCTAGAAGACCTAAACGACAAGATTATAAGAAGTCTAACAGCCTACTTGTTACAAATGTGGCAAAATAGGACATAAAAGTCCTGAGTGCACAACCAAAAAGAAGATTAATTAGTTGGTTAAAGACGAAGGACTTAAAAGGTAACTTCTAGCCGTCTTAATAAATTCAAATGCTGAAGAATTCGAGTCTTCTAGTTCTAGAGCAGAGGACGAAAGCTCAAACACCTCTTCTAATACAAGTGAAGTTTCTTGTTCAGGCTTAGAAGATTGTCAATGTGAAAAAGGAGAGCTATGTCTATGTACTTTAAATGGACTTTGATTAAACGTACTATCTAAAGAAGATAATTTGATATTGGATATTATCGATCAACTAAAAGATGATGCTAAGAAGTGAAAGATGATCGATATTTATTCAACTTACTAAAAGTAAGAAGAAAACTTTCGAAGACAATAATGTCAGACTTGACCCAAGTCAATACTCTCTACAGAAGATTTTTGACAAAGTTGGTGATCATCATAAAAAACCTAGTCCTAATTATGAGCACTAACCTCCAAGCTAATAATGATGCTCGTGAAGTAGTCATTGTTGATCTTCAAAATGAAGTCAAGCAAATTAAAAAGGATATCCGCTGGCTTAAAGGCAGGGATGATAAAGGCAAAGCTAAACTTGAGGATCAACAAACTCCAATCATTGAAGAGTTAGGTAGTGATGATTTTGAAGAAAAAGTCCATGACTTTGCTTGTCAAGATCGTCGAGTTCTCCTGGAGAATCTAGCTCAAGTGGTTTAAAGATCAATTTAATCGATCGTATTATCACTCAAAAGTGGTATGTGAAAATCAATATACTTATAGAAAATGAGTTTTCAATAACCACAGAAGCCTTAATTGACTCCGGTGCAGACTTAAATTGTGTGGCAGAAGGATTAGTTCCTTCTAGATACTACTCTAAGAGAGCTCAAATGCTGAATACGGCTGCAAATTGCATATTGACTACAAGTTATCTGATGCTATAGTATGCAACAAGGGAGTTTGTTTTGAAACTTCATTCCTTTTAGTAAAAAATATGACTCAAACAACCATATTGGGAACAACTTTTATTAGTTTGCTCTTCCCATTGTCCATTGACATTAAGGGTATAAACACTATTAAGGAGGGGATAAATGTACGTTTTGATTTTATCTCTAAACTACGATTTCAGGGGATTAATCATCTGATAAAAAGAAAAGAGAATGTTCTATTTTTTCTGAAGCAAGAGTTAGAAACAAAACGTATCAACGAACATCTTAAAGATGACAAGTTTCGGCTAAAAGTTAAAAATTATCAGAAGGAATTACGTACATATATCTGTACAGATATTCTAAACGCTTTCTGAGACGAAAGAAACACTTCGTCTCTCTTCCATACATAGACGGATTCAATGAGAAACTGATTCCTACAAAGGTCACCCATTCAAATGAACGAAAGGTATTTGAAGCTGTGCCAAGAAGAAATCGCTGATCTCTTAAAAAAGGGATTAGTAAGAAGAAAAAAAATTCATCATGGTCTTGTCCAGCATTTTATGTTGAAAATGCAGTTGAATTGGAAATAGGAGTTCCTAGATTGGTTATCAATTACAAACCTCCTTATAAGGTTCTGAGATGGATCAGATATTCAATCCCGAACAAAAGTGATTTGCTCAATAGATTGCTTAAAGCAAAAAAATTCTCCAAGTTTGATATGAAAAGTGGCTATTGGCAAATTCAAATTAAGGAGGAAGATAAGTATAAAACGGCGTTTACAGATCCGTTTGGACACTACGAGTGGAATGTTCAACCATTTGGACTTAAAAATGAGCCATTAGAATTCCAGAATATCATGAATGAAATCTTCAATCCTTTTATGGATTTTATGACTGTCTATATTGATAATGTTCTAGTATTCTCTAATAACATTGATCAACACTGGAAACACTTAAAGGTTTTTCAATCAGTGGTTAAAAGAGAAGGATTAGTTGTATCAGCTAAAAAGATTCAGTTGTTCCAAACTGAAATCAGATTTTTAGGGCATAATATCACTCAGGGACGATACATCCCTACTGACAGAGCTATTGCCTTTGTCGACAAATTTCCAGATAAAATTTTGGAAAAAACTCAATTACAAAGGTTTTTGGGTAGTTTAAATTATGTTGCTGATTTCTATAAAAATCTAGCAATAGACGTTGCTCCACTTATAAAGGCTTAAGAAAATCCAACAGTCTGGATTGAAGATTGCAAGAAGGCAATAAAAATTATTAAGCTTGAAGCTAAACATTTACCTTGTCTACATCTGTCAAACCCCAATGCTCCAAAAATCGTAGAAACAGATGCGTCAAACAAAGGTGTCGGTGGAATTCTTAAACAGGTCAGGAATTCTAAAAAAATTCTGGTATGTTTCGCTTCGGGGGGATGGAATCTCACGCAAGAATTATTCGACAATTAAAAAAGAAATTTTGTCAATAGTTTTGTGTGTCAATAAATTCCAAGAAGATCTCTTAAATCAGAGATTCACTCTTAAGAGTTGACTGTAAATTAGCTAAAGAAGTTTTAGAAAAGGATGTTAAAAACATTGCTTCTAAACAAATATTCACTAGATGGCAAGCTCTGTTAGCCGTTTTTGATTTCGATATAGAGTTTATTAAAGGAGAATCAAATTATCATCTTGATTTCTTAACTAGAGAATTTTTGCAGGACACTCCTAATATTTGTGTGCTATCCTTAAACAGGTCTCCTAGACATCCAGCTCAGTCAACAGACAGAAAGAAAGTTCTTAAAGGACAATCTTCAGGATCAATGAAATCCCGAGACAAAAGAAAGGCTCCTGAGCTTAAAGTTCGTCAAGAGTCTCAATATATTGATACCATAATAAAAGAAGTAGTCATGATTGAAGACATTGATTATGCTCGTACTTCTGAAGAAATGGCAAAACTATACTTATCCTACTCCCATGATCTACCAATATTTCTCCCTAAAACAAGGGATTTCTTTGAGTAAATTTTAATAGAAACAGATTCTGTTAAAATCTCTAGGGATTTCTTTGAGTAAATTTTAATAGAAACAAATCCTGTTAAAATCTCTCACAAGCCAAGAGATCGCTATAACTTAGCATTCTCTACAGTTAAAGATCTTAAAGCCTAATGACTGGGGAAGTGACTTAAGAAAGCACATGAAATTTAATAACACTACAATGATTCCAAAGGTTTACAATTATTTTGATTATATCACCGCTTGGGAAAAATTTATGTTTTATCAAAATGACAGGTACACGCACAGCTGATTCTTCCATCCATTACTAAATGATATACAAGAACATGATTTTTCGGTTTCAGTCATGGTTCTTTTGGGGTCCAGATTATACTTATTTTCCTGAAAAAATAGCGAAGGTGTTTGATAAATATTATCACTAAAACTAAATAATAATCAGGCTATGCTCAGCTTTTGTTTTGTCTATAATATTCCCTGGATCTTTAAATGGTCCTATAACATAAATCAGCATGCAGGTGTTCATAGTCTCCTTAGACAAGCCTCCATCAAATGGTGGGATAAATTTAATGGAGATAAAATAACCCGAGATGCAGATCTACCAATTTCTCCTCAGATGAATATAATGCCACTCGGAGCAAATTAAAATCAGCTCTAAAGGGTATTTCTCGAAACGAGATTTTAGATTTTTTAAAATCTCAAGATGACACTGAGACTTTGGAGGATAGCGATGGTGAAACAACATCTAGTAATCCTTTTGGTGGTCCCTGCTCAACCTATATAAATCAGACGTGCTTGCCTTTGCCAGCTTGTTTTTGCCTAAATAATTCAAGTTGTTCTAAGCATTCAAGGCTTAAAGTCTTTAATGGTGGTCCCAATTTTTGTCTTTCTTCCTGCCGACAAAATGACTCCACCTCATCCAGAACCCACGTCGACAACATTATTATTACTTTAATAAAATAGGAATCTACTATTGTATTATTGGTCTGTTTTTGTTAAAGTCGTTTGTTTTTCTTTCCGAGACATCTGTCTAAAGGCCTTTATAAGGACCTCTTGATCATTGTTGAAGCATCCGATAATAATCCTTCTTCCATATTTGTAAGTTTTGGAGTGTTTGTTTCAGAAGGTCGAAGATTTTCAAGCTTGAACTTTATGTAAGTTTGTTTGAAGTTTTAATAATATTCCGCTATTCTCTGTATAATTCTTTGCTTTAAAATCTTTATAGATTCCTGGCCTATTTGGTATCAGAGTTAAATAGGCCAATATTCCTTTGAGGAATTGAGGAATATTTGACACACATTTAGTTATTAAATAAATTTACTTGAATACATATAACTGTAAACATATATATAGAGACACATACATTAAAATTTCAATACCAATAAATAATTATCATGATAAATGTAAAAACATTCCAATAAAATTATATACTAATACTGTCTAGTCTAGGAATATAAAAAGTATATATTAATTTTCTAGATAGTATAAGAATATTAAACATTATCTTAATTAGTATAGCATATACTATGAGTGGTATATAAAATTCTTCTCATTTAGAAAAATTACATAAGAAACCCCAGGAAGAATCCTGCCGAATTCAGATACGTGAACTCGTAAACCTACAGAAGAACACTTGCTTCCTAAATAGCCATACGTGTCATATTAGGGGATTATGTTCCGCTTTGCACATAAGGTATATATTGGGCACAGAGGTAGCAGTCTCGAGGAAAAATAAGAAAATAAGAAACTTTGCAGTTGAACTCATCCTCAATACAGTTCTCCTCCAATATGTTCATCACAAAGTTCTTTGGATTGAATGTCTAAGTCAAGATAAACCTGGGAAAAAACAAGAGTACCAAAAAAAAATACATATGGAATTCGAGTATCCTAACATTCTATTAACCCATTTATAGCTCTTGAAAGGAACTAAGAAACAAAAAGGCGATGTCAGTAAGCAGCTAGCAACTAATATAGTTCAATCTTAACCAAATTGAATGGAACAGAAAAAAATTCAACACAACAAGTTTACCACTTTTGAGAATTACATCATCAAGGGATTGAGATTTTATATCCAACTCAGCACTTAGCTCGATCAAATTCTTCTCTGCAAGAGGGATTGTATCCTTACAAATTTTAGCATATTCTTCATATACCGTATGAAGCTTTTCTAACTGTTGGAAATAAGAATCAGCATTAGAAGTCTCCACCGCTAACACTTTCATGTGTTCTGCAGAACTAGCAGCTTTCACTCTTTGCTGTAACATACATGAAAATTACGAACCACTTTAGAGCCAACTGAGTAAATTTAATGCTTGATTTACAGATATAAAAAGATAAAGGATATCAACCTTTTTAACAAAGTCATCTTCCTCTATAGCAGAGAAAGGGCGCTCACAGCAAGGGCAAAAATGATGAGCACGAGCAACTCTTTCAAAAGGATCAAACATTTGCCGCATTCCATCAGCAATGTTGTATTTGCTGCAACCAGTGTATCACAGTATAAAAACTTAAAAACCTTAGTCGTCACTCGTCAGATGATGTACAAAAGGTTTGCATTTTTATGGGCGTAGATTTTCAGATTTCATTCAAACCGGAGAACCTTTTGTGTTCGTCTTTTTTCTCTTTCGCCGTATCCAAGACATTAAGGTACAAGTCAATACTACTAGTCTGCTTATCCAAGGCCTTCAACTTTGACTCAATGAATCTCTTTCTTGCTGCACTAGAACAAGAAGAATGAATAAAAACAGAGAATTGGCAACATATTAACAGAGCGCGATATTCTTAAGAAAAGACGAGGGAAGCTGCTTAAATGAAAAAATTATATCAACAAAACCTGTGGACATTCTTCAACTGCTAATGTCCAGTTTTCTTTATAATCTTTTTAATGAAAGTAGTAAACATTAGGTATTAGTGGCAGTACAATAACGACAAGATGTTCTCTGAAAAAAATCAAGTGGAAATTATAATCCCCTAAAAAAAGCCACAACTCACTGATCTCTGTTCACATCTGAAACTGCTACTATAAATGCTCCCACAACTGAGCCCAGAGGAAATGAGGAAATACACCCTACCCCACAAAACTGAAGACAGAAGTATCGCTGAAGATCCTAGAATTCGACCCATAGTATGGTATAAACTGAAGAGGACACAGGATCTTATCGTCCTTGCTGCGACCAAAAACTCACAATCTAATCAACAAGAAGCTTTCCCACGATAAAGGATGAGCCAAGCAAAAAATCATAACAAATCATTCTGAAGACACGTGCTAGTTGCCAATGGCCATGGGGCTTTGAGTATGAGCACATAAGACCTGAGCATTTTATATATATCAATGATGTTGAGTCTATTGAGGAAAGAAGTCCAGATAAACTCCTTGACCTAAATAGAATTCTTACCCTTCAGAAATAAGTGAAACGAGTAAAGCTAATGGGAGATGGATTACAAATCACAAATGCGAAAAAATAATTTGAAGAAGAATGGTTGAAGAATCTAAGGACGGTGATATCCTAATAGGTGAGGTTGGAAATATGTATGTTCAAATTCCAGATGAAATAAAAATGAAAAGAAGAAGATCATGCTTGATCATTCTTGTCTCCTCCTCAATGATCATGCTTGAGTTTGCAATTTTACTGGATACATGTGATTGGTCATATAGACGGGGAAGATTTAGGGGTTGGGGAGGAGTAACAAATTCATAGTGGTAGGGGAGGAGTTATAGAAAGCTTGGAGGTAGAGATAAAGAAGAAGAGAGTTGGATGTTAGAGATGAGTCCCAACTCCCACGTTTTACCTTCTCTTTTCTAAAATTTGAATATTATCTCTTTGGAAGTAGATAAAAGGCTAATGTAAGGACACGTACCACAAGTAGGTTAGTTCTTGCTTTGCTTTTGTGATTCTGAAACTCCTCTTTTTTGTATTTTTAAAAAAATAAGCTATCTTATTTGAAATTGAGAAGTTGAAATGAAAAAAGAAAGTAATATAGCAATGGTGTTGTACATCATTAATCTTATAATAATAATGGTGTTTGATATTTTTAATTATGAATAATTAATATACATATATATAGACATATAAATGGTTATGCATATACTCCTCTAATATGTTTTCATGATAATTTCATGAGCAAATGAAAGGGACTATTAACACTGATATTTAACTTTGTTTATAGCATATTTAACACCCTCCGTTCGATGAGCAGTCGGGTCTTAAATAATTGAGTAAATCATAAGACTACTACAATGTCATGAAACAATAGATATGTGTACTTGGGAGACACACCTTTTGACATCTTTCTGAATAAATGATTACTTGTCAAGAGGGAAAGAAGAAAAAAACTTGGTTCATAAAATGCCCTTCAAAGAGGAATTATGTATATGCATAATATAGGTAAGACATGTATATATAACAGCAACACATCACATTTGTTGTGTAACAATAGATAGATAATTCTTCAAAAACTTTTTGGCAAAAGAGTCTTACCACAACAAGAACAAACCTGAAAATTAAAGAAAAAATAGTCTATATATCAATTATAGAATAAGGCTTACAATCCCTGTCCTTGTGAAGCTTGGAAAGGTTATGATTAGCTTCTTGTAGTTTCATCTGCAACATATTGACCTCCTTCTCAGCTTCACGGGATTTTATGTTCAGATCATCAAACTCCACTTCAATAGACCTACATTATTAGGATAGGAGAATTAGCATATAGAGAATCAAAACTAAACTACCTTAGGAATATTAGAGTCTTTACAGAATCCACCGTCCAAGCACTCCTGATTGATATAGCATGATAAAATACATGGTTAATACAGTAATAACCAGCACTGAAATACAAAATGAAGTAATGAACCTATTTGTTTACGGAAAGTCCTCCTGCAATAATAATAACTAGGGAATCTATTGTGAATCAATATTCCAAATTAATCTTCATTCATTATAGTGCTCAAGTGATTTTACTCCCAAAGTAAATAAACTTAAAATTCACAGTAATGAAACTTGCTGATCCGCAACAGTAGCCAACTTGAAAGCTTTGACAGACTGATGCCGCCAGGGAAATAAGAAAGAATTAGATTAAAGGAATTAGAGCTACAGGTGAGATGATGATTAGAATGGGAGGAATTAAGACAGATACAAGTGTTATAGGAGTCCCATCTCCTTGGATTGGTCGTATACGATAATTGATCCCGGAGGGGGAGGAGGCGAACTAAATTCTGACCAGTAAAGTAAATTAAATTGAATTTGTTCAACTCTACCTTCAAAAAGAGTGCAAAAAAAGACATTTTTTTTATTAACCTTAGAAAATAGATGCAGAGCTAGGAACTCTACTTTGATTGATACCATTTAATGATTGAATTGAAAAATTAATAGAACTCCCTTAGACCATTCTAGAGAATTAAATTACTTGAGCTTCCTCCCCGTGTATTAAGCTTCAGAACAGTGGAGCTGAAAGGACATATTAAATAAGTAAAAAACAAAAGGCAAATATATGATTCTTGTAGCTGGACCTAAATACCTGCAATAAAGTTGGCTGTCAAATTAATGACAAGAGTCAAAATCCTAAATATAATCTAAAAGATAATCGAGCATGCTAGAATCAGGAATTAGAGTAAGCTTGACCAAAGAAACACGCATCTCCCTCTACAGCTTTCAAGAATATAACTTTACCGGTAAAGAGTACAAGACGAGGGGAGGTTTCCTCTACTATGGAAATGTAAATAAATAGAAAAGTAAAAGGAAGTAGATCAAAAAAGAGCATCTTTTAATACATTGGAGCTCATAAAAGCTCCCCTATAAGAGAAATGTTACTCTCCACCTCAAAAGCTAAAAATTAGACTGGGCCCCTAAACATCCTGTTGTTCCTCTCCATTTAAATGCCCCAAAGGCCAAAAGACACATAAAATACATCTCGTAGTATGGCATTCTTACCACTACCAAAACCCAAACCTCTTGAAAGCAAGATACCATTCAGAATAGAAGGGGAAAACCCAATCAACTCCAGAAATCAGTGAATAAGAAAATGAGAGGGTTAAACATAACACAGCCATCTAAAGATAAGGCTTCACAAGGCCTTTGGTTAACCCAGTATTTGGCACAAGTTTTAATACATCCAAATATATGTAGATAAAATCATCAATTATAATTTCTATTTTCAATTATATAAAAATGTATAAAAGTATATTCATGATCCTGAAGCATCATAACATATGTTCAACAGGCAGCCCAAAAGGGAGTAGCGAATAAGAAAATGAGAGTGAGACTAACTTTTATGATTACACATAACTTTCATTATCATCTTGTTCTTGTTTTTGTTCCTCAGTGATAGTTATTATTATTTCTTGATATGTTGTGCACATATACATATTTATTTGTTATTATTATTATTTGATAAGTTGATATGTATATATACATATTTTACTATTATTTTTATTAGTACTACTATTATTATTAAACCCCCAGTCCCACAAAAATGAGTCCCTGTTTTTTATATTTATTACTCCCTTTGTTACACTGTTATTTCGCCTTTATTTCTTCATTACACCGTTATTCCTCCGCACTTCTCCCTGCTATGCCATTATTTCTTCCTGTTAGGGCAAAAATTTTCGACTATACACGACCTTTACATTAATAATACTTGAAATTACTAATTGTGTCTCATTATCGGAGTGGTGGCTAGTGACTAAAAATAGCCGATATTTTCCAACGCAATAGCTTCTTTGAACCATGATCACGACAAGTCGCTCGCATTAGTTACAGTCCCCAGCTTCCCTTGCCTGCATAGCAAGGCTCAGATGCCTAGGTAGGTGACAACTTAACAACTATGTAATAAAACCAAAAATTATATTTCTACGAAACTGCTGGAGTTATAAAAAACAAAAACGCATAACAAAAGAGTTTGACTACACTAGTTTTGCTCCAGTGATAAAACCCAGAACAGGTATATGATGAAAGTTGATTAGACATTGGAAACACAAGATTTTCCAGGACATATATGAAGTATAACTAATAGGTTAAAACCTTAGTGCTTGAGTAACTTCTTTCCTCAAATCTTTGTCAGGGGGGAGCCTTCCTTTTAGCACTCCTCTAATTCTGTCCTTGTAATCATCTACTCTGGAAATTACAGAAAAGCTTATCAGCTTCAAAGAAAAAGTGTATTATACAGAGCAAAAAATAAAAATAAGTAAGAACTAGCAAAAGCATAACCAAGAAACTAAAAGAATTGACTTGCATCTTTTTGTGTTTCTTCTTGCGATTTGCCAGTTCTTCCTTCTTTAAAGAGATTTTCACTCTATCCTCAGAATCAGCAGCCATGATATCTTTCTCACGATTAAGATCTTTAAGTTGTTGCTGTAATCTATGTATCTCACTATGCATTTGATCAAAGGTTGTTTTAAATTGTCTTTCCTGAAGCTGCTTTATCATTCTCTCAACATCAACACTCTAAATTGATAAAAGGGAACAGTACGTATATACTTTAGGGTACTCAAGGGAAAGCCAAAAGATAATTATATCGAAAGAAAATCAAGTAGAGATACTAATACCAGATTCTTTTCTTTGTCATCCATGTTGGCCAAATTGACATCTGAAATTTGGCGTTCATATGTATCCCGCTCTTTTTCCTTCTCTTGTATACGTTTTAAAATGCCACTCTGCACAAAATCACAAATAAGGGGAAAAGAAAAATTAAGCTACTAAAACATGTTTACATGTAACAGAAGGAACAACAACCAGAAAAGAATATAATAGGCATCCTCAAACATGAACCTTGATTTCAGATTTAGACTTTTTTTGGGCCTCAGCATCTTTCCAAAGGTCATTTGCTTTTATGTAAAGACCCCAAGCTGCCAGAACTTTTATCTCATTTGCTTTCTGGAAAAAGCACCATTTTCGGTCAATTTCATAACTACAAAAGATAATATGCATTTATTGCATTACTCCCTCAATTCCAAATTGTAATATCAATATTGACTTTTTAAAAGTCAATTTAAAACATTTCAAATTCTAAATTGATTTGAATCCATTCAATTTTTGTCAATACAATTATGAATATTGTTTTCAAAACTTAAATGAATCATGTCAATATTAAATTTGAAGACGCCTCAAATTGACTTTTAGAAAGTCAATATGGATATTATATTTTGGTAGCGGGAAAACAATTTAACAAATGGACATGGAATAAGAATTAATAAATATTAGTTTGACTACAAGGAGTGTTACCTATGTTTTGGTTCGTGGAACCGATATGTTTACACAGTAAGCTACATAAGCTAAAAGTAGTACGTTAGGGTATCCTCATATGAATGCTTATAGTTAGGAATTCTCATATAATCTAAATGTAATATAACTATATTTGATAGAAAATTCTTAGCTGAATCAACAAGTTAGATTGTTTTATAAATAAGTAAATAAAAATGTGATGTTTGACCATCCAATACTGAGTTAGAATATTGATACTTGTGCAACTATTGGTAAAACAACAAAGAAATATTTGGGTATGTTAAATTTAGTGTATTGGTGCATAAGTAACAATACGTGGCTAGCTAGGTCAATAAGTGTAGTGGCAACTCTGATCTCGAGGACAAGAGTCCCTGTTATTGGACGATCCCGCCTAACTTGTTTGGATCAATACACGCAGTTTTGGAAGCGTATGCCATGTAGTAGATTGTTCTAGAATTTTATTTATGGTAGATTATTACTAGGATTTTGTGTCCTTATCTTGTTTGTTTGCCTTGGTCTCTAAAAGTTATACTTTACTATTTTCCTATATAAACTCATGTAATCCTTTACTGAGATTGATTATTTGATTATTATAATTTTTAAAGTTTTATTATTGTATTATTTTTCTTCCTTTCTTCTCAATTTCTTTCCAACCTTTAAACTTACTTCTAAACCTAGTTGTTCCCCATAAGTCAAAGCAACAGTCTGACACAAAATTAGGGCAGTAAATAATAACTGTCAAATTAGATAGTCGTTCTCATCCGTATTAGTTTAAAACGAATATTATTCATATTCAACTAAAAATGAAACTATTTGTATTCGGTTTCAAGACATCCGTCAATAATCAAATACGAATACGGATATAGACATATTCATATTCGTTTAACATTTGTTCGTTAAGATATCCGAAAAATATCAAATATTCTACACATGCTCTCCCTTTTAAGCAAATTTGTGCACTAACTATATTTTAATCCCAGTACTTTTAGACGTTAAAAATAAAAAAATTCTGAATCTTCTTTTTTCTCCCATCAGAGTTTGAAAAACGAGAAAAATAGTTGACTAAAATTTACTATTGGTAATTTTTGCTATTTCTTAAGACAACTAATATATACAAAAAATTATCAAATTCATTTCAAATAGGTTTATACGGTGCTATATATAATTCATGTTTAGTTGATTATTTTTGAATTACCTCAATTTTAATGATTTAAATAACTATTAAACTTTTAAGTAACTAATTTCAAATATAACCATTGATAATTAAGAACAATGTCAAAAAATTTGGGCTTGATAGTTTGGAAACTTTTTAAAACATTGTGTAATAAATTTTGTACTTTTCACCGAGAATATTGTTCAATCTATTTGCTACTACATAATTTTGGCAAAAGCATCGGTTGAAAAAATAATAAAATTTAATTTAGTGCTACTATTTCTTTAAATGGAAAACTTATTCGATGTAAAGCGGATATAATCGGTATTCAGTTTTAAAATGTCCGCTACTAAACAAGTACGGATACCCAATTTATATATGTTTAACACAGAAGCATCAAATACAGGTGAAAGCTTGATGCTAAAGTGGTGGATATGATAGGACCCAATGGGTCCATTATCCAAAGTAGCAACCAAAAGGCCCTAAGCATGGGTACAACTTTCAATTAACTAGTACATAATTGGGGCTTCACTCTCTCCTACAATTTTTTGCTTTTTCAAAAGTTAGTCCCACTGATAATTTGTGTGAAAGCATATTAACTGTGTTAAGAGAAATTTCTCAAATTTGTAGATGACAAATTGTAGAAGTTGAACAACCATCAAGCTGGAAAGTGAAAAAAATAATAATTACAAATTAGGAAATTCACAAAGTTCTAAGTCATTACAGAAAAATGGTTGTGAATTGTTATCAACTCGTCTATGGTTCAGTCAATTTTGTTTCACCCTTAATACTGAATTCTCACAGTATAGAATTATGTTGTACGATTCGAATTACAGAATTACAAATCATACGATTCTAACAACTGTGAACTAGACGTCAGGAGAAAAAAGAAAATAGAAGTAAAACACCTATTTATGAGTTATGAAAAGTAACAGGATTGAACAACAAAACATCACCAAATGATTCCTAAAATTATTTCAACATCGTGGGTGTTTACTACTGTAAGAGATATTTTAATTAAAACACAATGAAGAAGAATATCACCTTTTTATCTTTCAAGTCCTTGTTGAGATCATTCAATCTTGAGTCTATGGCATTTGTTAGGCTCCAAGCAACTTCATCGCTGAAGGGACTATTTGGAAGAGATCCCAAATTAAGCATTTCATAAAGCTGTTGGATAATAGAATCTCTTTCATTCTTCAAAGACTTATGTGCCTAAGACCAAAAGTTTAAAGAGAAAATTAGTAAGAATTGCCATACCCATTGTCATGTAAAATATCAACAATTACATAGGTTCACATATAGTACTTCAGCCTCAGTTTGAAGCCTGCTGGTCTCTTGGATATACTCCTTATCTGTAACCTTAAGTAAGTCAGACTTTATGTTCGAATCTTTCATTTCCCTCTCCCACTTGCTAATTTTAGATTTTAAAACAGCAGTCCTTGCTTCAAACTTTGTTTTCCATTCCTTCAGTTCTTCATCAGTGTCTAATCAAATGGCAAAAGAAGTAAATTATGCACACAAAATTTATTAAAAAAAATTTAAACATTGTGGCAACAAAATTGTGCTGCATGAAAATGAAAATGCTATTGGATATGTTGGGAATTAAGTCGACGCAAACCACACAATAAAATAAAGAGAGATAAAACAACAAAAGATTTAATGTAAAAAACCCTTAAAGGGAAAAACCACAGGCTAAACTCCGAATCTCCACTATATCAAAATAATGGGCTCAAGTTTTACTCCCTAAAACTTGAGGTTCCACAATACCGCGACACAACTTTTTGCACGGACTAAAAGCTGTAAAACCCTCCCACCCACAATACAACCTTTTTGCACGGAATATAAAAGCTGCAAAAACCCTCTCCCTCACACATACACAAAACCCACTCACACCCTCTCTCCACTCTTAGGATGCTACATGACTTTTGATTGTGCTACCCTACAACTCAACATAATACTCTATTTATAGAGTACCCACAATTATACTCTTCCTATTCAAAATAGGACACTTCAAAAATAAAATTCTACTACAAATAGATTTCTTTCTAAAATAATACTCCTATTTCCTATTAAAAATAGAATTTTTTCCTTTCCATATTAGCAATTCTTTTCTGAATAGGATTCGAGGAGTATCCCAACAATTCCTCCCTCGACTGGAATCCCCGAAACTTTATATCTTCGAGGAGTACTCCAACAATTTCTCCCTCAACTCGAATCCACAAACACTTCAATTTCATCAATACCACCGTTGTAGTCACCACCATCATTCACTGCATCATCCATATAATCTGCATCATCTACGGCATCCACAACATACATACTATCCAGATCATTCGCGTCATCCGCACCATCTGCATTATCCACATATTCTGCATTATCCTCATCATCTTTATCATCATTGTCTTTATCTTCATTAGCATCTTCATGATCTTCATCTAGCAACTGCAACGGTGATCCTCATAACTGCAAAATCTCTTATTCATTTGCATCGTGATGAAACTCGAATTCAAGTCCTTCATTCTTCACTCTCTTTATTTGTCACCCTAATGTGACTAATTTCCCTTCTACCGTGAATCTAATCAACCTAGTTGTAATACCACTTGTTGGGAATTAAGTCAACGCAAACCACACAATAAAATAAAGAGAAATAAAACAACAGAAGATTTAATGTGGAAAACAAAGGGAAAAATCACAGGCCAAACTCCGAATCTCCACTATATCAAAATAATAGGTTTACAATAATCCTAGTAAAACTTGAAGTTTCACAATACTGCAACACAACTTTTTGCACGGACTAAAAGCTGTAAAACCCTCCCACCCACAATACAACATTTTTGCACGGAATATAAAAACTGCAAAAACCATCTCCCTCACACAAACACAAAACTGACTCACACCCTCTCTCAATTCTTAGGATGTTACATGACTTTTGATTGTGCTACCCTACAACAACTCAATATAATACTCTATTTATAAAGTACCCACAATTATACTCTTCCTATTCAAAATAGGACACTTCCAAAATAAAATTCTACTTCAAATAGATTTCTTTCTAAAATAATATTCCTATTTCCTATTAAAAATAGGAGTTTTTCCTTTCCATATTAGCAATTCTTTTCTGAATAGGATTCGTGGAGTATCCCAAGGTATACGCACATCACTTTTAGGAGAGCAAACAAATTAAATCATTTAAAAGAAAAGCTTGGTAGGAGAAAACATTAAGCAAAAAAAATATGCCTTCCTGCTTCTGTAATTATTACGCAAACCTTCATTCTCCTCAGCAAGAGCACCATATTGTCTCTGCTGCTCCTCGAACAAAGTGCTTCTTTTAGCAGTCTTGGTTGAAATCTGGTCCTGTTGTTTCAGTAAATCCTTTAGTGTTGCTTCAGTACTATGGATCTTAGCATCCACATTCTGAATGTTACTTTCTAGCTCTTGCATTTGACTTTTCAACATTTCTGTTTTCTCTTGATCTTGAGCAATGCTTTCTCGAAGCTGTAGGAACAAATTATCATATCCATGAGAACATATATGACAATATGGTAGTCTCATCAAACTTCCTAGTTAAGAAAAACATTAGCTTTTTATTGTTAGAAATACAAGCTAGTAAATTTCTCCCTCCCCAACACAATGACCAGGTGGAACAATGCATCAATTTCTCAATGTAATTTGCAAATTATAAGTTGATAAAAAGGATCCTACATGGTTAAAACTAAATTAGTAAATAAGATATCTATTGCAGCAAAATCCTACTGATGAATGAAATAACATCAGTACATACCTTTTGTAAAGGAACTTTTCCTTCTATGATTTATACTGCGGGAATCAGGGATCTAAACTAGCAAAAGAGAATCTATTTCATTTTTTTTTCAGCAGTGGCGACGATGGTTGTAGTACTCTTGCATGGTGACTATGGGGTCATTGGAGGTATCTTTGGCATTCTTTATAATAAATGAATATCTTTTTTGCTTCATCAACAGCTTCTGATTACCCAGAGATCCAGTATACAGGATTACAAATGTATTATGTGCATTAATATAAAATCCGTTGAAGACAAAAGATGTGCATGTTTGTGATACTAGGAATAGAACAAAAAGGATGATGAGTGAATGCTTAGCCAGGGCCGGCTGCAAAAAGATAACAACTGTTGTATGTTAATCACCTTCAAAAGAAAACAATGTTCTAAAATCGCTAGACGGTGGAGGAAACTTCTAGTGCCTAGGCCTTAATGATGGGGACTAGGTGGCTTCCCTAATCCCTAGGTTGTGTAGTTTTATTTTATTTTGTATTTTGTTAAAGTATAGTGTTGAATTTGAAACACACCAAACTTTAGGACTACAAGTTCTAGGTCACTGATACTCATTTTTCAAGCCCCCCGGAAGCCCTCGGCAATACTACCTACATAGGATACCTTATAATCAAATCTTTTCTTCTTTTTCTGTGATAGGTAATTTTGGCCCCAAGTTATACCAAGAGACACCCGAAAAGTTCATGAGCCCTATTAGATATAATAACAAGGACAAAGAAAAAGTCAAACTACAGTCAGTAAAGGTCTAAAGGAAAAAAAGAAAAATTTTGCAACAGTTGTGCGCTGGATAAAATTCCCAATTCCCACACATTTGATTTTTGACCATTAAAACCAGTATCTTGCTGGAGGACTCCTCGTCTTGCTAAAGGACTCCTTCGTCTTGTTGTAGGACTCTTTTTCTTGCTGGAGGACTCCTGATTTCAATCTAAGCTAACTTTTTTTGAATTATTTTTCTTCTTTTGGTCCAAAAACAATGTCCATAAACCAGTTAGTTAGAAACAAGTAGTTAATCTCATGGACACCGATACAGATTAGGGGCTTGAGATTTCTGAGTCACAAAACATTCAGCATTATCCTGTTGGAAAATGAAAAGGAAAAGAAGAAACCTTGTATGCCGCATCTTTCAGGGTTTGAAGATTCTCCAACTTTAGCTTGTATGTTTTTATCTCATGAGCCTGATCCTTATGAAGCTTTTTAATAATCTCCAAGGCCTTGGTATATCTACACAAGTGGAAATGCAAAACCACAACTTAACAAAGAAAAATGTACCAGATCAAAGAAACTTGAAGCACAGTAACCATAAATTAACAGAAGCGCTCACGTATACTATTTTTAAATGCAGAAAACCATATGCTTAAGCCTCTAAAACTTATATCTACATGTACATGTTAATATAGAATTCTAGAAATGTCGAAGGACTGAAAGTTATAGCTCCTTACTAAAATTCTAACAAGGACATTGAAAATTCCTTTCAATTGAGCACATATTTTACAATATCAAGAGCTGAGATGGACCATATTTCCAAAGGACTGTTGAGAAAATTTTAAAATCACCAAAAAATATATATTTAACAATCTAGCAGGACCAAAGTAACTTATTTTTGTGAGCTTATGTAAAAGTAGTTTTATGAATGGGCACCAAATAATAGACAAAATATTTTTGAACAGCGTTGCTGGATATCTGGGATTGGATGGTTGATTTTGAACGGTGCTGCAGCTGTATGATTTTAGAGATCAATAGTGTCCTTTTCGTACTGTGGCGATGTACAGTGTAATGAACAGTAATTTTGCTTTTTTGCTTTTTTTAGCAACTCTGAATTTTGGCTAATTTTAGGGGCTGTCTGGAATGATGTTTTGGGACGCTTTTTTGGCTGATGGATGGGGCTGTTCAGGTTTGTTTGATGATGGACATATTTGGATGGTGGTTATGGCTTATTTTGGATGGCTTCTGGAGCATACAGGTTTTGTTGATGATGGTGGGCTTTCTCTTAGGGGGTGGGGGATAGATAGAGAATACGGCAATGACAATTTTTGCTCTAAATCTCGCTTTCGTCTCAAGAAATTGTTGTCAAATCTCTAGCAACCTTCAACAAAATGAAGGAGGCCAAAAATTAGGTAGAAAGAATTTGGGTTAAATCAACATATAACAAGAATTTTAGCAATTGATACCAAATGATGTAAGACATGGTGGAAAAGAATTAATAGGAGTACCTATACCAGTAGAGAATCAATATAGAAACTCGCAAAACCACAAAGTTTTTCAACAAAGTTTTTCTCAAATCAAAAATATATTCAGGCCTGAAAATAAATAAAGATTAGAATGATTTATATAGAGAACCTAAGACTAACTGACATAATAAAAAACCTAACTTAAAATAAGGAAATAACTTAATAATTATCTATTACCTTGATTAATATTCTAGAATATTCTACTTAATCAAATCTAATTATAATTACATAAATTATTAAAAATTTATCACTAAATTTCTTCCCGCATCAAAGAGGAAACTACTGTGCCGCTGAAGGACAAGAACTTCTCCCAAAAGAAAACAACTTTCAAGTGGAAAAACCATGTCCATGTAGAGTCAATGGACCACATCCCGCTAGTCCCTATGTAAATCTAACAATAAAACACCTCGTAAAGCTCCCTTTGAGGAGGCCGATAGAGATTCATAGAAATCGATTATATCCCATAGTAAGCCACACACTTGAACAAAGCATTTGGAAAACAAAAATAGAAGGCTTAAAATTTGTAATACGAATCTTTTATGAGTTTGTCCATGAAACAAGAAGACAATTTCGGTAGGGGGTATTCACCATAAATCCTTGCTATTTCTTGAAATTTCCCCCCAAGCTTATGTATATGTTTGTGCACATCTAGTATTATTATTCACCATTATAAATGGAGCAAGTTGTGCCAATTTAACTAAAGGTAATAATGAAACATCATGCACATGAAAATGACAGTTTATAAGTAAAAGGAAAAACTCGGTAGAATCGTAAATGACATCTGTAAGAAACTAATTACAATCCAAAATCAGATGAACTTGCACGTATTGCCCAAGGGTATTTAGCATGTACCTAGTTGCTATTATTTATTATCAGAAGAAATTGAAAGTACCTAGTTGCTGAAAAAATATCATCAAACTTCTTTTTTAGTGTAGAAGGATCTTGCAATGGCCAGTTGGCCTCATCTTGGTGTACAAATATAACATTTTCAAGAACAGCCTTTGAGACACCCATGAGCGCAGGAATTTCCCGGTCCATGTCAGCACATCGATAGCTAAGGCAAACTTTCTGCAATTTGGAAGCAACAATAAAAAATTTATGCGAATCATATAATAGTGTTACATAAAGTTCCACCACATGTAGAATAAAGCCTCAGAATCACCACATAACAGATGGCATAGTACTAAATAAAGTCTAGGGACTATTTAGTTAGTTAAATATAGTAGAGGGCCAGAGGCACGTGACTAGTACTCTTCTTTGTCCCCAAGTTAGTTTGGTCAACAAGATAGTGCATACTAAGCAAGTCTAGTCCTACTATTAAGCTTGTGTTCCAACTGAAAATGGGCAGAAACTCTGTATGATAGGTAGTGAAAAAATTACAATGAAGTGAAATTGTAATTCATAGTAGTTTAATGCTAGTATGACAATGAGAAATGATACATGAGGGATAAAAAATTGCCAAACAATCAGAAAACAACAGATCTAAGTGGAATTAAACATAGAAAATAGCAAAAATTGCCGATAGTGATGTTGAGAGAAAATTTGGATTAAAAAACCCATCAATTGTTGTTTGTACTGCATTCATATGACTAGCAAGAAGAAACTAAGATAGGTAGGCCTCGCAATGGTGAAGGTTTGGTTCAAGGCACCCTTCCCCATTACCCACCCCGTTTATGAAAGCCAACCTGGCCCGACTGCTAGACCCCCAACAATATCCCCACCTGTTAATTCATGGACAGCAGCGTCAAGTCAGAAACTGTTAATGGCGAGACAAATAGAGTATTTGAGTGGCAGCAAGCTATGAGAAGATTTGCAGAAAGAATGATAGATTTACACAGAGGCTATGGTTGACAATGCAAGTTGGTGAAGAATTAGAAGAAAGGCATAAAGTTGTTAATGTAGGACAAGATTTGGAACAAAGATAATTGAAAGAAACAATGGAAAATTAACTCGGGTGAGTCTCCGCACCACACTAATTTTATTAGGTGATACTCCGCACACCGCTACCCCCAAGGGTTTCTCTATTGCAAAAGAGATAAAACTAGCCTTCATTCAATGATTAAGTAATCTATTTTGTAGTCTTATTAACTTGTCTTGTGGGATTACATCAATATTTTTAGACTCAAAATCCTAATATTACTTGAAAAACAATAAAAGAACTAAATGACTAAAATAACCTTACGAAATATTAAAATCCTAATCATTAATAAGTGTCCTAAATTCTCACTAATAAATAAGTTGCATCAATTACTCTTACATTAAACATAATAAAAACTCTAAATAATAAATACAAAAAATCTTTGTTTTGCTCTTGGATTGTGGTCCCCATCAGTTGCCCCCTAAAGTTGGTGAAGAATATATCAAATTCAGAATTACAAAGACAAGTAGAGCAAAAGAGAGAAATTGGGGATAGCAGCAGAAGTTTGATCTAAGAGGGATGGTTTTGATGATGAAATTATGCTATGGACATTAGCAGTCTGAAGGAAAATAGGGAACAGTTAAAGTTGCTTCCTTGTTGCTCATTGTCTCACAGATCTAAAAGAGAAATAAAGTGGAATACAAGAATCGAGAGAGATGGTACGAGGCCATTGAAAAAGTAAATTGCTACCCTAAAATATATAGACTAAAAATAGCATGAAATTATTTTTAAAATGTATAAATATAATAGATAATTCGGTCTAGGCAGGGCCAGGCACAGAACACATTCTCATACCCGACCCTAACCCTATAGAGTTTTAAAATTTAGGTTCCATTAGGGTCGAGTTCAATCAGCTAACGTTGGACCCGGGTAAAATTGTGAGGTCTAAAGATAGGCAAGTGGAATGGAGATGTTTTATATCCAATGTGAGACTTTGCCTGGTTGAATTCCTCAATTGCAGGAATCACCAAAAAACAAATTATCAGCACAACTTAAGAACCCCATCTGTAAGTGCTGATGTACCGCTTTTATATGGAATTGTGGACTGATTTGAAGTTGCTGAGTATGTTTCTAACTACTAACAATAGAGTGGAAGAAAATTGGAGTATAGAATAGAAAAATGAATTTAAGAATGGAAGATTGCTTACGGAAGAGAAGGAGGAGGCCAAGATGGATGCTTTCAAACTAGATTGTGGGAACCCTTTTGTGTCCTAACTTGAGAAAGATATGTTGTAGAAAATTAAGAGAGGAACATGGAGGAATTAAGGTAAGAAATAGGTATGATGAAGTAGGAAGGGAGGGAGGTTTAGCACCAAAAATAAGTAGGGAGGGAGGTTTAGCACCAAAAATAAGTAGGGAGAGAGAATGAGAAAGAGGAATAGCGAGCCACAAAACATGAGCTCTATTTCAGATTTTCATCCATAAAATTCATTCCTCCTCTACACTATTAAATCACTTTAGATAAAGCTAGATAGCCTAGATTACATTAACAAAGACTATCATACCCGCCTAACCCTAATTGACTTCTATCACAAGGCGTCTCATGGATTCTACCTTCAAGATGCAAACTAATACTAACTACCATAATACAATTACTAAAACTACTAAACTTGACACAAAACCTCATTGTCTCTGGTTGGTGCTATAGAGGGAGTGGAATGGTACATAATTTGAAGAGAGGGAACGGACAGATGTGCGTACTATATACTTATTTTAAGTCCCCTATCTTTTTTTTATTTTTTTGGTATAATGAAGTTGATATTAGTTTAGTTATTGCTGTTGTTGATCTTTAAGTTTAGCCCTGACATATGATTCTGATTGTGTTACTTGGTGGGACGAGTTTTTCCTACACTTTATGCTTGTACACGGGTGACACTCCCAAGTTGTCTCTATAAATAAACTTTTACTCAGCATTCTAAAGTCCTTCAAGCCCCCGCCTAGGCCCCTTAGGCTCTAGGCTGTCATCTACCACCTCGATTTGGATGGGCGCTTGTCACTTAATGCAAGACAAGCCTGCCAAACTTGGTTTGACCAATACAAGAGAGTTATGAAGCCTATATCAAGTAGTAGATTGTTTTATAATTTTAATTTAGATTAATTTTTTGTTTCCTTATTTTGTTTAGCTTGCTTAGTCTCTTAAAATAAGGTTTAATTATTTTTTATACATAAACTAATGTAATCCAACACTATTGATTACATTGAGATTAATTATTTTATTAGTATAATTTAGAAGTTTTACTGCTTTATTATCTTTTTTCTTTTTCTCTCCAATTCTTCTCAATTTCTTTCCAACCTTTAAACCCAAATTTTAAACCTAACTTGTTCCCCATTAGCACCTAGCGGAGTTGGTCCTCTACCTCGTCAATTTGATCAATGCTTCGAAGCTCTACAGTACTAAGCAAATTTGCTACGCCTTATAATTTTATTTTTTTGTTTTGATTGGTAATTTTTATGTAAAATTACAATCTTTACCTCTACTATATGTCTTACCGTACTCCCTCCGTCCCAAGGAGCAAACAAATTTTTTGTCCCTAAAAGGATGAGAAAAAATATATAAAGTTAAAGGTAACTATGTTATGTTATTTAGTAGGGTCCATTAGTATAACAAAAAATAAAAGTACTCATCACTTTATATAATCTTGTGGGGCCAAGGATAAATTTGAAACTTTTTTACTCTCTTTACTCTACTTTTACTTTTCTTAATATGTATGCAAATTGTACTTTGCTCAACCTTTTGAGGACGGATGGAGTATATACAAATATATAAAATAGAAAGATAAATAAATTAGATAGCCAAGAAAAAAGCCAAGGCGTTAGGTACTATGATCCCCTCCTCCACCTAGGAGCTAAACACTACTTTTGTTTATAAACAAAACCTCATTGGTGAAACTCTCTTCCCTTTCCTTGAGGTGGTAGACAGGTTCCCTTAAAAGGTCAAGCTTTAGTTTTGTCCACATTCTTCACAAACAAAAACACTAACAATTTATTGTAGATTAGCGCTCTTATAGCCCTTCTCACTTGGTGTGTTGTGCAAATTTTATTATGAGACTCATTTTCGCTTCTCTCTGCATTTCCACATGTCAATTTGTGGAACAAGTTAATAACATGGTCTTTGGAGAATCATGGGTGTGCAAGAACGCAATCGAGAATTAGCTTAGGATGAGCATTTGAGGTTTAGATAGGTAGGAGGAGACAAGTTTGTTAGAGTTCAGAATTATGTGATTCACATTATTATTTGGTGTATTTGAACCAAATGCAAAGCTAGGACCTAACCAGTATCTTTTCCGCCCATTTTATACTGGAATCTTGTCTTCGCTTCAGCTTTCATAAGTTTTAGGTGGCTATAAGAAATGGTTTCAGGGAGCTTCACTTTAGTGATTAGTTAGGCTTTTGGAGCTTTCCTTCATATCTTTGATTTACTTTTCTTTTCTTCTTCCAAAATCTCAATAGAGGCCCACTTCTATGTAATTGTAGTTTCTTCGTTTCATCGAGACAAAAAACAAAAACAAAAAAATCTATTTTCTTTAATCAAAACAACAAAAAGTGGGGGAATTAGGGGGTGTCCTAAAGCCTGTAATTACCAACAATCTCACCAGACGAAAGAGGGGGTGAACCCTCATGCACAGCGACAGAAGATGAGTTAATACATACTGAAATGCACAACATATTCGTCAAAACCCAGTTGAATCCACTTTATAATTACCATAGGTAAAACAATTCACAATTCAGAAAGCTCATGACGGAGTCTCAATGTAAATGGATTTTTCTGCTCTTTTATTCTTGGTCCGTCCCCAAAGGGTGGCGTTACACGAAAGAATAATCAATATAAAGTATCACCTAATGCATATGAATATCATTTCAACACCTGAATACATAAGCACCAGCTATGAAATGACTAGCATATTACCTCCCCAGTGTGAGAGTTAATAGTCTGAAGTACACTCTCAATTGCCTTGTATTCCATCTTCGATGCTTTCTGTGTCAGCTGAAAAGACCTTATGCACACCACATCCTTACCAGCTGCCGTCTTGAATCGGAGCTTTATTTGTCCCTTTGTTTCTGTTTCCCCAGCTACCTACAGCCACATAATCCACTTTTACAATACTAATACTACACATTTACTCGCACATATGAAACTCCAATTTCATCCATAACATTATTAAAATTAACTAAGGAATTAGACCCCCACAAACGGTGCAACATAGAAATACACAATTTCACCAGTCACAATATCAATATTCACATATTACAGACGAACACACGAAATACACAATTTCATATCCTAACAATCCATTTGAAGATAGAAAAGCACATTCCACCCCTCTACATTAAATATTTTCAAGTTCAGAGGCATATGCATGAATACATAATTACAACCCTTTAGAATCCTAATATTCACATCTCACAACGCAAAATTTCATTCTCGTCTGACATCAATATTTACTTTTAACACACAAAAACATACATTTCACCTATCAACTTCCAAAGTAGGTTGATACAAAGAGAGGGATAAAAAGATACCTTGGGATCATGGATGAAACTGTGGCCAGACCTAGCATTCGGGGGCAATTCACCCGTACACGAGAGCTTCAAACACTCAATAATAGTCTGCAAACCCAAACTAATAAAATGAGCATACAGAATAGTACATTTTCATATGTGCATAAACTAATAAAATGAGCATACAGAATAGTACATTTTCATACGTGCATAGATAGAAAATGAAAGGCATTGATAATGGGTATTTAATCAAATGAACTTAAACTAATATAAAGATGTCTGTATAGATATATAATTTAAGTGTATATAGAGAGACAGAAATGATGATTATGTCTTACAGTTTTTCCGGCGCCGTTGGGGCCAACGATGAGGGTTAAGGGGCGGAAGAAGGTGATGACGTGTTTGTTTTCCGGGTCGAAGGCCCGTATCCCCTTTATGAGCATCTTATCGACCGTGCTCATCTTTCCCTCTCTTTAGGGCTTCAAAATCGAATTCCCAGTTAGTTCAGATACATTATTACAGGAAAATCGTGTTGAAGAAGACTGGGAAGAAGAGGGGAAAAGGGGTTTAGAGCGAGGGGTTTTTAGAAGTGGACTGAATTGGGCGGGTTTTTTAATTGGGTACTTGGGTCGGTGTATAAGTACTTGACGCCAATATCCCTTTGCATACAAATATACAATTTGAGATGGTCGTTTTTATTGTTGCCCAAATTGATTATGGTCAAAAGTTGGCTCAAATTGGAATTTAAGTTCAAGAATATAGATAATAAATAATACTCCCTCAGTTTTAAAATATAATATTTTTAAAATTAATTTAAGATATATTTGAATATATTAATTTAAATTTAATCACTATAATAATAAATATTATAATTTATGTTAAAAGCATAATAAACCAATTATAAAAGACATTCTTACTGAAATATCAAGATAAAAGTGAAAACTTATATTAGTTGTTGTAATTTTCTCTTTTTTATGAGAATCAGAAGAAAAATAATGTTATTTGTTACTCCCTAGCATCAAATTTTTTGAGATATTTTTTTAAGACAATAATTTTCAATAATAGTTATAAGAAAAATTAATTGTTTTTTGTTTAAACTAAAAGTGATAGTTTAGTTAAGTGTACTCTCTGGTATGTTTATTTTATTTCTTAGTTCACCTTTAGCTCCCACGGTTAGAGTTTAATAAAATAGTGTTATTTTTGAAAGTCACAATATAAATCTAAAAGGGGTTGAATAAATTTTTAAAAAAATTTTGATTACTTAATTTGATTTACTCAATAAATAATTAATCATGAATATCTATACGCAGCGGAATATAAATTTGAAAACTCCCCTTGAAGATTTACTCATAAATCTTAGTTCATAAAACAAGTTATATGAATGATCAAACACATAACAGATATAATAGTTATAAATTGTAAAATGTAAATTGCAGAATGTAAAAGACACGAGAGGTTTTAAGTGGTTTGGAGAATGAACAACTCATAATCTACTCTTTTACTTAACGAGTAAGATATCTACTAATGATAGAGGCCCATCAGACCATTTTACATTTGAATCCGTAGGATTCTTTTGAGTTACAAAGTCTCGACATCGAGTCCCTCAGACTCAGCAATTCGGTCACTAATGACTAGGATTCACCGACCCCAATTCGATCCTCAAGACCAGGATCCACTGACCTCACTTCAGTCGCATAGACAATATGGCTTGAATGCACTTCATTTTATGGTGCTTAGCAGCATTGTTGATCATTTTATCGGTGATTGCTGAACTCTGTTGTTGAAACTTGATTTATTCTGATTATCAGCAGCTACTCATGATCAATGTTGATATGTTGTTAATCTATTCACTTAAGCTATTTAACTTTTGTGCATAACAACATTGCACATTCTTGAGATCATTGACTTATGTTATACATGTGACAACCGAGATTTTGTAATTTAATTTAAATATTTATTGGATTAAATAAATATTTTTCGATGAATTAATTATTAGATTAATTAATTAATTGATGAAGTTGTGATAGATTAATTTAATTATATGTGTTATATTTATTAAATTAAAGTGGAGAATTTTATTATTCGATGTATGTATTTATGTGAGCTTATTGAATTAAAAAAATATTTAATAAGCTTAATGTTATTTTTAATTAATTTAATTATTAATTAGAGATTTAATAATTTGATATTATTATTAAATGAAGAATTTAATTATGTGAATTAATGAGAATTTACTATATTTTATTTAAAATTAATTAAATAAGATATTAGATTTATTTTATAATGGATGTGACATTATTTAAACTATATAATAAGGCTTTTTTAAATTAAATGGTTTTAAAATCTTATTCTTGCTAAACAAACAAGGCCCTAAGGGGAGTTGATAGCAGTTACCCATGATTGATCAGTAATCGATCACTACTCACTGTCGATTTCATTTATACGCCTTCTTTTCCTTCTTCTATCATAATTTGGCTAAGTCATTTTAAGCATTACAGAGAGAGATTGAGAAATTGTGAGGAAAATTGTGAGTTGGGTGATTGAAGAACTGTTGAGAAGGAGTTTATCTCTTGCAAATTATATTCTACGCTTTGGGTAATTTTTCCCCAACCCAATTCTTATTTTACGTCTTTTAAGTTTTCATAAAATGGCTTTCATACTTCTGTGAGTCTGTATTTGGGAAATTCTGTTGTTATGAGAATATATGTAATAATTCGAGTTGTATGGCATGTTATATATATATATATATATTGTGTGTTTTCATATCATCAATTTCATAAGATTACAACGTATGATTATGGCTTGTTGTTTCAAAAATTTACAGAGTACGTGATATGGCCATATGGCCTTATACGTGATTTTTATATGTCAAATATAATTTATTTTGCAAAATTCACACATTGATATGATTATGCATGTTAAAATGAACAAAATGAAACTTGAATGGTTGGATTTGGCTTTATAACGAATCCGTAGCATTAAAATCCATGTTTTTGTTCAAGAACTTTAAGAACATCAAGAACAGTACAATTTGCATGCTTTAATTCTATGATTATGTGTTTTAATGGGTTAAAATCACTCTATATATGTTGGGTAATGGTTATGTATTAATTCTAACATGTGGGTATGTTTAATTTGGGGAACTAATGATCAAGTAGTGTTTAATTCGCTGAACTCTGTGTTCTTCGCGAATCGAATTTTCTCGAGTGTCAACATGCAAGGCTAACTCCGAAATCGATGTCTCAAGGCACAAATACAACTCCAGAATCGATGTCCCGTGTCATACAATACTGACCCCAAAGATCGATGTCTCAAATATGCAATACCAATACTCAAGAGAAAAGTGGCGCCGCATCGCCACTTAGCAGAATGGTCAAAAATGAGTTTTTAAAAGTGTACAAGTATGGAAATGTGATAGCAACTTAGTCTAATGATTATAAAGACTTGTTAGACCTATAATGAGATGTTAAAATAAATTCTTAACATGTCCATAACACAATTACGTGTGGATTGAATGATCGAATGCATAGTTAGTTTATTTTTCCGTGAAGTCTTAATTTTACACTAAGTGTAATAATTGACTAATTATAGTCATGAATTCGAGTTAAACAAAGAGTAAAGTTATGATATTAGTACGTTGTTATTGACTGGTATTGTGAACGTAATTGGTATGTAGGATTTAATTCAAAGAACGAGTTTGTTTAAGTGTAATCTACACACGAGGCAAGTTTCTAAACCTTATCTTGTTACATTGAGCAAGTTTTCTAACTCTACATTTACGTTGAGCAAGTTTCTTACCCTAAACTTGTTATCGTTATATAAGTTGATTAATTCATCTTTCGATATTGAGCAAGTTCTCATTTTTATTGATCAAGCATGTCTTGTATATTAAAGTTTATTAATCTTCAAGATGATGTTGTTATACAATAATTATTCTATCAGATACCTTTTGAGATGTTATTCAAGTTAAATATTCATTTATTTGTTAAACCTTGTTAGACTAGCGAACCCTTATTGATTCGACTAGTCCATAGTTGATAAGCGCTCTAAATTTCGTAATCCTTGATGAATTATCCAAACCAAACTTCCTTTCAAAAGCGGACTCGAATGTCAAACCGAGATGAACAACCTTGTATAGGGGATTATTTATGCTTTAGCGTTAAGATATTGTGTATAGTATGGTACTAAGTATCGATCCCCAAGAAATGCGAGAAGAAGAGTTCATAGTCTTATGATCATTAAAGGTTTCAAGTAAAAACACTTGACAACCTAGGACATAGTTCAAGGTCTTATGACCCTCAGAATTTCTTTTGATTCTTGCTATTCATTCTTGATTCAAAAGTTGAGCTTTATATCAGAAGTTATTATTTCTTTTGCATGTTATTATTCATTGTTATATTGTCATACTTATGGGCAATCGTGCTCACTCTTGCGTAATAATAACATTGCAGTTAAGAACGAAAGAGCAGGCGGACCTTCCACTAGTAAGGGCAAGGGCAAGCTTAACAAGTAATGAAGACTATTTATTTATGTGATTATGTAATGATAGTTAGACTTGGTGTTACTTAAGACTTATTTGTTTATGTTTTACGCACAGATGATTTAAGGTTAGAGTAACCTGGGATTTATTTATTATTCAGTTGATGTAACCCCATAAGGGGAGATATTTTATTATTATTTATTTCTATTGCATGGTTTGCATTTATTTATGGGTAGATAGATAGATGATGCTTGTACAGTGAACACCAAATCCTGTGGAAATGAAAGTATCGGATTTGGGGGTGTCACAATACATCTTCAGCTGGTTGATTCTGAGTGTTCTTGATGAAACGTATAGTGGTGCATTTAAGTTTGCCTTATGATCTGCCAGTCTCACGTCATTAGTATCAACTACATGACTTCTTTATATTTGGACCTTTAATTATGCCATGTCCTTCACTTTCTTAACACTACGGCTCTAACTCATTTACTCTTAAGCTTTCTAGCTCTTTTGTCTGCGGTTATCACCTTTTTATGTACCCATCAGTTTCTTATAATCTGATGTAGGGGTGTTAGTCGAACAGAGTAGCTCTATACTCGACTGGAGATCAGTTCAAAAATATAATCCAAAGCTCGAATTCGAAGTTGATTCGAGTCGAATATGATCCATACTCATTTTCTGTTTAATAATACACGAGTCAAATTCGAGTATACCAGTATTCGCTCAGATTAGGGTTCGGGTATTTAATTTTTTCTCGAACCATACTCGATACCTGCTCGATGGATTATATTCGAATACTGGTTTGATCCATACTAATAAGCTAAATATGTGATATTTGTATCAATCTTTATAATTTATAAAGTGTTGTATTAAATTGTGTAAGCTGTTACTTGAATAAATCAGTGAATTGATTGTCAATTCGTATTATATTCTTTGTAATTTCTTTACATAAATAAAAGTAAAAGACTTTTATATATAAACATTAGTTCAATAATCAATTTAGTATGAATTGGTTCAGTATTAAGCGAATTGGTTCATATTCGAAACTCGATTTGAAGGCTCGTGAGTAACTCGTTTTGTAAACGAGTCGAGTATGTCCGAGTAATGATCCGAGTCGAATCTGGCGTAAAATGAGAAATTCCTTATCGAATTCTAGCTCAATTTTTTTGAGTCGAGCCGAATCTAAGCATTAGAGTGTTCGCTGAGATTCGACTCGTTTTCACCCCTGTTGAGATGATGCTAAGATTACCATTCTCTTTTGGACTTGACAGCTTTGAACATGTTTTTGTTCGTAGAGTTGACCTTACTCTATGTTCTCTTTTGTTCAACTCGATGTTCATCTCTGATGATGTTTCTTCTTTAGTGTTGAAGTTCAGTGACCATCATCATATTTTCTTTTTGAATGATGCTGTCTTTTATACTCTTTTGAAATCTTCCCATTGAGAAATATCCGTTTGATCATTTAATTCTTGGATACTTTGATATCTCTGATGTTGACTTTTTGAGGCTTTTTGTCAACGTATTTTCTGATTTAGGACTTGTCACATCAATCGGTATCTTTTCTAGCTTGCTTTTTGCCAACTAGCCGGTAGATATATCTTTGTTTTCTTCCAAGGATATATCTTTTGATACCTTGAGATCATTTTCATGCAACGTTCTAGTTGTCAGTCTCATTGTCAATTCTGACATAGACTCTGCGATCTTTTGTTGCAAGAATCGTATGATCGAGCCAAACGTTTTTTTTTAGCTTTTATGTTTTCATATCCTTTTGGCTGTTGATAGTAGAGTGAGGGATGTCGTATGCTTATGCTATGTATCATCACTACTACTATGGCCTTATCTTCTATTATGCTTTCTGATTGCTTCATGATGTTTCGATTTACTTAGCAGTCTCTTCTTCGATCTCTTGATACTTTATCTATCTTGTGAAGTTGATAACATCTTTCCGAGTTAGTTGTTCTTCTTTGTTCTCTAGTACTGGTTGCTTCTATACAAAGTCCTAATTACTCTACGATATGTTTTGAGTTCTATGATTAGGTACGTTAGAATATCCTTGTAGTTGTGACTTTTCAATTTCTTCTGCAGATCTTTTCTTGTGAGAGATATACTCAGATATTATCATAGTATATTCTTTTACCATATGTTTCTTCTTGAGTAATCTTCACTTTATATCCATGGCACATAACTGAGCTTGGTGATCTCCTCTAACTCGTGTAATCAATGCTTCACATTTTTTTATACTATTTTGAAGCTAACTTTACGATCTTGATCTTAATTAACGATCTTGGAGTCATCTTTCGATAGTGCTTTTATTCATTGTCAGCTTGGAGTGTTCTACAATCACCCTTTACTGAGCAATCTTTACTTTATGATTCATTGATCACTTAGCAAGTTGACCGGCTTTGCTAGATGATGTTTAACATGTGTAACAACTTTTATGACTCCTTTTGCATAAAAGCTCTATGATAGTCTTGCAATTTTGAGATCATTTGTTCACTTCATAAGTTGATTACATATCTATAAGATGGAATGGAATGAACTCTGCGATCTTCTGATGCTGTATGAACATTGTTGACTCTGCAAAGTATCTCCATATTTTGAAATGCAGAATAACTTTACAATCATGATTTCCTTTCATCTATACATTAGAACAATTTTTATAAGATCAACATACACATTATTTGATCTTTCTAATCTAAGTCCTTGGACATCAATTCTTTTAAAAGACTTTACAAAATTTGTTTGTACAAATATACATTAATCAGACTTCACTTTAAGCATGAGTAAATTACTCTGATGTCAATACTTCTATCATGCAGAGTAGTCTCTTTACAATGATTCTATAAACATGCAGATAGGATAAAGAGTGTCTCCCTTCACAATATTTATTTATTTTTCTCTAAAAATTAGAATGATTGTAGTTTATGACCCACTTGAATGAATATATACAAAGTAGAAACTTTCGATAGTTGAGTAAAATCACAAAATAATGCATGTGTAAGTTCAGTAACTATACATAACCAATTAATCATTATCATACAATATTATTTTGTATTTTATTAAAACATTATTGTTATCAGAATTAAGGACTAAAGAAGTAAGGAACAAATGGAAAAAAAGCTAAAAGAAGGTTGAATAACTGTCCAACTTCATACATGCATGGATGCACAAAAGACCCGAGGCCTGCGGCCTGGGCTTGGTCTGGCCTGGGCTCGGCCTGGTCAAAGCCTGGCCCAGTCAGGCCTGGTCTGGCCTGCAAAAAGGCCTGGTCTGGCATGAGGCCTGGCCTGGCCTGAGACCTTACATGATTTTTTATCCAATTATTTATAATTTTTGAACTTTAAATTTATAATTATTCATCAATAAAGTATAAATTTTTTACTTATCCATTATTATAATTTATAAATTATAATACATTAGTTTTAATTAATACATCAATAAAATTTAAAATTTTAATTATTCATTCTTGATTTCTTGTTGATACATTTAATTAATATACATCTTCAATGAATATAACTAGTTAATATATTTAATATTAATAATAAGTTAGTTACTTAGTTGATTAAATATTAATAATAAGTTAATTTATTGTAAATACTAAATTACTAATATTTAACAATAAAATTTTATTAATATTCTTTGTTACTTTAATGTTAAATATTAACATTAATTAATATGTCAATAAACTAATTTTTAATATTAAATATAAATAATAAGGTAGTTTCTTGTAAATATTCAAGTTCTTCATTAATTTGGATATGCTAAATTTTTGGGGGATATATGATTTTGGTTATTTTTTAGGTATTCTGTTGTACCAATTTAAATAAAAATTCCATAAAGTAATTAGAAAACTAACTGGAATTAATACTTGAGATATAACTATGTAAGAATTTTATGTTCATAAATGAAAAGATATATGTGTGTTTAAACTTTACAAAATATATATCCAACTGATCCTAATATGTACTATAAGAAAATAAAATTGAAACTAACTTTATATTCAAAAAATAAAAGTGTAATCTATAGTATTTAAGTAAGAGTAGTTCTACACGGATAACTTTTTTAGATAGGAAAATTGGACATTTTCCATTATTTTTTTACTTGTGACTCTCAAAAAATGTATAATATTTATTTCAAAAGGAATTTTTACAAAAATGTATAATATTATACATTTTTTGAGAGTCACAAGTAAAAAAAAATGGAAAATGTCCAATTTACCTGTCTAAAAAACCTGTCCGCTAAGACTTTTTCTTTAAGTAATCTACAATATTTTCTACGTAGTGCATAGTAGACAATTAGACATATATTTAAGAAATCAATTTATTTTATATTCCAGTTACATCTAAATTATATTTTTTTATAATTTAAGATGAATATATTTATTTTTGTTCTAATAATTCAACTTATATTGGTGTGTAGTAGAATGTTAAAATAAAATAAATCTCAAAAATCTTGCATCATTTTTACAAAATTTATTAATTTATATTTTATTATTTATATTTTTAATATTTAATATGTAACATTAAAAAAAAGGGACCATACCATCCAGGGCCTTGGGCCTGACCTGACCTGGCCTATAAGACCCCAACTTATTATTTAATGAAATTAAATTTCCTCTATTTATTATCTTGAAATAGTAAGGGTTGATTTGATTAATGTGGTAAGTTATGGGTAAAATGTGCAATTATTTCAAACAAGCAAGTGGTTTTAAAATATTCATTGTTGACGGGGAATATTCGTTTAGTCGTGAAATATTTTTACTGTCGGGGAATATTCGTACGACGGCACAGCCTTGTGTGGGCCCCATAACGAAAAGCGATTGGATGAAGAAAACGACAAGAATAAGTTGATTATAAATAACGAGGTAGTTGTTACCGTTAATATTGTTGGAATACCCGGTGGTTAAAACACAGTAGCAAACAGTATTACACCAATATTAATTCTTACGTAAGAAGACACTACTCAATAATTGTTACAGTAATTACTGTTTAGTATTTTTTTTTATTGACTCAATAATTGTTGCGTTGATATTTTATATTAATGTTGTTTTAAATTGTCACAACACAATATTTTCTATTATCGGAGCAATAATTCATATTATCTGAATAATATTATTAGATAACATTATTGGCAATGTCTAGAAAGTTACGCTCAAGGAGAGGTTTGGTCATCTAATCATGGCCAGCCAGAAGGGAGAGATCCTTATTGAAAGCCTACTCTCTTTCCAGGAACCGTCGTCACGATAATGTGATTACATAATATTATTTGTGAATAATTAATTATTGATTTATATGATGAGGAAAATATTGATTTTATGCGGATATAGATGGAGAAAATTTTTAATGTGACAATTGTTGAAAATTAATATTTTATCTTTTTCTAATAAAATAATTCTTTTAAATATTTTATTTTAATAATATATTAATGGTGATATTTTTACAATGAATGTGGAATATATGAGTATATGAGGAGGAAGAGTATTTTGTGACATTAAATGGTTAACACATGTTTTGTGTGTTTGCAGAGACCCCATTTCTTAATAGAAATTTGATTATAGCACAATAAAATCGCTTGCTTTGTGGATTTCTTCCAATTTTTGTTTGGAATTTGGAAAAACTTTCTTCTGGAAAGTTGTAGAGAATGAAATTTTCTATGGAAAGGACATGTGGTTCAAATTTTTCTGATAAAAGAGCTATTTATTATGAATTATTGAAGTTCCGTAATTCTGAAATAATTGATTTTTGAAAGTTTTATTTTTTTTTAATTACAAAAACGTTTTTTTGCTTGGTGGGCTGCATTAAACATGTGCAAGGTGGCTGAATTCAGATTCAAGAGGCGGGTTTGAAAAATTTATAAATATAATAATATTATATTAAATTTTCTGCTTTGGTGTTCTGAGCAATTTCCTATAAATAGTGTGCTTAGGTTAGAATTGAAAATCACACTAGAAACTGAAATCTTCTCTCTATTTCTCTCTCGATATATTGAGCGTATTCTTGTGAATATTTTAATACTTTGAGTGTTGTTATACGGTGCAAGTTCAAGTCATAGCCTATATCCAGTGTTTCAATTAGAAGTACTATCTTTTTGAGGTAAGGGATGTTATTTTCTTTTTAAATGATATTATTTTCTTCAATATCTTTATGCGAAAATATTGGTTTGAACTTTTAATCAAATTTGGAACTTTTGTGTCGGGGTTACTATTCACGATACGACCTTTATTCATGTATCTTACACTATTCACGAATCGACGACACTTATTCATCGAAAATGAAAATTTTCCTTTTCGTCTAAAATATCTATTATGGATACTAGCTTTGATTGTATCCATGTTTTGATCATTCTTGAATTTTACTTCACTATGATTATTTATGAGGTATTTTGGCATGAAATAGCTGAAATACGAATCCTTGATATTTATTCTTTTGTTTCACTGGATTCGTTTCCTTTAAAATATTTTTCATCATCCTCAGTCCTAATGAACAGGTGTTGAGATAAACATGACCGACTGATGAATATCTTTGGCCTGTAGTGCAAAGATGAAAATTTGATTCAAGATGAATATTGATTGATGTTACAGGGATAAAATATTGACGATGGACTTTTAAATTCATATATAATAGTAGATTTCATTCTCTACGTAACTCTTCTATGAATTATTATTTCCGCTGCGAATATTGATCCGAAACTTGTTGTCTATTGTATTTTATCGTGTTTTTCCCCTCACTGAAGACTAACGATAATTTGTTCTATATTATCTTAGTCATAATATTCTCTACTAGGCTAGTTGAGCTCACCCTTTTCCTTTTTGTTCTATTTTTCTTCTCAGGAGGCGAGAATGTAGCGAGTACTAGCCAGGGTATGGAATAATGATTCTAGAAGTTGTTTAGTAGTCCTCACCAATTTTGTAAAATAATGTATCAATAATTGTGATGAGGATTTATTTGGGTATGAATATTGTCTAGAAGATAATATTTGTATTTAAACTCACAGTTTTTATGATGTATTAATAAAGTTGTAGTTGTTTCTGTACCATGTTATTGACGACCTAAAATGGGTGATGTATACCTATTTTAGGGGCGTCATATGGCCTGGCCTATAGGCCTAGCCTGGCCACAACCCAACGACCAAGGCCCTGCCCGAAGCCAAAAAAAGTCAACTACCGCTCGATCAAAGCCCAAGGCTGGCGGGGCTAAGGCCAGAGCCAAACCAGTCCTTCTTTGTTGTTGTGCATGCCTACGTACATGCCTATCAATATCTTTTGGACAAAAATAATACTACATACCCATCTTTTAGTTTTCCATGCGAAAAATAAAAGGTGAAAAGAAATGTAACAACTTGTCCTTTCCAATTGCAAACATCATGAGCCTACAACAACCTACCTAGCTAAACATAAATCAATGGGTTGAATTTTAATGCTTGATACCATCAACCAACTTTGTTCTTAAATTCATTTAACTCATCTTATCACTAATATCGTGTACTTACTGCTTATTTAATTTAAACCATTTCTTTCAAACACAAGCCACCAAATTAACAAAGCTCTACCAAAATCACCCAAAAACCCAAGAATATGAACCCATTAAACACTAGACCTAGCTCATAAGTCAAAAAATATTTTGAAATTGATATTTTCGCAATATCTATATAATATAACAAAACCCATTTTGAATCTTTTATTTGAGAAAGCACAACAACGGTTAAGATTCTTCAAATTTTAATCTAATTGCTCACATTTCATCTCATACACACAAATTTCGTCCAAATCAACACTTTTTTTCATACACATCCATTTCACACACATTGCCATTACAAACCCAAAGTAAGAGTAGAGAGAGAAAGTTGGTTTAAATTTCCTTTATTAGAGAAAGAAAGTAGAGCACAGTGAACCAGTACAACCTCACATTTCCACCGCAGATCTACTCACTTGGTCAGAAAATCCTTCCGCTGATCTACTCATAAACATCTTTCTCTATCCCTCTCCTCCTTTTCTTTCCTTAGAGGAGAGAAAAAGCTCTAAACACTCCCTCCTGCCCCATTCATCCCTATATTTTCGGCGTATCTAAATCGCTGATTCTGTGTTGTGTTGCTTGATCGGATGACAGAGATATGCAGTGAGAAGGAATTGAGAGGTATGCAGTAATTTTCTCCTTATTCTCACTCCCGTCTCTATTTCCCCTAATTTTCACAAACAATCTTGGCACTCCGTCTTGCTCCTCCCATCGGCGATCAGATTAGACCATCTCAGGACTCCTTAAAGGTACATATTATATATATACACCCATATGAATAGGATAATGTATAATTGTCAAAAATATATGACTGTGTTCATACAGAATTAGGGTGGCCATTAATAGTGTTTTTGATGCTTTCTGTTAAATGGGATTTTTTTTGGAAAGATGTAGCCTTTTTGGGGATTCTGGAAGGATAGGTTAAATCAATTGATTTAGATTACTAATTTTTTCTTTTTTTGTGCTTTTTTTATTTGGTGTGTTCGTATGTGATGAAATAATAGAGGCTTTCCCTTCAAAACCAAAAGTTATAAGTTCCTTTGGCATTAGCTCCAAATCTCAGTATTAACTAACCAAATCCTTAATGGTCCTCCACACATAAACGGTGTGTACTAGCTGACACTCTTTGATGATGCTTGATGAGTGATGAGTTGCTCTTTTTATAATAGAGCATTTCAATTCTAATTACTAATAAATATGAGATTACTACCATTATATTTTATTATGGAAAAGTTACTAACAATATTTTCATTTAGTCATACTTGGTTATGAATAAGCAGCTGGTTTTTCTTTCGTACCACTACATGTTTTCACTAAAACTTCTGGAACTAATTTGTATATATTGCTCTAATCTTTATCTGTCATTTGTAGCCACTGCATGGGTAAAGGGTAAACAAATGGAGGAAAGAATACGTAAGTTTGGCTCCTTTTCTTGGTGATGTTTTCTGTTTAATTCATCAGTATAAGAGTCTGTTGTAAGACCCCAATTTTTTTGAATAAAGATGAATTTTCTATAAATATCATTTTTGAATATTAAGGAGTGAATTTGATATAATGTTATAGTTATGGATAATATTTATAAATTTTACAAAGTACGCAAGTTGTTATATTATATTTGATTGGTCGGGGAATATTCGTTTTAACAGGAAATATTCGTACGACGACACAATCATTGGTGGACCCCACAACAGAATTATTGTCAGAATGAGAAAACGACAGAAATATATTTTTATAAAAATAACGACAAAAATTTTACCGTTAACTGTTGAAACACCCGGTGGTAAAAGTACAGTGATACGCGTGATTGCATAGTAGCACACGATATTGATTATTGATGCTTACGTGAGAAGTCACTCAGTTTTGTTCAATTATTGTTACAGTAATTGCTGCATAGTATCTCACGTTATTTGATTCAATTATTGTCGATATTTTATATATTATTAAATCAATAATTGAGACGATACAATTATTCATATTATTATTTACAATATTGACGATGTCTAGAAAGTTCTGTCGATGAGAGGTTTGGTCACCTATGCGCGCCAATAAGGAGAAATTCTTATCGAAAACCCCCTCTTTCTTGGGAATGATCTGGTTGTTAAATATTGCGAATAATAATAATAATGAATAAATGTTGTTAAAAATATTGAAGGGGTTTTTATGAAGTATTTGTTGTAAATATTGATGTATTATTTGGACCCACATTTATCCATTTTCAAAATAATCGGTAGAAATTTATCCTTTATAATAAAGGTGGGGGCCACATGTGGGGCCCACATGTGGAAGAAATGGATGAAATGAAAATGGGGTGGGGGGAGGAAACGTATTTAAGAGGGAATTAGTATTATATATATATATATATATATATATGCATTATTATTGTTGCTTTGTTGAAATTAGCACCCGTGAATTCATAAAGCATCCGTGAGTTGCATAATTGTTGCATCCGTGATTTTTTCTGACACAGTGCCCCTTTCATTCTCCTATAAATATGATACTTAGTTAGAATTGAAAATTACACCAGAATCAGAGAATTCTTCTTCTATAATATTGAACGTATTTCTTTCGAGTTTTAGAAAACTTTGAGCGTAGAAAATAGTGAAAGTTTTCTTCAAGAATATCCCCGCTATACCAGTTGAAATACTTTTCTTTTCAAGGTAAGGGATATTATTTTTATTCAGTATTCATATGAAATAATATTTTCTTCCATACTCCGTAGTATGTAAGTAATATTATTTCGTTTCAGATTTCGAATTCTACACTTATTTTGTTAAAAATTTGGCTTTTATACTCCATGAAATTAGTAGAATATCCTTCATATTTGCGCTTCATCCAGTATATTTTTATGGAAATATTATTCTTAGCATTCTTGATAAGTTTAAACTTTTTCATGCCGGAGACTATTCACGGGGTTACTATTCTCGAAGTACTATTCACGGAGTACTATTCACTTACTTACTATTCACCCGGGGTACTATTTATGATAAAAATTGATTTCTTTTCGATCCAAATCATTTTTGATACAATATTATTCTTGAATTTTACTCCACAAAGCAGTATCATGATGACAATTTGTACATTATTGAATTTTGGATAAATTAAATTATAAATCTTTAAAAATTTATCATTTGCTTTCTTTTAATTGAATTCTTATATCATTGTCATCATCCTCATGCTTATATTAATTTTTATGAAAGTCATCCTTGGCCTTAATGCATAGATGGACTTGGTATGATTATGACCAGGGATTATTCGGTATAATCATGACCGTAATGTTACAAATGATATGGTAAAAGTCCTCATTGGCCCATAGTGCATTGATGGACAGTTGTTGGCATGATCATGACTGTGACGCCCCCAAAATAGGTATACATCACCCATCTTGAGTCGCCAAATACATGGTATAGAATCCAAATACAAACTTAATTATACAAATGTCGTGTAATATACGACAAAAAACATAACCGAGAGTTTAAACAGAATGTTGCCTTCTGCATAATATCCACTCTCAAATAGAGTCCTCATTACATTTATTGTCACACTATTTTATAGAATAGTGAGGACTACTAACCATCTCGGACCATCACTCCGCTTCCCGATTAGTCCTCCTGCTTTCGTTCTCATTTCACGAAGAGAACAATGAAAGCAAAAAGGGTGAGCTCAACTAGCCTAGTAAGAAATATTATGACTAAGATAATGCAGAATAAATTATCATTAGTCTTCAACAATGTTAAACTGATAAATACAATAGACATCAAGTTTAACTGCAGCGGAATAAGCAATCCATTAGAAGAGCCAAGTAGAGTATGATATCTACTATCTTCTATGATTTAAAATATTTTCATCAATTTTTATCGCTGAGACTCAACTTAATAAATAAACCACATCATCGAGTCATCCCTGCACTACGGGCCAAGGATATTCATTAAATCATCAATGGTCATGATTATACCAAATAATCCCTGGTCATAATCATACCAAAAACTGTCCATCAATGCACTACACAATATGCCGAGGACTTTTACCACATCATTTATAACATTACAGTGTCATGATTATACTTAGAATGATTCATGGTCATAATCATACCAAGTCCATCTATGCACGTAAGCCAAAGATGACTTTCATCACAATATAAGCATGAGGATGATGACAATGACATAATAATTCAATAAAACAAGTTCAAGAATAAATTTTAAAGATTTATAAGTTAATTATCCTGAAACCAATTATGTCCAAATTGTCAACATGATATTGCTTTGTGGAGTAAAATTTAAGAATGCTCAGAAGAATATTTCCATGAAAAGATACTGGATGAAACACAAATATCCAGGATATTATACTAATTTCATAGAGTATAGAAGCCAAAACTTTAACCAACTGAGTATAATAGAATATATGTAACTGCAAATGGATTTTCGTCCGCCATGCGGTAATCCACGTGAATGCATCATTTCCACAATTTAATAAGGAATGAATACGAAGGATCATTCACCATGCATGCAAATAATCCACATGTAGGCGAGTTATTCCAACGTAATAATAAAGAATAGAATAACGTAAGAATTCACCGGCATGCGATAGAATCGCATGCATACACGTTATTCTCAATGAGAATGGAACCGTGTCATGCGTAATCCGCATGCAGCAAGATGTTCCAACAGAATAATAAAGAATAGAACCAGTGTCGTGCGTAATCCGCATGCATGTGATGTTCCAACGAGTAATAATAAAAAATGGAATAACAACGAAATTCATCGGTATGCGATAGATCGCATGCATGTGTTATTCCAACGTAATAATAAAGAATGAAACCAGTCATCGTAAATCCACACGCATGTGATGTTCCAACAGAATAATAAATAATGGAACCAGTCATACGTGTCCATCCGCATGCATGTGATGTTCCAACCTAATAATAAAGAATGGAATAACAACAGAATTCACCGTGCATGCGAGACCGCATGCATGTTATTCCAATGTAATAATAAAGAATGGAATAACAACTCTTACGAGTATTGAAAAAAAATAACTCTCTTCATGAATACGAAAGAATAATACCCCTTACTTCAAAAGAAGACTGGATACTGGAATAGTGAGGTAGCAGACTTCTCTTCTTCTTTCTCAAAATAATTTCTCTCTATAATAATTACTCTAAAGCTTTAGTGAATTGGTGAGAAATGAAGGAAGAATGAGCTTCTATTTATAGGAAAATATAGTTTCGATAATTGCACGTTTTGAGGCTCGAAATAGTACAGTATAATACCTTCAACTTTTCTTTCATTTTTAATTTAGTCCTGCAAGTATTATCAAACTTTCACCACCTCCCCTAATAGTAAATAATGTGAATCAATAGTTCAATCATGTGAATCAATAGTTATAATCATGTGAAAATACGAATTACAGTATAGTACCTCCATCTATACCTCAATTTTCTAACTTAGTCATGCAAGTATTATCAATCTTGCACCAACTCCCCTAATAGTAAAAGAATGTAAATCAATAGTACACACATGTGAACAAATAGTTATAATCATGTGAATTAATAGCAATTAATTGCTCATTTATCCGATTAATTACCCGACTGGTCAGTATAACTTCCAAACATCAATTAATATCGAAATAAATATCGATTTTCACTAACACTAATAATTCCAACACAATGGAACTATCAATTTTATCTTTAATCAACACGAACATATTCATCATTAATATTAAACTCGCAATATTTAACAACCAGGTCGTTCCCAGGAAAGAGGAGGCTTTCCGATAGGGATTTCTCCTTATTGGCGCGCAATTAGATGACCAAACCTCTTCTTGACAGAACTTCTAGACATTGTAAATATTGCAATTTAATAATATGAATAACTTTGTCATCTTAATTATTGTTTTAATAATATATCATATTATGCAGATGATACTGTGACAATATTCGTACCAATAATATGAGAGATATGATGCAGCAATTACTGTAGCAATAATTGAGTATAACTGAGTGACTTCTAACGAAAGCATCAATAATCAATACCGCTGTCTACTACTATGCAACCACGCCAGACATCGTACTTTTACTAATGGGTAGTTCAACGGTTTTAACGGTAACACTTTCGCCAGTTATTTTTATAAAAGATAATTACGTGCTGTTTCTAACTACGACAATACTTGGTTATGGGGTCCACCAATGATTGTGCCATCGCATCTGAATATTCCCCGTTAAAACGAATATTCCCCGACCAATCGAATATTATATAACCACTTGCTTACTTTGTAAAATTTGTAAATATTACCTACAACTATAACATTATATCAAATCCACAACATAATATTAAAAAAATATTTCGAAAAATTTAAATCTTTATTTATAAAATCTGGGGTCTCATAATGACCATTGATGAAAACACGAATATCCTTGGCCCGTAGTGCATGGATAATTTGTGGTCGTGATACTAATGAATATCCTTGGTCGTAGTGCAGGGGTGATTCGATGATGTGGATTATTTATTAAGCTGAGTCTCAGCGATAAAATTGATGACAAACCTTTTATGTAACGCCCCCAAAATAGGTCCATTCCATCCAACCCATTCTGAGTCGCCAAATACATAGTACAAAAATAACTACAACTTTATTACAACAATTGTCGTGCAAAATACAACAACACATATCTTTGTGAGTTTGAATACAAATATATATCAATCGTGACTCATGTCCCAACCGTGGAATGACAAAGACTCATAATGACACCTTACATAAAGGTATAGTCGAAAAGCTGCTTTTGAAATTAGAATCTTTGGGAAGTGCTCAAGAAACCTTCGTATATGGGAGGCCACGCGTCAGGTTATTATAGATATCATATGGCCACGTAATTATCCTTGGTCAACCTAATAGACCCCCGAAGAAAAACGAGAAGATTACTATCATATTCTTCCCAATGACGACTTTTCTCTTGACATATCATTATCTCCACTGCCTCTAATTGAGAGTTATATTTCAAATAGACTCCAAGATCATATAGATAGTCTTTGGTAGATATACTTTCGGCAAGTGGATAAAGCACAACCCTCGCCTTTTATGATGACACGAGGTTGTATGTCATTAGACATCTTGTATGATAGTGACAAAACACCCTTCCAAGTTAAATTCACCTCATCCTCAACATCTATAGACCACCGTTCTATTCCCTTGTTATCCCCCACTCGACCCAGCTACACTTTTATTACCTGAAAAGAATTGTGAAACAAAAGGGTGAGCACAACTAGCTTAGTAAAGAAAAATATCATGACTAAAGATAATTAAATTATCAATAGCCTTAATCAATAATAAATCGTAGATTTAGAACATATGGTAGATGATAAAAAATTTCAACCATAGTTGCGGTGAACGAAAGACTCCATTAGAAGAGTCAAATAGACCATAAAGTCTATTATCTTCTCCATGTTAAAAGTCCACCAACAATGTTTTATCCCTGTAACATCAATCAACAATTCCTGTCCATAATCACATGTGTAAGACCCCAAATAATTAATAAATGAAATTTAATTTCCTCTAATTATTATTTTGAAATAGTAAGGGTTGATGTGATTAATGTGGATAGTTATGGGTAAAATTCGCAAGTATTTCAAAATAAGCAAATGGTTATAAAATATTCATTATTGTCGGGGAATATTCGTTTGGTCGTGGAATATTCGCATCGTCGGGAATATTCGCATTTGACGGTAGCGAGTCTTTTGTGGGCCCCATAACGGAAAGCGATTGGAGGAAGAAAACGCGACAAATATAAGTTGTTTAAAAATAATGGCGTAGTTATTACCGCTTACAATCATTTGAATACCCCGTGGTTAAAACACGATAATACACGTTGTTGCATGACAAGAAGATACGCAGGTATTGCACCAATTATTGACTCTTACGTGAGAAGGCACTACTCAATAATGGTTACGATAATTAATTATTCAAGATTTCATTGGTTCAATAATTGTTGCGTTGATATTTTATATTCATTGTTGTTTCAATAATTGTCATTACACAAGATTTTTCATTATCGAAGCAATAATTCATATTATCTGAATAATATTATTAGATACATTATTGGCAATGTCTAGAAAGTTCTGTCTAAGGAGAGGTTTGGTCACCTAATCATAGGCCAAAGAAGGAGAAATTCTTATTGAAAGCCCCCTTCCTGAACCCGCCTCGTCATCAATATTGTGGATTCTTACGTAATATTATTTGTGAATAATTAATTATTGATTCATATGATGAGGAAAATATTGATTTTATGTGGATATAGACGGAGAAAATTTTTAATGTGACAATTGTTGAAAATTGAAATTTTATCTTTTTCTGATAAAATAATTCATTTAAATATATATATTATTATATTTTAATAATATAATAATGGTGATATTTTTACAACGAATGTGGGATATATGAGTATACGAGGAGGAAGAGTATTTTTGTTGCAATAAATGTTTAAAACATGTTAAACATGTCGGTGGACCCCATTTATTGATCGAAATTTGATTATAAATTCTAAAAATCACCCGCTTATGGATTTTGGTCAATTTTTGTTGGGAATTTGGAAAACTTTCTTCTACAAAGTTGTAGAGAATTGAATTTCCTATAAAAACTCATGAGATTAGAATTTTCTGATAAAAAGGCTATTTATTATGAATTATTGAAGTTACGGAGTTCCGAAATAATTGATTTTTGGAAGTTTTAAATATTTATATTAACAAAAACATTTTTTACATTTGTAAGCCTCATTAATCACATGTTAAGTTGCTGAAATCAGAAGTCTAAGTATGCGTTATGGAAAATTTTAATATATATTAATATTATATTAAATTTTCTCGCTTTGGTGTTTCTAAGCATTTTCCTATAAATAGGTGCTTAGGTTAGAATTGAAAATCACACCGTAAAACTCAAGTTTTCTCTCTATATTATCGAAAGCGTATTCTTGTGAGTATTTTGAGTATACTTTGAGTATTGCTATACGGTGAAAGTTCAAGTTATAAATTATATCCAATATTCCAGCTTAAGTCTTGTCTTTCCCGAGGTAAGGGATATTATTTTTTTAAGTAATGATATTATTTCTTCAATATCATTATCTTTGAAATATTGATCTGAAGTTTTTATCAAATTTGGAACTTTTAGTGATGGGGTTACTATTCACGATATACGGTCTTTATTCACGAATCGGCAAGACTATTCATCGAAAAATGAAAATTTTTCTTTTCGTCTCGAATATCTATAATCGGATACTAGCTTTGATTGTATCCATGTTTTGATCATTCTTGAATTTTACACCACTATGATTATTTTTGAGGTATTTTTGGACGTGGATAAAACAAAGTACGAATCCTTAATCCTTAATCCTTGTCATTTTTTGTTTCATCAATTTTTCTTTAAAAAAAAAATATTTTTTTATCATCCTTAGTCTTAAATGATGATATTATTGAATATATTTGGCTTTGTAGTGCAAAGATGAATGATTTTTGATGAATATCTTTGGCCCAGAGTGCAAAGATGAATGATTTCGATGAATATCTTTGGCCCGTAGTCAAAAGATGAACAAGTGTTTAGATGAACATGACCAATCGGTGAATGTCCTCGGCTTCAGTAGTGCAAGGATGAATATATGATTCGGATATATATTGATTGATGTTACAGGATAAAAATATTGATGATGGATCGTTAAATTCATAGATATTAGTAGATTTCATCCTCTACGTAACTCTTCTATGAATTAATATTTTTCATTGCGAATATTGATTTAAAACTTGTTGTCTATTGTATTCTATTAGATTTTTTCCTGTTGAAGACTAACGATAATTTGTTGTATATTATCTTAGTCATAATATTCTTCTTCGGGCTAGTTGAGCTCACCCTTTTCTTTTTTGTTCCATTTTTTCTTCTCGGAGGCGAGAATATAAGCGAAGTGCGAAGCCTCGGGGTATGGAATGAAGGTTCTAGGGAGAGTTGTTTAGTAGTCCTCACCATTTTTGTAAAATAATGTATCAATAATTATGATGAGAATTTATTTGTATGTGGATATTGTCTAGATGGCAATATCTCAGATTTAAACTCACGCTTTCTTGTTGTAATAATAAAGTTGTAGTTATTTCATGACTGCGTGTATTGACAACCTCGGAATGGGTGATGTATACCTATTTTGGGGCGTCACAGTTGGTATCGAGCTTAGGGATATGATCTCTGGCGGAGATCGGGGAATAGAACTAGGAGGGAGAGACGAGTAAATCCTTCGCTAGTGTGTCCTATCTAAGTTTATTTTTAGTTGGTCAAGATATAGGGATATTATGTGATATATTGATTTCCTTAATTAACCTTTGTTTTATGGCGGTGATTGAGAATGTCGAATTGAGAATATTAACAAAGTGGAAATGAGACCGTGAGACGCTCAGTACTCACCAACGAGAGAGAGAACGTGTGACAGTTGGTAATGTTCTCCCGTGAACAACACCACGGAGCGCGATGATGAACGAGGGATGTTTAGAAGCTTTTCTGCGATTCATGTAAAATCGACGAGGGAGACTCGTGTTCAAAACATAGGAGGAAATGATAGCAATTCACGGGTTGTCACAAAAGCCCAAGCGCTTCAAAGAGTTGGGACCACCAGAATTTAAGGAAAGCTTTGATCCGATCATGGCGGCGAAACATGGGTCAAGCAAATTACCAAGATATTCGATGTCTTGGGATGCACGGAGAATAGAAGGTTCCATTCGCCACCTTTATGTTCCGTGGCGAAGCGAGACTCTTGGTGGGAATCGTGAAGCGTACCCATCCAACAAGCTTCGGCATGTCTTGGGAGACGTTTTAGAAACTATTTAATGACAAATACTTTCACGAAAGTGTTAATATCGTATGAAGGAAGTGGAGTTTATTAGACTAGAAGCGAAACAACATGATTTGTGTCTCAATCACGAGGAGAAGTTTGTAGAGTTATCCAGGTTTGCACCTCATTTGGTGGAGAATGAGGAACGATGATGCTTAATGTTTCGAGAGGTTTGAAACCCTAAGCGTACGTCGATTATCTCATCTCTCATAAATTTTCTCTTTATTTAGATGTTGTTAATAGGGCTCAATTGTTAAAGCGAGATAACGAAAGCGGTCCAACCGAGGTACCACAATCGAGGATCATACCGGAGATAGCGGTCAACAAAACAACAATAACCAAAGGGAGAAAGAAAAGAGATTTGGACAAAATGGTAACCACTCTGGTGGTAATCATGACCATGAAAATAGAAGAAGCGAGTCGGGAGGAGATTTTAAAAGAGGAGATTCAACAACGACCATGTGAAGACAGCGGTGCCCAAAGAAGCTCGGTTCCAAGGAGGAGAACGACCACCGGTCATATCTTATAAATGCGGGAAAGAGGGACATATCACCAAACCGCCCACAACAGCAGTTCGGTATGCTATAATTGTGGAAAGGAAGGACATATCGCTCGAGATTGCACGCAGTAGCGAAACCTAGTTCAATGAGGGACGGTGACTCAAAAGATCGTCCCTGTAAAAGTCAAAGTCAATCGGTTCTGGAAGAAATGTTTGTTGTGGTGGTCAAAATGCGAGGAACCCAAACGAAGTGATCACGGGTAAGCTATTTATAAATTCTTGTGAAGTCTATACTTTACTAGAATCTGGTCTTACCCATTCATTTATCTCTCCTACTTGTGCTCAACGTTTAAATTTGACTCGGAAAAATTAGACTTTGACTTATCTGTGGAAACTCCGTTAGAGAAACTTTCATCACATCCACTTGTTTATAAATCTTGTCTAATCCAAGTTGGCACCCTTATCTTACACGCTGACCTTATCTCTTTAAAGATACTTGCTTTTGATGTGATTTTAGGGATTGATTGGTTAACTACTCATCATGCCAAAATTGATTGTTTTAAATAAGGTTGTTAGCTTTCATATTCCTAAACAACTTTGTTATGCGAATTCAAGCAACTAAACCATTAAAATCAATCACTGTCATATCTAATCATAAAGCTATTCGTTTATTAAAAAATGGATGTCAAGCTTTCTTAGCCCATGTTATGGATTTGAATAAAGACACGTCAAAATTGAATAATATTCATGTTGTTATTGACTTTCGTGACGTATTTCCTGAAGAACTTCCCGGTCTACCCCCAGAACGTGAAGTTGAATTCTTTATTGACCTTGAACACGGTAAAGCCCATTTCTAAAACCCCATATCGAATGGCTCCTATTGAACTTCGGAGTTAAAGGTCCAACTACGTGAATTATTGGACATCGGTTTCATTCGTCCCAAGTACATCTCCTTGGGGTGCTCCTGCTTTATTTGTAAAGAAGAAAGACGGAGTATGCGACTTTGTATTGACTATCGGGAATTGAACCATGTCACTATCAAGAATAGGTATCCTCTACCTCGTATTGATGACTTGTTTGACCAATTCAAGAGAGCACAATTCTTTTCAAAATTGATCTTAGCTTACGGATATCATCAATGAAGATTAGAAATCGAGGATATTCCAAAGACCGCCTTTAGAACTTCGATGCGGGCATTATGAATTCCTAGTCATGTCTTTTGGATTGACTAATGCTCCTGCGGACTTTCATGAATATGATGAATCGAGTATTCAAAGAATATTTGGATAAATTCGTTGTTGTCTTTATTGATGACATCTTCATATATTCCAAAAGTCGCGTGAAGATCATGAGCACCATTTGAAATTTGGTACTCCAAAGGCTTCGTGAAAACAAGCTATATGCTAAGTTGAAGAAATGCGAGTTCTGGCTTGAGGAAGTAGCATTCCTTGGGCACGTGGTGTCAAAACATGGAGTATCTGTTGACCCGGCGAAGATTGAAGCAATACAAAGTTAGAACAACCGAAGTCGGTGATCAAGTACGTAGCTTTTTGGGTTTAAATTTGGTTATTATCGGAGATTCGTAGAAGGGTTTTCTCGAATCGCTACTCCGTTAACTCAGCTAACTCGAAAGGATACAAAATTCGTTTGGAGCGAAGAATGCGAGAAGAGTTTCCAAGAGTTTAAGAGGAGACTCATTTCGGCACTGTTCTAACAATACCATCCGAACGCGGATGGATTTGTTATCTACAAATGATGCTTCGAGCGCAAAGGGTTAGGATGTGTTCTCATGCAACGTGGGAAAGTCATAGCCTATGCCTCATGACAACTTAAAGAATATGAGAGGAATTATCCTACTCGTGATCTAGAGTTGGCGGCAATGATCGTTTTCGCTTAAAGATCCGGAGGCACTATCTATATGGGGAGAAAGTGGAGATATATTCGGACCATAAAAGCCTTAAATATTTCTTCACTCAAAAGAACTTAACATCTGGCGTGACGTTGGCTCGAGCTATTAAAAGACTACGATCACACTATTCAATACCATCCCGAAAAGCAAGCGTGGTAGTGGTACGCGTTGAGTAGAAGATCATATCTTGGAACGAGTACGATGATGTCAAGTATACGACAGAGCCAACTTTAATAGAAAAGTTAAGGTTGCTCGAGCCACCACCCAGAGGCGATGCGTATGAAGAAGAAAGTACAAGAAGGTGCTATTTCTAAGCAAGAATTGATGAAGAAGGAATACTTGAGTCCACTCCGCACTTTGTATTCCTAACGATTCGATTTAAAAGTACAAGATCATGATGGAGGCACACAATACACCATTTGCAATTCATTACGAAGTACCAAAATGTATCGTGATCTTCGACATACATTTTGGTGGAACAATATGAAGAGAGAGATTGCAAAGTTTATCTCAACGTGTTTAACTTGTCAACGTGTAAAGCGAGAGCATCAAGTGCCAAAGGGTCCGTTGCAACCACTTGAGATTCCGAAATGGAAGTGGGAACACATTACTATGGATTTCATTCTTTGGTCTTCCCACGGTTTCTCAAGGCATAAATGCTATTTGAGTTATTGTTGATAGATTAACCAAGTCTCGCACATTTCTTGCCGATCACGGAGACTTATTCTCTTGAACGCCTTGCTAGTATGTATGTAAATGAGATTGTGAGGTTGCATGGCATGCCAAGATCCATAGTTTCGGATCGTGACCCAAGATTCACTTCAAGATTTTGGGTTAGCTTGCAAAAAGCTATGGAGTGCGGATTTACGATTGATTCGGCATACCATCCTCAAACCAGACGGACAATCGAGAGGACTATTCAAACTCTTGAAGATTTATTAAGACTCATGTCCTGAACTTCAAGGGCGGTTGGGATAAGTATTTACCATTGGTGGAATTCTCCTACAACAACAGTTATCAGGCAAGTATAGGTGTGGCTCCATATGAAACATTATATGGACGAAAATGTCGCTCTCCAATATGTTGGAATGAGGTGGGTGAAGCAACATTGTTAGGACCTCGAGTTAAGACGTATGACTACCGAAAAGATCCAAATGATTCGACAACGATATAAAAGCGGCACAAGATCGACAAAAGAGTTATGCGGATCTTCATCGAAAGGACGTGGAATTTAGTATAGGGGATCATGTATTGTTGCGTGTTGCCCCATGGAAGGGAGTTACAAGATTCGGGAAGAGAGGAAAGCTCAATCCACGATTTATTGGTCCATTTCAAATTCTTGACCGAGTAGGAAATGTAGCCTATAGACTCGCGTTACCTCCAAGTATGTCTCGTGTTCATAATGTGTTTCACATATCTGTACTTCGTAAATATGTGAAAGACCCGAACCACGTTATTGAATTAGAACCGGACGAGATATCCGAAGACTTAACGTATGAGGAGGTACCTGTCAAGATCTTGGATAGGAAGGAGCATGTCCTACGCACGAAGGTCATACCATAAGTTAAAGTTTTGTGGAGAAACCATGCTATAGAAGAAATGACCTGGGAATTGGAAACGGAAATGAAAGCGAGGTATCCTCACCTTTTCGAAACACCAGGTACGTATGTCAATTTCGAGGACGAAATTTCATAAGGAGGGGAGGTTGTAAGACCCCAAATAATTAATAAATGAAATTTAATTTCCTCTAATTATTATTTTAAAATAGTAAGGGTTGATGTGATTAATGTGGATAGTTATGGGTAAAATACGCAAGTATTTCAAAATAAGCAAATGGTTATAAAATATTCATTATTGTCGGGGAATATTCGTTTGGTCGTGGAATATTCGTACTGTCGGAGAATATTCGTACGACGGCGCAGTCTTTTGTGGGCCCCATAACGGAAAGCGATTGGAGGAAGAAAACGACAAATATAAGTCGTTTAAAAATAACGGCGTAGTTGTTACCGTTTACAATTGTTGGAATACCCGGTGGTTAAAACACGATGTCTGGCGTTGTTGCACAAGAAGACACAGTATTGCACCAATTATTGACTCTTACGTGAGAAGGCACTACTCAATAATGGTTACGGTAATTATTATTCGATTTTTATTGGTTCAATAATTGTTGCGTTGATATTTTATATTCTTTGTTGTTTCATAATTGTCATTACACAATTATTTTTTCATTATCGAAGCAATAATTCATATTATCTGAATAATATTATTAGATAACATTATTGGCAATGTCTAGAAAGTTACATCTAAGGAGAGGTTTGGTCACCTAATTGCGCCGCCAAGAAGAGAGAAATTCTTATTGGAAGCCCCTTTCCTGAAGCTGCACGGTTGTCGATATTGTGATTACTCAGTAATATTATTTGTGAATAATTAATTATTGATTCATATGATGAGGAAAATATTGATTTTATGTGGATATAGACGGAGAAAATTTTTAATGTGACAATTGTTGAAAATTGAAATTTTATCTTTTTCCGATAAAATAATTCATTTAAATATATATATTATTATATTTTAATAATATAATAATGGTGATATTTTTACAACGAATGTGGGATATATGAGTATACGAGGAGGAAGAGTATTTTTGTTGCAATAAATGTTTAAAACATGTTAAACATGTGCTTGGACCCCATTTATTGATCGAAATTTGATTATAAATTCTAAAATCACCCGTTTGTGGATTTTGGTCAATTTTTGTTGGAAATTTGGAAAAACTTTCTTCTACAAAGTTGTAGAGAATTGAATTTCCTATAAAAACTCGCGAGATTAGAATTTTCTGATAAAAGGGCTATTTATTATGAATTATTGAAGTTCCGGAGTTCCGAAATAATTGATTTTGGGAAGTTTTAAATATTTATATTAACAAAAACGTTTTTTACATTTGTAAGCCTCATTAATCACATGTTAAGTTGCTGAAATCAGAAGTCTAAGTGGGCGTATGGAAAATTTTAATATATATTAATATTATATTAAATTTTCTGCTTTGGTGTTCTAAGCATTTTCCTATAAATAGGGTGCTTAGGTTAGAATTGAAAATCACACCAGAAACTGAAGTTTTCTCTCTCTATATTATCGAGCGTATTCTTGTGAGTATTTTGAGTATACTTTGAGTATTGCTATACGGTGAAAGTTCAAGTTATAGCCTATATCCAGTATTCCAGTTAGAAGTACTGTCTTTCCGAGGTAAGGGATATTATTTTTTTCGTAATGATATTATTTCTTCAATATCATTATGCTGAAATATTGATCTGAAGTTTTTATTAAATTTGGAACTTTTAGTGATGGGGTTATTATTCACGTATACGGTACTATTCACGAATACGGCACTATTCATCGAAAAATGAAAATTTATCTTTTCGTCCGAAATATCTATACTGGATACTAGCTTTGATTGTATCCATGTTTTGATCATTCTTGAATTTTACACCACTATGATTATTTTTGAGGTATTTTTGGACGTGGATAAAACAAAGTACGAATCCTTAATCCTTAATCCTTGTCATTTTGTTTCACTGGATTCGTTTCTTTAAAAAAAAAAAATATTTTTTTTATCATCCTTAGTCTTAAATGATGATATTATTGAATATCTTTGGCCTGTAGTGCAAAGATGAATGATTTTTGATGAATATCTTTGGCCTGTAGTGCAAAGATGAATGATTTCTGATGAATATCTTTGGCCCGTAGTGTAAAGATGAACAGGTGTTTAGATGAACATGACCAATGGTGAATGTCCTCGGCTTTTGTAGTGCAAGGATGAATATATGATTCCGTATATATATTGATTGATGTTACAGGATAAAATATTGATGATGGATCGTTAAATTCATAGATATTAGTAGATTTCATCCTCTACGTAACTCTTACATGAATTAATATTTTCATGCGAATATTGATTTAAAACTTGTTGTCTATTGTATTCTATTAGATTTTTTCCTGTTGAAGACTAACGATAATTTGTTGTATATTATCTTAGTCATAATATTCTTTACTTGGGGCTAGTTGAGCTCACCCTTTTCTTTTTGTTCCATTTTTCTTCTCAAGAGGCGAGAATATAAGCGAAATGACGAGTCGGGGTATGGAATGAAGGTTCTAGGGAGAGTTGTTTAGTAGTCCTCACCATTTTTGTAAAATAATGTATCAATAATTATGATGAGGATTTATTTGTATGTGGATATTGTCTAGATGGCAATATCTCAGATTTAAACTCACAGCTTTCTTTGTTGTAATAATAAAGTTGTAGTTATTTCTGTACCGTGTATTGACAACTCAGAATGGGTGATGTATACCTATTTTGGGGGCGTCACAACATGTATAACTCATAATCGTAATTGTTGTTCTAAATTCCTTTTCTCATTCAGGACGAAGATAATTTTCATCACTTGTCTTTACCTGAAACATCAAAGATCATGGTTATACCAAATCACAGTTCTTGTTCATAATCATACTAATAAATTTATCTTTGCACTACGGGCCAAAGATATTCATCAACAGTTCATCTTTGCACTACAGGCCAAAGATATTCAACAACATGTCATCTTTGCACTACGACCCAAAGATATTCATCCACAATTCATCTTTGCACTACAGGCCAAAGATATTCCTCAACAGTTCATATTTGCATTACAGGCCAAATATATTAATATCTCAAAGAATATATAATCATTTCAGAATTTATATAAACAATAATTATAACCATGTTGATCAATTCACCTTTGCACTTAAGCTAAAGATATTCAATTATAAATTCAATGGTCATGATCATACCAAATACAATTCAACTTTTCACTTTCTCGCCAAAAGAGAACCCCTACCATAATCATACCAATAATCTACCCATCTTTACACCTCAGGTGAAAGAGAATTTCAACATCGTAGTTATAAAATGTTATATATGATAATAAAATCAATATAATCAATATATAGTTTTAATCTTCGAGTAAATATTCATAAATCAACTATATTTGGTTAAAAAATAATAATTTTGTCATGAATAGTAGAACTCGTGAATAGTATCTCATGAATAGTAAACCCGACTCAAAAAGGTAGAAATTCCACAATAAAATCCATACCAATATTTTGGTATAATGATATTGAAAGAATAATATTTTTTTAAGCTTATAAACAATTTATTTTAATTGTTTACACTTTACTAAATAATGCATTTAATCATTCTAAAATGCCAAATTCATAAGATTTCATCACCAATAACCAAAATCCTCATCAAAAATCTGCATATACCTCATGTAGGATTCTCAAGCCATAACATCCTATTTTCTAATTTTCTTACTTCACATAACATATTTAATTCATTTACTCATAACTAGTCCATTTTCATGAAAAATAACAAATCAGTTCCAAAAATATTTCTTTTCTGGAATTTAGCAGAATATAGTCCTATATTGAACATATATTTTTCTCAGAATTTTTAAAAGTCATTTACTATTTTTCACATGGCCAAAACCACCGAATATTTAAACATTTATCATAAATTGTACTTTTATCCAAAAATTATGAAATTTACATGATATACTGATATTATATAGATGTACTCCCAATAAAAATTTCATCAATTTTGGAATTAACCACAAGGAGTTATAAGGGTTTTCTTTGAAAATAGTCTTTCCTCATAAAATTCATAACTCTTAATCTATACATCCAAAAATCACCATTTTTGGACACAATCAACAAAACTCATCAAATTATCATTTCAAATTTTTTTAGAATTTTTGAAGGTTCAGAAGAAATTCGAAATAATAACCCTTAAAATCCCTTATTATCCCTTACCTCAAAAGAGCAGTACCTCTGACTGGAATAACGCTGAACGAACTTGCACCGTATAGCAATACTCAAAGTATACTCAAAATACTCACAAGAATACGCTCGATAATATAAAGAGAGAAAACTTCAGTTTCTGGTGTGATTTTCAATTATAACCTAAGCACCCTATTTATAGGAAATTGCTTAGAACACCAAAGCAGAAAATTTATTAAAATAATAATATTATATTTATTTTTCCAAGACTTCATACGTATGCTTTCAACATCAGAACTCAGCCCCTAACACATGTTAAATGAGGGAAACAAAATGTAAAAACGTTTTTCATATTAAAAATATTTTAAACTTCCAAAAATCAATTATTTCGGAGCTTCGGAACTTCAATAATTCATAATAAATAGCCCTTTTGTCCGAAAATTCGAATCTTGCAAATTTTTATAGAAAATTCAATTCTCAACAACTTTACAGAAGAAAGTTTTTCCAAATTCCAAACAGAAATTGACCGAAATCCACAAACGGACGATTTTACAGGCTATAATCAAATTTCAAATAAGAAATGGGGTCCAATTTACATGTTTAACATGTTTTAAACATTTTGGTAACAAAATACTCCTCCACATATACTCATATATCCCACATTCATCGTAAAAATATCATCATTATTATATTATTAAAATATAATAATATATTTAAATAAATTATTTTATCGAGAAAAAGATAAAATATTAATTTTCAACTATTGTCACATTAAAAATTTTCTCCATCTATATCCACATAAAATCAATATTTTCCTTATCATATAAATCAATAATTAATTATTCACAAATAATATTACATAATCACAATATTGACAACCAGTGCGCCTTCAGAAAGAAGGGGCTTTCCAATAAGAATTTCTCCTTCTTGGCAAGCAATTAGGTGACCAAACCTCTCCTCGATGAACTTTCTAGACATTGCCAATAATGCTATATAATAATATTATTCAAATAATATGAATTATTGTCTCGATAATGGAAAATCTTTGTGTAGTGACAATTATTGAAATAACGAAGAATATAAAATATCAATACAAAGATTATTGAATCAATAAAATAAAATACTCGAATAAAATTATCGTGAACAATTATTGAGTAGTGTCTTCTTACGTAAGAATCAATAATTGGTGCAATACTGCAGCTCTTCTTGTGTTTTAACCAATTTAGTATTTTAACAATTAACTTAATACAACTAACTACGCCATCATTTATAAACAACTTATATTTGTCGTTTTCTTCATCCAATCGCTTTTCGTTATGGGGCCCACACAAGGCTGCGCCGTCGTACGGATATTCCCGACAAAAAGAATATTCTACGACCAAACGAATATTCTCCGACAACAATGAATATTTTATAGCCACTTGCGTATTTTTGAAAAAATTTCATATATCACCCTTAACTTTAACTTTTTATCAATTTAACCATTTACTGAATTGTAATTATAAGAAAAATTGAATACTTTTATTTCATAAAATTCGGGGTCTTACATTTTAAATCATAGAAGATAGTAGATTTATGCTCTACTTGAATCTTCTAATGGATTGCTTGTTCCGCTACAGTTAAACTTGATGTTTATTGTATTTTATCAGTTTAACACTGTTAAAGGCTAACGGTAATTTATTCTGCCTTATCTTAGTCATAATATTTCTTACTGGGCTAGTTGAGCTCACCCTTTGATTTTATTGTTCTCTTCAGGAAATGAGAATATAGCTGGGACTAGTCGGGGAACGGAGTGACGGTCCAGATGTTTGCATTAGTAGTCCTCACTATTCTATGAAATAGTGTGATAATAAATATATTGAGGACTCCATTTGAGTTTGAGTACTGTTTAGAAGACAATATTCGTATTAAAACTCTCAGTTTATGTTTTATCGTATTTTACACGACAGTTGTATTATTAAGTTGTATTTGAATTTTGTACTATGTATTTGGCGACTCAAGATGAGTGATGTATACCTATTTTGGGGGCGTCACATCTGTCCTGTTTTTTTTCTTTTTATTAGTGTTTAATTGCCTCTTAGTAAATTTTATGGTATATATAGTAAACGATTTGGGTGTTTTCCCCTCAATTAGTTTTTTCAAAACGGTTTTCTCTCACCTCCTCTTTCATTTAAAATTCATAATCCAGAACTGAGGTATGTTTTTGCGTTGTAGTTTTTGTACTTTGTTTTTTTTTCTTTTTATGTATACTACATGTTCGACGAATTGATTCTTATCATATGCAGAGTTTTTTTCTCTCCTGAATATGCACCGAGCTTTGATCATATTGGCCTTTTATTTGAAATTAAATTTCATATAATATGGTACAAAAAGTTATACCCTTTACAGACCAACATGTGAAAATGAATACAGAGGTTAAGAGGCAAGAAGCAGCAAGAGAATGACTTGAAAGTATTAGTTGGTATAATTTTACACAATATATGTTTATGAAATTAGTATTTTCACAAGGGAATTTGATAGTTTCGCAAGACTCCATTGACATGAATATTTTTATTTAACCCCATCCAACAATATTTGCATCTTTGGCTACTTTTTGCTTCAGTTTTATTAGGTAGTCAAACATATGTAACTTTAACCACTTGATTTTGAAGAAAAAATACATTACTTTATATTTTGACATCCTGTTCAAAAATTCATCACATTATATTATTCGAGCGAAAAAAATTCTTAATACTTGACTTGAACTCATTTTATCTGCCGCATAAAATAATCTTATCAAGACAGCCGTTTGGCAAGTTAAGAGAAGAAGGGTTCTAATTGGGGTTTGAACTCTTCCTTTCTAACTTCATTGAGTTAGTTAAGTTTAAATTGCATGTATAGTTGTGGTAGGTAATTTAAATAGAGAAATCATATGAATTTTGAGTTTTATATTATGCACATCAGGTGTTTGTAAAAATGCCTCTAAGAGATTATCTTGCTAGAATTATATGTTATAATTGTTTGGTTATTTAGATTCATTGAATTTGAGATTATATATGTTCAAATTTCTAAGATAAAGAAGTGAATAAAATATTAAGTTGGACAAAGAAAAATGTTACTTTAAAGTAAAAGGGACATAAGTTTAGAAGAAGTTATTGAATGTTCCATGGCAGGCTTTGTAGTCAAGTGTTGTAATTCATGTAATGATGTTTCGTTTCTTACTAACAATCCGAAAGCTAAATGAGAAAAAATAAATATTAGTAGGTAAATAATAAATGAAAACAATGTTTCATTTGGATTTGTTAGCTGAAGGGATTTTATTGCAGATTTGGAATAACTATTCCATGCAAGCTACAAAAATATTGTTGTAACTCCCCCAAAATAGGTATACATCACCCATTCCGAGTCGCCAAATACATGGTACAGAACTTAAATACAAACTTAAATATACAACATGAATTGTGAGTTTTAATACAAATATTATCTTCTAGACAGTATTCAAACTCAAAATAAGTCCTCAATACATTTATTTTCACACTATTTCACAGAATAGTGAGGACTATTAATGCAACCATCTGGACCGTCAATCCATTCCCTACTAGTCCCAGCTATATTCTCATTTCCTGAAGAGAACATTGAAAGAAAGGGTGAGCTCAACTAGCCCAGTAAGAAATATTATGACTAAGATAATATAGAATAAATTATCGTTAGCCTTCAACAGTGTTAAACTGATACAATATAACAAACATCAAGTTTAACTGCAGCGGAATAAGTAATCCATTAGAAGAGTAAAGTAGAAAATAAAATCTATTATCTTCCATGATTTAAAAGGTTTTTAATAACTTTTATCGTTGAGACTCAGCTTAATAAATAATCCACATCATCAAATCATCCCTGCACTACAGGCCAAGGATATTATTTAGTATCACGACCACAAATTATCCATGCACTACAGGCCAAAGAAATAAACGGTCCTGATCATGCCATAAAATAATTCATCTTTGCACCCTTGGCCGAAGAGAATCCATAGCCATAATCATACCAAAAATTATCCATCAATGCACTACGGACCAATGAGGACTTTTTCCACATCATTTATAACATTACGGTCATGATTATATCGAATAATCTCTGGTCATCATCATATCAAGTCCATCTATGCACTATAGGCCACATATGACTTTCAACATAAAATAAGCATGAGGATGATGACAATTCAATAAAACAAGTTCAAGAATAAATTTTAAAGATTTATAAGTTAATTTATTCTGAACTCAATAACGTCCAAATAGTCAACATGATACTGCTTTGTGGAGTAAAATTCAAGAATGCTCAGAGGAATATTTTCATGAAAAGATACTGGATGAAGCGCAAATATCCAGGATATTCTACTAATTTCATGGAGTATAGAAGCCAAAACTTTAACAAACTGAGTATAATAGAATATATGAAACTGCAAATGGATTTTCGCCCGCCATGCGGTAATCCACGTAGACAGATTATTTTTACAATTTAATAAGGAATGAATACAAAGGATCCTTCACCATGCATGTGGTAATCCACATAGACAGGTTATTCCAACAGAATAATAAAGAATAGACTAACAGAAGAATTCACCATGCATGCGATAGACCGCACAGACAAGATGTTTCAACAGAATAATAAAGAATGGAACCAGGTCATGCGTAATCCGCACCGACATGATATTCCAACAGAATAATAAAGAATGGAACCAGTCATGTGTAATCCGCATGCATGGATGTTCCAAATGTAATAATAAAGAATGAAATAACAACATGAATTCACCGGGCATGCGATGAGACCGCATGCATAAAGTTATTCCAATGAGAATAATAAAGAATGGAACCGGTCATGCGTAATCATGCATGCATGTGATGTTCCAATAGAATAATAAAGAATGGAATAACAACAGAATTCACCGAGCATCGATAGATCGCATTGCATGACGGAGTTATTCCAATGTAATAATAAAGAATGGAATAATGTAAGAATTTCACCATGTATGCGGTACTTGCGCATGTATGTGTTATTCAACATAATAATAAAGAATGGAATAATAAACCTTACGAGTATTGAAAGAAAATAACTCTCTTCATGAATACGAAAGAATAATACCCCTTACGAGTATTGAAAGAAAATAATTCTCTTCATGAATACGAAAGAAATAACACTCCTTACCTTAAAAAGAAGAGGGCGAGGATATTCTTGAAGAAAACTTATACTTTTTTTTCTACTACCAAAAGTTTCTTAAAACTCTAAAGAAATACGCTCAAGATTATAGGAGAAGAATTCTCTAAATTTCTGGTGTGTTTTCAATTCTAACTAAGCATCCTATTTATAGGAGAATGGAAAGGATACTATGGAATAAAATATAATATATTCTATTTATAATATATATATATATATATATATATATATCTCTATATATATATATATTATTTAAAATCTAATAAAACAAATAACTTTATAAAAGTATTCTGTTTTATATAAAAAGATTTTACTATGCAAACACAATGCAGGCACTTTACAAACACTATGCATAATAAAATATAATATATTCTATTTATAATCTAATAAAACAAATAACTTTATAAAAGTATTCTGTTTTATATAAAAAAATTTCTGTTTTAATACATTTATAATAATAATAAAACAAAATTCATCATCATTATTATAATTCTCACTATTAATCGACCAGGTCGTTCCCAGGAAAGAGGGGGCTTTCCAATAAAAATTTCTCCCTATTGGCGCCAATTAGGTGACCAAACCTCTCATTGACAGAACTTTTAGACATCGTTAATATTGTAAATAATAATATTAACAACTTTGTTATCTCAATTATTGATTTAATAATATATAAAATATCGACAATAATTGAATCAAATAACGTGAGATACTATGCAACAATTCTTTGTAAAGCAATAATTGAACAAAACCGAGTGACTTCTCACGTAAAGATCAATAATCAATACCGTAGTGCTACTATGCAACCACACGTAGACATCAGACATTTAACATCGGTGTTTCAACATTTAACGGTAAAACTTTCGCCGTTATTTTTATAAAAATATTTTTGTCGTTTTCTTAATCCGACAATAATTCCGTTGTGGGGTCCACCAATGATTATGCCATCGTACAAATATTCCATGTTAAAACGAATATTTCCCGACCAATCGAATATAATATAACAACTTGCATACTTTGCAAATTTATAAATACTACCCACAACTATAACATTATCTCAAATCCACACCATAATATTCAAAAAAAATATTTCGAGAAAATGAAATCTTTATTCGTAAAATTTGGGGTTTTACAATCTCCCCTCCTTATGAAATTTTGCCCTCAAAATTTACGTACGTACCTGATATAATAAGGATACCATGACTTCATTTCAGATCCTAACTCTTGAAGTATAACCTTTGAGTGTTGAATACGATCCTTCTTAACCAAGATTTTAACACGTATCACCTCATACGTTAAATCTTCCGCTATCTCGTCTAGTTCTAATTTAAGAACGTGGTTCGGGTCATCCACATATTTACGTAACATTGATACGTGAAAAACGTTATGAACACGCGACATACTTGGCGATAAAACGAGTCTATAGGATACAGTTCCTACTCGATCAAGGATTTCAAATAAACCAATAAAATCAAGGGTTGAGATTTCCTCTCTTCATCGAGTCTTGCTTCTAGAATAACGCCCTCTTGAACCTTCTTCTTCACATTCATCAGCTCCGGGTGTGTAGCTTGAGCGGCCTTTAACTTTATCAATTAAAGTCAATTCTGCTAGTATATTTGTTATCTTCAGGTGAGTCTCTAGAGTCTTTAACTCTATCTTCATCATTTGTAAGTTATACGAAATAGGTTTTTGTGTTAACAACATCGCATTTGTAAACGCATACGATCTTCTACTCAACGCGTCAGTTACCACGTTTGCTCTTCCATAATGATATTGAATGGTATAGTCGTAATCTTCAACAGCTCGAGCCAACGTCTTTGGCGCATTATACGTTCGTTTTGGTTGAAGAAATATTTAAGGGTTTTAGAAATGGGTTTTGTACTAGGGTCAATACAAAATTCGATTTCACGCTCTAGGGGTAGGCTAAGAAGTCTTCAAGAATACGTCAGAAAATTTATTAACGATAGAAATATCATTCAAAACTGTGACCCTCATCCAAGACTTGGATAGCACGTCACATTGATACCTATCAACTTGCCATTGTCATTCACGACGTCGCCTACAGAAAGTCTGGCTTCGGTGCATTACACACAAAGAAGTCAACAACGAAAGGATCGGGGCTCTTTACTTATGGCTTCATATAACAGTAATTAACAGGTTAGTTAGGAATATGAAAGCTAACAACCTTACGAAAAGCATGATGAGTAGTTAACCAATCGATTCCTAAAATTACATCAAAGGCAAGTATTTTCAAAGAGATAAGATCGACAGGTAACGTGAAAGTGTTGATTTGAATCAGCAAGATTTATAAACAATGAAGGTAACGAAGGTTTCTGCTAACGAAGTTTCAATCGATAAGTCAAAGTCTAATATCTCCGGATTCAAATTTAAACGTTGAGCGCAAGCAAGAGAGATAAAAGAATGGGTAGAATCGGTATCTAATAAGGTATAAACTTCTTAAGCGTTGATGATTAACTTACTCGTGATAACTTCGTTCGGGTTCCTCGACAAATGCTCTTATTTAAACTACCGGCTTTGACTTGTCTGAGACATCCTTTGGCATCTTATCTCAGCTGGGCATGACTTCACTACACGACAAAATCGAGCTAGGTGACCTTCTCTTCTGCAATTGAAACACGCTTTGGATTGCTGCGTACAGTTTGTGTGACGCCCCCAAAATAGGAATACATCACCTATTCTGAGTCGCCAAATACATGGTACAGAATACAAATACAACTTAATAATACAGCTGTCGTGTAAAATACGACAAAACATAAATTGAGTGTTTTAATAAGAATATTGTCATCTAGACAATATTCACACTCAAAGGAGTCCTCATTACATTTATTATCACACTATTTAACAGAAAAATGAGGACTACTAATACTATCATCATCTGACCAATCACCCATTCCCCCGACTAGTCCAAGCTACGTTCTCATTTCAAGAGAAAAAATGAAAGAAAAGGGTGAGCTCAACTAGCCCAAGAAGAAATATTATGACTAAGATAATGTAGAATAAATTATCGTCAGCCTTTAACAGTGTTAAACTGATAAAATATAACAACATCAAGTTTAACTGCAGCGGAATAAGCAATCCATTAGAAGAGTCAAGTAGAGAATAAAATCTACTATCTTTTATGATTTAAAAAGGTTTTCATTACTTTTATCGCTGAGACTCCGCTTAATATATAATCCACATCATCCCTGCACTACGACCAAGGATATTCATTAGTATCACAACCACAAATTATCCATGCACTACGGGCCAAGGATATTCGTGTATTCATCAATGGTCATGAAAGATGCCAACAACTCATTCCATCAATGCACTACGGGCCAATGATGACTTTTACCACATCATTTGTAACATTACGGTCATGATTATACCGATTAATCCCTAGTCATAATCATATCAAGTCCATCTATGCACTACAGGCCACATATGACTTTCAACATAATATAAACATGAGGATGATGACAATGATATAAGAATTCAATAAAACAAGTTCAAGAATTATTTTATCCAGGAACTAATAACGTCCAAATTGTCAACATGATACTTCTTTGTAGAGTAAAATTCAAGAATGCTCGTAAAAATATTTTCATGAAAAGATCTCGGATGAAGCGCAAAAATATCAAGGATATTCCACTAATTTCATGGAGTATAAAAGTCAAAACTTTAACCAACCGAGTATAAATAAGAATGGAATAACAAAAGAAATCACCGTGCATGCGATAGATCAACGCAGATAGGTTATTCCAATGTAATAATAAATAACGGAACCAGGTCATGCGTAAACGCACAGACAGGATATTCCAACAGAATAATAAATAAAAAGTATTCTGTTTTATATAAAAAGTTTTTTATTTTATTACATTTATAATAATAATAAAATAAAATTCATCATCATTATTATAATTCACACTATTAATCGACCAGGTCGTTCCCAGGAAAGAGGGGGCTTTTCAATAAGAATTTTTCCCTATTGGCACGCAATTAGGTGACCAAACTTCTCATTGACAGAACTTCTGGACATCGTTAATTTACAAATAATAATATTAACAACTTTGTTATCTCAATTATTGATTTAATAATATATAAAATATCGACAATAATTGAATCAAATAACGTGAGATACTATGCAACAATTACTGTAACAATAATTGAACAAAACTGAGTGACTTCTCACGTAAGCATTAATAATCAATACCGTGTGTTACTATGCAACCACGCGTATTACTGTACTTTTAACACCAGGTGTTTCAACAATTAACGGTAAAACTTCCGTCGTTATTTTCATAAAAATATTTTTATTGTTTTCTCAATCTGACAACAATTTCGTTGTGGGGTCCACCAATGATTGTGTCGTCGTACGAATATTCCCTGTTAAAACGAATATTCTCCGACCAATCGAATATAATACAACAACTTGCATACTTTGCAAAAATTATAAATACTACCCACAACTATAACATTATCTCAAATCCACACCATAATATTCAAAAAAAATATTTCGAGAAAAATAAATCTTTATTCGTAAAATTTAGGGTTTTACAATTGTGGGCATAACGAATGGTAGTAGTCCAATAGGCCATAAAATTTTTATCTTTATGATGTAATATGCAGCAAGTCAGAGAGGGTTTCTTCTGCTGAGAAGGTTCCCAAGTGAGTTTTCTTGAATTAATTGAATGTTTATATTGCATTTGGCTTGATGTTTTATTTTTTGGGTGTTTTGGGTCGATGGGATTATGATAATTGAACTTGGTTGACTAGAATTTAGATGGTCTTCAAAGGCGACAAAGTCATTTGCTATGGGAGAATTGGAGGCTAGAAAGCTCAATTATTGAACTATTGGGACATAAGCATTTATTATGGGAATTTTGATAAAGGGTTAGTTTCATTTTGCCTTCATATATATTTTTCTTTACTAATTGGATGTCTCTATCAGCATAATGCATAAGCTCAAGTATATTTTCATTTTGTTGTGTATTTGAAAGTGTATTTTGAGTTTGGAAAAGTACATAAAAGAAATGTGGATTCCTAATTTATGGCCAAGGGAAGTAACCTTAATCTGGATGAGTTTTTCATTACCAAAGTTAGTAAGTTAATAGAGGTAACAATGTTGATACTGTACTTCTTGGTTTTCTTTTCCTAATTTATCTTTGCGACATTAAATATTTTTCTATCCCAAAATGAGTGAACAACTAAGTAGAGATGATCTTAGATATATTGAATTAGTAACTGGATGATTGCTATAAATTTATCATTTTATTGAGTGAATAAATTAAGGGAATAAAATTGAGTTTGAACAGAAAATTTTGAAATATTACTATTTTCAGGAGTTTATTTTTTAAGTGGCATAGTGTATCTCAAGTGTTTGATGAAATGATGCTAAGTTTGTTTTTCTAGGTTCGTATGGATCATGGTTCATGCTTATATGCTTTAGAAGATAGATGTTTTGTCAATCTAAGATTTAAGTTTGCTGATTTTGATTTTTGTTTCTTTGATCAAGAACTCCTTTAGATCATCCGTCTGGGTTTTCGTTGCCTGAGAAAGAGACTTTGACTTTGAGTTGATTATCATGAAGTGATCAATAACCCAATGGACTTTGCTACAATGAGGAAGAAGCTAGGGAATGAAAAATATTTGACCTTGGAACAATTTGAGGTGGGCGTGCATCTCTTTTTCAATATATGAGTATTGATCCAGTCACCAATACAGATTTATGATTTAAATCATTAAGCAAATGAACCGTTTATTGAAATGATACTAAGAAAAACTTATTTGATTGCAAGTCTACAATTGTTTTATTTTGACTCACATATTTCGATAATTTTTATATTTCAAATATTTTCAGGTATACATTGAAGGATACCTGATGTGTATTTCGAAGTTATTTTTTATTTTTTGCATGTGTGTATTTTTTGTGTTCCGTCTTTTGTAAAGTTAATTAATTATACATGGTTATAATGATTTTGAGAATAGAATGATAGTGGTTTTGGTGGTTTGGATATGTATTGATGATTGTAAGTTTTGTAGACATATTTAGATTTTTCTGGATACCTATATTTAAAGGAAACTGCCAAAATTTCTTGAAATTAGTAGCGACTAGATTGATTTTTTGGTGGTTGGATATGTGTTGATGATTGAGTATAATAATTGTTATATCTGATAGTACATTATTTTAATCTAATTTTTCGTTATGCCGTGACTTTAGGCACGGATAATTACTAATTTTTTTTATATTTCTGCATGTGTGACCTATTTTTTAACCAAACCAATTTTAATATATGATTAAAAATGAGACTCACATGGGGAAATATCAGTTCTCTAAATGTATTCTAAATGTATGTGGGATGAATGGACATAATATTATTATGTACAAATATCGAGATTGATTTGAAGAGGAAAGATATGTATTACGGTATCACCGTAATTAGGTGATTGATTATAGGGGAGTGGTTAACATAAAGTTAATTTTGGTTAATTGACTAATATAGTGTTGACACAGGCTGAAAAGTGATCTCAATACATGTCAATAGTGTATTAGTCAATTAACCAATTTATTATAAAATGGTAACCGGATCATGATCATAGATAGACATGCATGGTAACTTAATTAGCTAAAATAAATGTCTATTCAACTTGAACGAAGATCGTCCGACATATTATTTGTACTCTCCTTCTCCGGTCTGTACATGTAATATGGCTTACAGTCAAATTTTGACTAGCACAACGTGTCGACTTTTGTAATAGACGACTTATATAGGAACAATTGGTTAACAAGTCTTTCGTTATATAACGCTTCCGTTTTAAAATATAATTTTTTTTTTTAATTTTAACCATTATAATAATAAATTAGAAATTATTCAAAAAATATTATTTATGATGCATATTTTTTAACAAATAATTTCAATTTTTAATTTAAAACGAAGTAAGTATAAAAAAATTTAGAATTTGTAAAAAGGATAAAAGACTCATGTGATATAAAGAAGAGACTGACATTTCACCATGTTATAGTGGGGGATGTGATATAGGTCAAATTAAGGGGTTGTTTGATTACGACTGAATAGGTCTGAATGACTTATAATCTGATAATCATCTGACTGAGATAAAAAGTCATCAATCAGAAATAAGGCTGAAATTAAATTAAACCGTGTCTATATAATAGCAATTGGTTGAAATTAATGTACTCTATTAGTTTTATATATAAATAATGTTCAAAACTTTATTCATTTGTGTTTATGAAATAATGCATATTTATAATCATCAAATAAAATTGTTAAAATAGTTCAGAGAGTTAAAATTAGAAATAAATTTATGAAGATATTTCAGACAAACTCATTATCAAACAACCTGATTCATTCAGTAATTTATTATTCAGCAATTCATTTTTTTTAATTATTTATGAGTCATTCTATATGGACATGTTTATTGGGTATGATTATTGGATCACTCCAATTTTATTATTATTTTTTTGCATGTGATTCTCAAAAAATATATAGTATTTATTCTAACTAGAATTTTAACATAATATAATGCTTTTTTTTGGTATAATTTGGATACATATACAAAACAGAGTTATTCAAGACTGCAAAACCCTATTTTGTATATGTATCTAAATTATACCTAAAATACTATATTATATAAAAATTATTATATCTTTTTTGAAAATCACATGCAAAAAAATAAAAAAATAAAATTAAACATTTAAACCTATCCAATATTTCGGTCGGACAAACTTATCCGCCAAGACTTATTGTATATTTATATATGTTTGTGTGAATGGTTAGACTATCCGAACATAATATTTGTTCTTCAGCTACCACCGACGACCACTTAGCTGTTACGTGATAAAATTAAATAATTAAAATTTGATTGGTTAATATATTTTAATAAATTATATTATTTAAATGAAATAATATTTAAATTTAAAAATTATTTGATAATAAAAAGTGTAAAATATCTGAATGACACCATTTTATTATTTTAATCTTTTGAGTTATTTAAAAGTTTTATTTAAATGATTTAAAAATTTGAAATTGAAGGAGTATAATATTTATTGAGATTATTTTTGTTCATAAATTTTAAATAAATTAGTAAGAGGCAGCTCTTAATAGTTAAAATTTGAGTTTATATCTTAACGATTAAGAAGCGTTAAGCGGCCGTGAATTTATAGCAGTGGGGTCAAAATTATTAGTAAGTTATAAAAAATTTGGCGGGGGTTGAAGGCGGCGCCACCCAAATTTTTTAATACTTTATACTTTCGAGTTAAATAAATGCATCCAAATATCCAATTTAATAATACTAACAAAAGGGAAAAATCACAATTAATTTCTGAAAACAAAACTGAGGTTAGAAAAATTGAAGAGAGTAATTTCACATTCTGCAAGGGCACAAGGTGAAGAGAGTCACGATGAGAATAGAGTCGCACTCAGGTCTCACTTTTCATGAACTCGTCAATCACCAGTATCAACTCCGACCACTCACTAAAGGCTTTGATGGTTCACGGTTAGACTTTTGCCTTTTGCGATTTGACTTTGCCCATTTTCTCTCTATTTTGTGGCTGAAGTGCTGAACAAATATTGATATATGAAATTTAGGACTGAGTCTTGGCCGCTAGGGTATCTCTAATTAAAAAAAAAATTGAGTGGGGTCAAAAATTGAGTAGGAGTCAAAAATTGAGTAGGGTAATTTTTTTTAAGTTATTTCAAAAATTGAGTGGGGTCAATTGACCCCATTTATAGCATAACTTCGCCACTGATTAAGAGACATCAAGAAGTAAAAAAAAGTTTACTAAACAAGATTTGTCTCTTTTCGAATCAGAAGTTATCGAATTAAGATGTATTCAAATACAAATAAACACTACCTTAAATCTACTAATAGGACTCACTTCTATTAATATGGAGGAGTAACCTTACAATACTAATATTGAAATGTTCAAATTGCCTATTTCTTACTTATTATGAAATGATCAAAATATTTTTGGTAACCAAATAATAATTAAAAAAAAAACCTTTGTGCATAATTTGCGCATATATCAGCTCTTATATTTTGAAATAAAGGAAGTTGATTCTTCAAAAACTAAGATTAAAGATTTGCATAATAATTTATATATTATAAATGTATAATGAAAAAATAGGAAAGAAATCATAGATCCTACCAAACTCTTCAAAAAAATCAAAATGAGAAATTTTGGGTGCCATATTTATGTTATTAATTGTCATAATGTATGGTACAATTTATTTTGGTTTATTTATGAATATTTTTGTGACGCCCTCAAAATAGGTATACATCACCCATTCTGAGTCGTCAAATACATAGTACAGAAATCAAATATAACTTAATTATACAACTGTCGTGCATAATATGACAACACAATAGCTAAGAGTTAACACGAATATTACCTCATAGACAATATCCAAACTCAAATTCAATCCTCATTACATTTATTATCATACTATTTCCTAGAATAGTGAAGACTACTATGCAACCATCTCGGACCATCACTCCATTTTCCGACTAGTCCCGGCTACGTTCTCATTTCCTGAAGAGAACAATGAAAGTAAAAGGGTGAGCTCAACTAGCTCAGTGAGAAATATTATGACTAAGATAATGCAGAATAAATTACAGTTAGCCTTCAACAGTGTTAAACTGATAAAATACAATAAACATCAAGTTTAACTGCAGCGGAACAAGCAATCCATTCGAAGAGTCAAGTGGAGTATGATATCTACTATCTTCTATGATTTAAAAAGTTTATCATCAATTTTATCACTGAGACTCAGCTTAATAAATAATCCATATCACTGAATTATTCATGCACTACGGGCCAAGGATATTCATTAGTATCACGTCCATGAATTATTCATGCACTACAGGCTAATAATATTCATGTAATCACCAATTGTCATGATTGTTAGGTTTGTAATATTCATGAACGCAATCAAATTGCACAAAATAAGCGGAAACGTGAAAAATCAGAGTTTTAAAATTTTACAAACTATATACCCGGATCATCCTTTATGCACAATTATTAATTAAACGAAAAGATAAAGAATAAAAATCATACCCTTGAAGATCGAGCTTCCTCAGGTACAAGTTCACCTCCAAATCCTTTCGCGTTCAACTTGAATCCACCGGGTTTGGTTCCTTCCTTTGATCAACGTTAGCCACCCAAGTGTTTGGCCTCTAGAGGTGATCTACCAAAGAAGAAGAAAAATTCAAGAAGATAGGTGTTTGGCAAAACCCTAGTTTTTCTATCTCTCATAGAAAAAGAGCGTACTTTCCAACTATTGAAATTACATATGTTGTGAAAAAAGTCAACAACCCCCCTCTACCCCCATAACAAGACTCCTCTTAATTATAAATGTAGGCAACCCTCCTTAACAATTAAGAAATTGGGCTTTCTAAGCTTTCTAAGAATTTAGATCTCATTAGAATGATCATCATCATTATTTTAAAAGTATTGCTTAAAACTATGAGTTTATCACATATTATAAAACAACACTATGTAGATAATTAAAAGCCTTTAATAAATTAATACTTTTTATTAATAAATGAATAAGATTGTTACAAAGTATATGTTTTATTATCAAACATTATTGGCTTGTGTGCATACTACTTTCAATGATCATGCCAATAACTGTCTATCAATGCACTACGGGTCAATGAGGACTTTTATCACATCATTTGTAACATTACAGGTCATGATTATACCGTATGATCCCTGGTCATAATCATACCGATCAACAATCCATCTATGCACTACGGCTAAAGATGGCTTTTACCACATCATAAGCATGAGGATGATGACAATGATATAAGAATTTAATTAAAAGAAAGCAAAGAATAATTTTTAAAGATTTATAATTTAATTTATCCAGAATTTAATAATGTCTAAATTGTCAACATGATACTGCTTTATGGAGTAAAATTCAAAAATAATATTGTATCAAAAATAATTTGGACAGAAAAAAAATTAATTTTTGTCATGAATAATACCCCTGGTGAATAGTACCCGAGTGAATAGTACTTCGGGATAGTACTCCGTGAATAGTACCCCGACATGAAAAAATTAAAACTTATCAAGAATGTTCAGAATAATATTTTCATGAAACGATACTGGATGAAGCGCAAATTTTAAGGATATTCTACTAATTTCATGGAGTATAGAAGCAATACTTTAACAAAATGAGTGTAGAATTTGAAATCTGAAATGAAATAATATTACTTACATACTACAGAGTATGAAAGAAAATATTATTTCTTATAAATATTGAACAAAAATAATATCCATTACCTTAAAAAAGGAGAGTATTCTAACTGGTATAGTGGGGATATTTTTGAAAAAAACTTTCAATGTATTCTACACTCAAAACTTCCTTAAACCTTAAAAAAATACGCTCAATATTATATAAGAAGAATTTTCTGATTCCGGTGTGATTTTCAATTCTAAACTAAACATCCTATATTATAGGAGAATGGAAGGATACTATTTAGAATTTTTCTCACGGGTGAACAGGAGCGAAATCACGGGCGTTCAACGAATTCGTCTGAAAAATTTTCTGATTTACTATGCAAACACTATATATAATAAAATATAATATATTCTATTTTTCATAAAAAATAAAATTTATTATAATATATATATATATATATAATAAAACATACTCCCTTCGTGACTTCTAAAACCCCCCCCCCCCATTTTTCCTCACGTGGGTCCCACTCGTGGCCCCCACCTCTTATTATATATATATATATATACTGAATAACCTTCTACCGATTATTTTTGAAAAATGGGTAAATGAGGGTTCATAAAATAAGCAAAATTTACCTCAAATACTTCATAAAAAAATCCTTCAATATTTTTAACAACATTTATTCATCATTATTATACCTCGTAATATTAACAACCAGATCGTTCCCAGGAAAGAGGGGGCTTTCCGATAAAGATTTATCCTTATTGGCGCGCAATTAGGTGACCAAACCTCTTTCCTCGACAGAACTTTATAGACATTGTTAATTATGCAAATAATAATATGTATAACTTGTCATCTCAATTATTAATTTAATAATATTAAATATTGTGCAGATGGTACTGTGACAATAATAGAATCAATAATGTGAGATACTATGCAGCAATTACTGTAATAATAATTGAATAAAATTGAGTGACTTCTCACATAAGCATCAATAATGAATACCGTGTGTTACAATGCAACCACGCGTATTATTGTATTTTTATCACCGGGTATATAAACAGTTAACGGTAAAACTTTCGCCGTTATTTTTATAAAAAAATATTTCCGTCGTTTTCTAACTCCGACAATCATTTCGTTGTGGGGTCCACCAATGATTGTGTTGTCGTACGAATATTTACTGTTAAAATAAATATTCCCCGACTAATCGAATATTTTATAACAACTTGCATATTTTACAAAATTTATAAATATTACCCACAACTATAACATTATATCAAATTCACACCGTAATATTTAAAAATATATTTCAAGAAAAATTAATCTTAATTTATTTATAAAATTTGGGGTCTTATAATTTTTTTTAAAATTTATATGTTCTCAAGTTTCGAATTTTAATTTGGGTGATAGGGGTGGATCCAACCTCTTAGAACAGTTGGGCAAATTTTTTTTTATAAAAAAAATCCCTTAAGAATAAAAAATTAATAAAATGAATCACAAAACTAAACAATCCGCAAATATTGTTTAATATAACATTTTTCGATTGAAATTGTTGCATGATATCCTCATTTTTAATAGTTACAAAGCATGATAATTTTATTTAACACACTCAATTAAAAAAATAATAATTTTACCCCCTAAAAATTCAATTAAATTCATTGACCTTATCGTCCTTACCTGCATCTACCAATTTGAATGTGGAATATCAGCGCGACTCTAATTTATTTATAATTCTATTCATTTATTAATAAGAATAATTTTCTATTTTTATTCCAAAATTTTGTCAAAAAAAGAAAACTTTTAGTGTTTTAGCAAGCAATAAGGATGAATAAAATTAAAAACTTTTAGGTTAAACAATTTATATTAAGTTGTTCTTTTCCTCAAAAAAGGTTTGCTAGTTGCATGATTCAGCTTATTAGTAAAAATTTAAAAAAGATTGCTTCTATGATAGAGTTTTGGACAGAAAAATTAAATTGGAAGAATAAAATTAATTTGTTCTTGCAAATAATTATAGAGTATAATCAATTTATTTATGAAAACAAATTTATTTTATTTTTTTAATTCAATTTTTCTGTCCGCTTATTAAAAAAATAATAAGAGTTGTGTGATTCAGCCCCGTGGACTGTCGGTGACAACGGGTGAATGGACACGCAAAGTTTTTTTAAAAATAATTTAGGGGAAAAATAATATGATATTTATTAATTAAACTACCCAACTTAATTAATTCGCCTTTGACCAATGCCCACCTCATGCAATTAGCAGAATCATTAATTAAACAATGTCATAAGCTGGCTCATGAGTCATGACTAGCTTAGCTAAATGAAACATGAGATTCGTTTGGAAGGGCATTTTGGTCATTTGATTTTTGCTAATATTTTAATTACAATGAAAGCTTGTTGAACTTGTGATTATGAGTTGTTTTTGAGCAGGGAAAAAAGATTAATTAGCATTACTTCTTTTGTAATACCCTTACAAAATAAAATTAATTTATTTAAATATTTTAATTAAACTTTTAGTATGTGTGGTTCAAATTGTATTTAATTCATGTGGACTATAAGTAAGGGATTGCATCAATTTGTGACCTTTAAATTAATTAGATCTAATTTATATTTTTGTAATTTTAAATTCTATTAAAATTGAGAAATAATAAAATATATTAATTAATTAATAAATAATTAAAACCTAATCTTACTCATGATACACTAATACGAACTTATTGAAAAAAAAAAGGAGAACGCAGCCACGGCTAAGCAAGGGGAAGTGGGGAAATCAAATTATACTGCTCGGACTGAAGGAGTTAACGAACTATGTTTGAGGTTATAATTTCGGGTATTACATTACTTAATTAAGGTACGAATTTCGTACTTTTTCAGCGAGGCTCTTTTAATTTTAGTTCGTTCGTTTTGTTACACGTTTAGAAATTTGGTATTGCCTCTCATGATTATTCCGTACTTCGTTTATTGTTTGTGCTTCTATTCCCCATATCAGTTATGTAATATTTCGCCATTTGAGAAACTGTGTTTTTGAGACCTTATGTGACGCCCTCAAAATAGGTATACCTCACCCATCTGTTGTCGCCAGATACATGGTAAAAAATTCAAATACAAACTAAATTATACAATAGTCGTGCAAAAATACGACGACATATATACTGTGAGTTTTAATACAAATACTATAACGTATATAATACGACAATATTCATACTCAAATTAATACATGCCATATAAAATACAACAACAAATATTTCAAGTCTCCAAAGGGACACGAGAAGATTTACGTTCTCTTCATTTTACTGTGGTGCACTTTTGATGCTTTCAGGATCGGGTTCTCATCACTCTATTGTTGTTCACAAAAATCAATTATTAAGTGACGTATAAAATACGACACACACATCTTAGGTCCTCAATACAATTATATATTGCATGTCATGCCATAGTAAGGACTACTAATGCTATCATCTGGACCGTCACTCCATTTCCCGACTAGTCCCAGCTATATTCTCATTTCATGAAGAGAACAATAAAAGAAAGGGTGAGCTCCACTAGCCCAGTAAGAAATATTATGACTAAGATAATGCAGAATAAATTTACATGTCCCAAAAGGCCAGAATTTTTCTCAAAAATTAAGTGGCCGAAAATGTCTTTTTAAATTTATGGGCAGTAGCTTTTTGGTACTTTGCAGTTTTTGACTCCTTTGCTAAAATCAGTCCACACGAAAATCTACAACACCTTTTCTAATGATTCCACTTGGATAAGGTAGAAAACTCATAGATCTAACTCTAGAACTTGACCACACTCAAAAATTTAAAATATAATAGGAGATATGGTCAATTGAATTTTATGTTCTATTTTCACCAAAAAATTGATTTTCAATTCTTTGTGATCTCTAAGAAACTTACATGTTTTCACATAATAACCAACATAACTCATCATAACACTTACTAATACTATATACACCCATGATTTTTATCAGTCTAATTCTTTTATTATGACTTTCATCATAATCAACAGTCCAATGCTTATATTATGACTTTTCAAAATTTTTGAGGGTCAGAAAAATTTCGAAACTGCAAATGGATTTTCACCCATCATGAGGTAATCCACGTATACAGATCATTTTTATAATTTAACAAGGAATGAATATAAAGGATCATTCACCATGCATGTGGTAATCCACATAGACAGGTTATTCTAACATAATAATAAAGAATGGAATAACAGAAGAATTCACCATGCATGCGATAGATCGCACAGACAGGTTATTCCCAACAGAATAATAAATAATGGAATCAGGTCATGCGTAAACGCACAGATATGATATTCCAACAGAATAATAAATAATAAAACTAGGTCATGCGTAAACGCACAGACATGATATTCCAACAGAATGATAAAGAATGGAATAACAGAAGAATTTCACCATGTATGCAGTACTTTGCATAAAGAGGTTATTCCAACAGAATAATAAAGAATGGAATAACAGAAGAATTTCATCATGTATGCGGTACTTCGCATATACAGGTTATTCCAACATAATATTAAAGAATGGAATAACAAAAGTTCTCTTCATGAATACGAAATAAATAATACCCCTTACCTTATAAAGAAGAGTACTCTGACTGGTAGGGCGGGGATATACTTGAAGAAAACTTGCACTACGCTCAAAGCTTCTTAAAACTCTAAAGAAATACGCTCAAGATTATAGAAGAGAATTTTCTAAATTTCTGGTGTGATTTAAATTCTAACTAAGCATCCTATTTATAGGAAAATAGAAAGGATACTATGCAATAAAATATAATATATATATATATATATATATATATATTTTATTTAAAATCTAATAAAATAATTAACTTTATAAAAGTATTCTGTTTTATATAAAAAGATTTTACTATGCAAATACTATGCAGTACTATGCATAATAAAATATATTATATTCTAATTATTGTCTAATAAAATAAATAACTTTATAAAAGTATTTTATTTTATATAAAAAGATTTTACTATGCAAAACACTATGCATAATAAAATATATTATATTCTAATTATTGTCTAATAAACAAATAACTTTATAAAAGTATTCAGCTTTTATATAAAAATTTTTTGTTTTATTACATTAACAATACTAATAAATTTTTTTATATATATAATATATAAACATATATATAAACTTCGTGACTTCATAAAAAGACACCTCAATATATTTAACAACATTTATCATCATTATTATAATTCACAATATTAATCGACCGAATTCGTTCCTCAGAAAGAGGGCTTTCCAATAAGGATTTCTCCTATTGCGCCGCAATTAGGTGACCAAACTCTACTTGGCGTAATTCTTACATCGTTAATATTGCAAATAATAATATTAATAACTTTGTCATCTCAATTATTGATTTAATAATATATAAAATATCAAAAATAATTGAATCAAATAACGTGAGATACTTATCAAGAATTAATCGTAGCAATTATTGAACAAAAGCGAGCGACTTCTCACGTAAGCATCAATAATCAATACCGTAAGTACTATTATGCAACCACACGACATCGCATTTACTTTTACTACCGAGTAGTTCAATAGTTTTAACGGTAAAACTTCCGCCGTTATTTTCATAAAAATATTGTTGTCGCTTTTCTCGATCCGACAATAATTTTAAGTATGGGTCCACCAATGATTGTATTCGTCAGACGGATATTCTCAACCAATCAAATATAATACAACAACTTGCATACTTTGCAAAATTTATAAATACTACCCACAACTATAACATTATATCAAATCCACGCCATAATATTCAAAAAAATATTTCGAGAAATTTAAATCTTTATTCGTAAAATTTGGGGTCTCACAATCTCCTCTCCTTATGGAATTTCGCCCTCGAAATTTACGTACGTACCTGGTAAGCCGAAGAGATGAGGATACCTTGACTTAATTTTAAATTCTAACTCATGAAGTATATCCTTTGAGTGTAGAATATATTCATTCTTATCCAAGATTTTAATACGTATCTCCTCATACGTTAAATCTTCTGCTATCTCGTCTAGTTCTAATTTAATAACGTGGTTCGGGTCATCCACAAATTTACGTATCATCAATACGTGAAAAACGTTATGAACACGCGACATACTTGGCGGTAAAACGAGTCTATAAGCCACAGTTCCTACTCGATCGAGGATTTCAAATGATACAATTAAATCGAGGGTTGAGATTTCCTCTGTAAGACCCCAATTTTTTTTTTAATAAAGATGATTTTTCTATAAATATCATTTTTAAATATTATGGAATAAATTTGATATAATGTTATAGTTGTGGGTAATATTTATAAATTTTGCAAAGTACGCAAGTTGTTATATAATATTCGATTGTTCGGGGAATATTTGTGACGCCCCCAAAATAGGTCCATTCCACCCAACCCATTCTGAGTCGCCAAATACATGGTACAGAAATTACTACAACTTTATTATTACAACAGTAAAACTGTGAGTTTGAATACAAATATTATCTTCTAGACAATATCTATACTCAAATAAATCCTCATCATATTTATTGATACATTATTTTACAAAAATGGTGAGGACTACTAAACAACTCTCTCTAGAACCTTCACTCCATACCCCGACTCGATCCTGCTATGTTCTCACCTCCTGAGAAGAAAAATGGAACAACAAGGAAAAGGATGAGCTCAACTAGCCCAGTAAAGAATATTATGACTAAGATAATATACAACAAATTATCGTTAGCCTTCAACAGGGAAAAATCTAATAGAATACAATAGACAACAAATTTTAGATCAACAAATGCAGCGGAAACAGCAATCCATTAGAAGAGTCACGTAGATAAATAATTCTACTGTCTTCTAAGATTTAAAAGTCCATCATCAATATTTCATCCCTGTAACAACAATCAATATTCATCTTTGCACTACAGGCCAAAGATATTCATTTATATCACCAGTTGGTCATGTTCATCTCAACACTGCTCATCTTTGCACTACGGGCCAAAGAGATTCATCGATTTAATCATTCATCTTTGCACTACAAAGCAAAGATATTCATCAAGTATCACCATTAAGGACCGAGGATGATGAAAACATTTTTAAGAACGAATCCAATGAGATAGAAGGATAAATATTAGGGATTCGTATAACAGTTTTATCCAAGATCGATAATACTTCATAATAAATGATTTTGAAGCGTAACTCAAAATAACAATCAAAACATGGATCCAATCAAAGATAAGAGCGAAATAGACATCTTGGACAAAAAGAAAAATTTTCATTTTTCTTGAATAGTTCCAAGATTTGTGAATAGTCCGTATATCGTGAATAGTTCCGATATCGTGAATAAGAACTCCCGAACACAAAAGATAGAAATTTCACAAAAAACATCTTCACGCTTACGTGAATAAGAACTCGTGAATAAGAACTCATAAATAAGAACTGAATGAATAAGAACTCGTGAATAAGAACTCATGAATAAGAACTCCTACATGAAAAAGTTTCAAATTTGATAAAAAGTTCAACAAAGATTTTGGCATAATGATATTGAAAAAATAATATCATTTACGAAAAGAAATAACATCCACTTACCTCAAAATAACCGTGATTTCGATTGAATTTCGGTATAGTCTTGTAAACTCGCACCGTATAACAACACTCAAAGTATACTCACAAGAATACGCTCGATAATATAGAGAGAGAAAGAGAAAAACTTAGTTTCTTGTGTGATTTTCAATTCCAACTTAGCCTTCTATTTATAGGAAAATGTTAGACGCATGAAATGAGACTAAATTAATAAAATATATTATTATTTATTCCAAATTCCTACCCACATGTTTTGAAAACTCTAGCATGCCTTCTTTGGTCAAAACACATCACCCACCCATGTGCCAACAACCACAAAACGTTTTTCTTATATAAAATAATTAAAACTTCCAAAATCAATTATTTTAACTCCTAACTTCAATAATTCATGATAAATAGCCCTTTATCGTAAAATTCAATCTCGCAAATTTTTATAGGAAATTCAATTTCTACAACTTTGCGTATGAAGTTTTTCCAAATTCCAAATGTAAATTATCCAAATCCATAAATGAGCAATTTTACGATCATAATCAATTTTCTACAAGAATTGTGTCCACCGACACACAAAACATATGTTAAACATTTAATGCCACAAATACTCTACCTCCTCATATACTCATATATCCCACATTCATTATAAAATATCACCGTTAATATATTATTAAAATAATATATTTAAATGAATTATTTTATCGTAAAAGATAAAATATTAATTTTCAACAATTGTCACATTAAAATTTTTCTCCATCTATATCCACATAAAATAAATATTTTCTTTATCATAATAATCAATAATTAATTATTTTAAAAATAATATTACGTAATCACAAGATCGACAACCAAGCCATTCCTGTGAAAGAGGGGGCTTTCCAATAAGGATTTCTCCTTACCACAAGCCGCAATTAGGTGACCAAACCTCTCCTTAGATGTAACTTTCTAGACATTGCCAATAATGTTATCTCGATAATATTATTCAAATAATATGAATTATTGATTTGATAATGGAAAATACGTAATGACAATTATTGAAACAACAATGATACAAAATATCAACGCAAAGAATTATTGAATCAATATAATATTGAACAAGAATTCACAGTAACAATTATTGAGTAGTTCCTTCTTACGTAAGGATCAATAATTCAACAATCTTTATGTAATACCGTATATCTTTGTGCTACCACGCATATTATCAGTATTTTAACCACTGTAATACAATGTTATTAATCGGTAATAACTACATCGTTATTTATAAAACACATACTTGTCGTTTTCCTCATCCGACATTATTCTACATTATGGGGCCCACAAATGATCAAGGCAATAAATTTGGATATTCCCGACAAAAAGAATATTTCACGACCAAACGAATATTCCCCGACAACAATGAATATTTTATAACCACTTGCTTATTTTGTAAAATTTGCGCATTTTACCCATAACTAATTCACATTAATCAAATTACCACCTTATTAATCAAGAATAATAATTAGAGGAAATTTGATTTTATTTATAAAATTTGGGGTCTTACAATATTCGCTTTTAACAGGAATATTCAGCGACGACAAGACAATCATTGGTGGACCCCACAACGGAATTATTTCGTTTGATTGAGAAAATGACAAAAATACTTTATGAAAATAACGCGGAAGTTTTACTGTTAATCTGTTGAAACACCCGTGTTAAAGTAAGTAGAATACGGCGTGGTTTGCATAAGAATAACTACTAGATTGATTATCGATACTTACGTGAGAAGTCACTCAAAGGTGTTCAATTATTGTTACAATGAATTGTTGTGATAAGATCTCACATTATTTGATTCAATTATTATCGATATTTTATATATTATTGAATCAATAATTGAGATGACAGAGTTATTTATATAATTATTTGCAATATTAACGATGTCAGAAGTTCACGCCATGAGAGGTTTGATCACCTAATCAATTGCTACCAATAGGAAGAAATCCTTATTGAAAACCCTCTTTCCGGAAACGACCTGATCGATTAATATTGTGAATTATAAAAATGATGATAAATGTTGTTATATATATATATAAGTTATAATATTTGTCAAGTGGGGCAAGTATGTTGGTGGAAAATAGGGTGGTTCACAGATTTTTTTGTTACAAGTAATGGAAGGATTAAACATATATGTATTATATACATAATTTATTGCATGTTTGAAAAGCATGTCAAGGTGGGGGTGGAGAAAAACACGTGGATATATAAATTATATATATATATATATTATATTTAGTTTTTTGTTTTACATGGAATTTAGTTTCATTCGTGACCTTGTGCAAGACGTCTGTGAATTTTAAAAAAAAAATTGTGCGTCCGTGAGAATTTCAAACAGTACCCCTTCCATTCTCCTATAAATAGGATGCTTAGTTAGAATTGAAAACACACCAGAAATTCAGAGGATTCTCTTCTATAATCTTGAGCGTATTTCTTTAGAGTTTTAAGAAGCTTTGAGCGTAGTGCAAATTCTCTTCAATAATATCCTCGCCCTACCAGTCGGAATACTCTTCTTTTACGGTAAGGGGTATTATTTCTTTCTTTCGTCTTCATGAAGAGAACTTCTGTTATTCCATTCTTTATTATTATGTTGGAATAACCTGTCTATGCGAAGTAACGCATACTTGGTGAAATTCTTCTGTTATTCCATTCTTTATTATTCTGTTGGAACATCCTGTCTGTGAGTTATGCATGACCTGGTTCCGTTATTTATTATTCTGTTGGAACATCATGTCTGTACGTTTACGCATGACCTGGTTTCGTTATTTATTATTCTGTTGGAACATCATGTCTGTGCGTTTACGCATGACCTGGTCCCAGTATTTATTATTCTGTTAGAATATCCTGTCTGTGCGTTACGTATGACCTGGTTCCATTATTTATTATTTTGTTGGAATAACCTGTCTGTGCGGTCTATCGCATGCCTGGTGATTTCTTTTGTTATTTCATTCTTTATTATACCTAGTTGGTTAAAATTTTGGCTTTTATAGTGCATGAAATTAGTGGAATATCCTTGATATTTGCGCTTCATCCAATATCTTTTCATGAAAATATTTTTCTGAGTATTCTTGAGTTTTACCCCACAAAGCAATATCATGTTGATAATTTATACGTTATTGGTTCCTAGATAAATTAATTCTTGAACTTGTTTTATTGAATTCTTATATCATTATTATCCTCCTCATGTTATATTATGTTGAAAGTCATCTGTGGCCTGTAGTGCATAGATGGACTTGGTATGATTATGACCAGGAATTATTCGGTGTAATCATGACCGTAATGTTACAAATGATGTGGTAAAAGTCCTCATTGGCCCGTAGTGCATTGATGGACAGTTGTTGGCATGATCATGACCATTGATGAATACACGAATATCCTTGGCCCGTAGTGCATGGATAATTTGTAGTCGTGATACTAATGAATATCCTTGGTCGTAGTGCAGGGATGATGTGGATTATTTTTTTAGTTGTGTCTTAGCGATAAAAGTGATGAAAAACCTTTTTTAATCATAAAAGATAGTAGATTTTATTCTCTACTTAACTCTTTTAACGGATTGCTTGTTCCGCTACAGTTAAACTTGATGTTTGTTATATTTTCTCAGTTTAACACTGTTGAAGGCTAACGATAATTTTATTCTGCATTATCTTATTCATAATATTTCTTACTGGGCTAGTTGAGCTCACCCTTTTGCTTTCATTGTTCTCTTCAGGAAATGAGAACGTAGCAGGGACTAGTCGGGGAACGGAGTAATGGTCCGAGATGGTGTCATAGTAGTCCTCACTATTCTATAAAATAGTGTGATAATAAATGTAATGATGACTCCTTTGAGTGTGGATATTGTCCAGATGACAATATTCGTATTAAAACTTTCAGTTTGTATTTTGTCGTATTTTACACGACAGTTGTATTATTAAGTTGTATTTGAATTTTGTACCATGTATTTGACGACTCAAGATGGGTGATGTATACCTATTTTGGGGGCGTCACAGTTGGTATCAAAACTTAGGGATATGATCCGTAGCTAAGATGTGAGACAAGAACTAGGAAGGGAGAGACGGGGAATTCCTTCGTTAGTATGACCTACCTAAGTTTATTTGGCATTTAATTGGTTGGTCAGAGTATAGGGATAATATATTGCATGCCAATTAACCTTTGTTTTGTGGAAGTATTTGAAAATGGCATCCGAGAATGTTGAGAATAACAATGGAGCACATGAGACTGTTGAGTCTCCACAGATCAATAATCAGGACAATGTGCATCAGGAAGGCGACAATCCTTATGCAAACAACAACACTGACCAAATGATGAACGATGGAATGTTCAGAGGCTTTATGCAATTCATGCAACATCAGGCAAGAGCGACTCCTGTCCAAAATGCAGGTGGAAACACTGACAACTCTCGGACGGTCACCGCCAAGCAGTTTAAGGAACTGTCCAGATCTGCAAGATATTTGATGTCTTGGGATGCTCCGAGGAGCAAAAGGTTCCCTTTGCCACCTTCATGTTGCGAGCAGAGATAGATTACTGGTGGGAATCTGTAAAGCGTACTCAACCTGACACACTGAAGATGACTTGGGAGAAGTTCTAAGAATTGTTCAATGATAAATACTTTCTCGAAAGTATTCGTCACATGAAAGAGGTAGAGTTCATCAAGCTGGAGCAAAACAACATGACCGTGTCGTAGTACAAAGCCAAGTTTGGCGAGTTATCCCAGTTTGCGTCCCATTTGGTTGATAATGAGGAGAGAATGACGAGAATGTTTCTAAGAGGTTTGAAACTTGAGATACGTCAATATCTTATCTCTCATAAATTGTGTTTGTATTCAGATGTTGTTAATAGGGCTCAGTTATTGGAACGCGATAATGAGTCAACCCAACCAAAAGAGAGCAGCCGTCAAAATGATAATACCAGTGATAGCAGTCATCGAAGCGGTGACAATAAGCGTGGAGGGAATCAACATGCCAGAAATGGTAACCACTTCAGTGGTAATCATGGTCAAAACAATAAGAGTGGACATTTCAAGAAGAGGAGATTCAACAATGATGGAAATACGTCAGCATCAACATCCGTCGTTAAGGAAGGAGAACGACCACCTATCATATGATTCAAATGTGGAGGGGAGGGACACATCAGTCCAAACTGCGCGATGCCATCCAAAACATGTTACAATTGTGGAAGAGAAGGTCACCTGGCCCGATTTTGTCATGCAATCAAGACAAATCCAAATTGGGATGGAGGCATCAAAGGTCAATTCAGAACAAGACAAAACCGGTGAGTTCAAGGGAGAGCGTTTGTCGTGACCTCCCGTAAAGTAAGGAACCTGAACGAGGTGATCACGGGTAAGCTTATCATAAACTTTAGCAAAGTATATACCTTATTTGATACCGGTTCTACCCATTCTTTTATTTCTCCTACTTGCGCCAACGCTTAAATTTGACTCGGAGAAATTAGACTTTGACTTATCTATTGAAACTCCGTTGGGAGAAACCTTCATTACATCCACCGCTTATAAGTCTTGTTTGGTTCAAATCGGTACCTCACATTACATTCGTCGATCTTATTTCATTGAAAATACTTGCATTTGACGTAATTCTAGGGATTGATTGGTTAACTACTCATCATGCAAAATTGATTATTTTCGTAAGGTTGTTAGCTTTCATATTCCTAACCAACCTATTATGCAAATTCAAGCAACCAAACCATTAAAATCAATCACCGCTATCTCAAGCCATAAAGTTATTCGCTTATTGAAAAACGGATGTCAAGCTTTCTTAGCTCATGTCACAGATCTAAACCAAAATACGTCAGTTTTGAATGATATTTTTATTTTTAATAAATTTCCTGACGTATTCCTTGAAGAACTTCCTAGCCTACCCCCAGAGCGTGAAATTGAATTTTGTATCGACCTTGAACCTGGTACAAAACCTATTTCCAAAGCCCCATATCGAATGACTCCTATTGAACTTCAGGAGTTAAAGACCCAATTGCAGGAATTGTTAGACATCGGTTTCATTCGTCCTATTACTTCTCCTTGGGGTGCTCCTGTTCTATTCGTGAAGAAGAAAGATGGGAGTATGCGACTTTTTATTGACTATTGGGAGTTGAATCATGTCACCATCAAAAATAGGTACCCATTGCCACGTATTGATGACCTGTTTGTCCAGTTGCAAGGAGCCAAATTCTTTTCAAAGATTGATCTTCATTCCGGATATCACCAATATAAGATTAGAACCGATGACATTCCAAAGACGGCTTTCAGAACTCGGTACAAGCATTATGAATTTCTAATCATGTCTTTTGGTTTGACTAATGCTCTTGCTGCCTTCATGGATATGGTGAACCGAGTATTAAAGGAATATTTGGATCACTTTGTGGTCGTCTTTATTGATGAGATCCTCATATATTCCAAAAGCCGTGAAGATCATAAACAACACTTGAGGCTGATACTCCAAAAGCTTCGTGAAAACAAGCTTTATGCCAAGTTGAAGAAATACGGGTTCTGGCTTAAGGACGTAGCATTCCTTGGGCACGTGGTATCAAGTCATGGAATATCTGTTGACCCGACTAAGGTTGAAGCTATTCAAAGTTGGGAACAACCTAAATCAGTGACCAAAGTACATAGCTTTCTCAGCTTAGCTGATTATTATCGGAGATTCGTAGAAGGGTTTTCTTGAATCGCTACTCCATTAACTCAGCTGACTCAGAAAGATACAAAATTTGGTTGGAATGAGGAATGCGAGAAGAGTTTTCAAGAACTCAAGAGGAGACTCATTTCAACACTTGTTCTGACAATACCATCTGGCTCGGAGGGATTTGTCATCTATAGTGATGCTTTGGGCAAAGGGTTAGGATGTGCTCTCATGCAACATGGGAAAGTCATAGCCTATGCCTCTCGACAACTCAAAGAATATGAGAGAAATTATCCTACTCATGATCTAGAATTGGCAGCAGTCGTTTTTGCACTAAAGATTTGGAGGCATTACTTGTATGGGGAGAAAATGGAGATCTTTACGGATCATAAAAGCCTCAAATATTTCTTCACTCAAAAGGAACTCAACATGCGTACGAAATGACGTTGTCTTGAATCATTGAAAGATTATGATCATATCATCCAATACCATCTTGGAAAAATGAACGTAGTAGGTGATGCATCGAAAGAGTAAAGATCATATGCGAATGCGAGTCGCGATATTGTCAACGCAAAGGCCCATTTTGTATGACTTGAAAAGGATGGAGATAGAGATAAAGACTCCAGGGATCCACATGATGATGGAAAATATACGAGTAGAACCGACTTTAATCGATAAAGTTAAAGCTGCTCAAGCTATAGACCTGGAGCTGATGAGTATAAAGAAGAAAGTACAAGAAGGTGCTATGCCGGAAGCAAGAATCGATGAAGAAGGAATACTTCGAGTCAACTCCAAACTTTGTTTTCCTAATGACCTTGAGTTAAAGTATAAAATCATGATGGAGGCGCACAACACCGTTTGTAATCCATCCTGGGAGTACCAAAATGTATCATGATCTTCGACATACATTTTGGTGGGGCAATATGAAGAGAGAGATAGTGTTGTTTATCTCAAGGTGTTTAAATTGTCAACGAGTCAAGGCAGAGAATCAAGTACCAAAAGGTCCATTGCAACCACTTGAAATTCTAGAATAGAAGTGGGAGCACATTACAATGGATTTCGTTACTGGTCTTCCCAAGGTTTCTCAAGGCATAAATGCAATTTGGGTCATTGTTGATAGATTGACCAAGTCTGCTCATTTCTTACCTATACGAGAAACTTATACACTTGAACGTCTTGCTCGTATGTACATAAACGAGGTTTTAAGATTGCATGGTATGCCAATATCCATTGTTTCTGATCGAGACCCAAGATTCACTTCACAATTTTGGGTTAGTTTGCAAAAAGCTATGGGCACGAATTTATAATTTAGTTTGGCATATCATCCTCAGATAGACGGACAATCAGAAAGGACTATTCAAACTCTTGAAGATTTATTAAAACTCTGTGTCCTTGATTTCAAGAGAAGTTGGGACAAGTTCTTACCATTGTTGAAGTTTTCCTACAAAAATAGTTATCAAGCAAGTATTGGCATGGCTCCATTCGAAGCGTTGTATGGAAGAAAGTGTCGTTCTCCAGTATGCTAGGATGAGGTGGGTGAAGCAATGTTGTTGGGACCGAAGTTAGTACGTATGACTACGGAAAAGATTTAAATGATCCCAAGAACGTATAAAAACCTCACAAGATCGATAAAAGAGTTATGCTGATCTTCATCGAAAGGACGTGGAATTCGATATTGGAGATCATGTGTTGTTACGTGTTGCTCCATGGAAAGGAGTTACGAGATTTGGAAAGAGAGGAAAGCTCAATCATCGATTCATTAGCCCATTTATAATCCTCGATCGAGTAGGAACTGTGGCGTATAGACTCGCTTTATCGCCAAGTATGTCTCGTGTTCATAATGTTTTTCATATATCCATGTTACGTAAATATTGGAAGACCCGAACCACATAATTGAGTTAGAACCGGACGAAATAGTGGAAGATTTAACGTATGAAGAGGTTCCTGTTCAAATCTTGGATAAGAAGGAACATATTCTACGCTCTAAGGTTATACCTCAAGTCAAAGTTTTGTGGAGAAACCACGATGTTGAGGAAATATCCTGGGAGTTAGAATCTGAAATGAAATCAAGGTATCCTTACCTCTTCGACATACCAGGTATGTACCCTAATTTCGATGGCGAAATTTCATAAGAATAGGAAGTTGTAAGACCCCAATTTTTTTTAATAAAGATGATTTTTCTAAAAATATCATTTTTATATATTATGGAATGAATTTGATATAATGTTATAGTTGTGGATAATATTTATAAATTTTGCAAAGTACGCAAGTTGTTATATAATATTCGATTAGTCGGGGAATATTCGTTTTAACAGGGAATATTCGTACGATGGCACAATCATTGGTGGACCCCACAACGGAATTATTGTCGGATTGAGAAAATGACAAAAAATACTTTATGAAAATAACGACGGAATTTTTACCGTTAACTGTTGAAATACCTGGTGTTAAAAGTACAGGAATACGCGTGGTTGCATAGTAGCACACAGTATTGATTATTGATGCTTACGTGAGAAGTCACTCAGTGGTGTTCAATTATTGTTACAGTAATTATTGCATAGTATCTCACGTTATTTGATTCAATTATTATCGATATTTTATATATTATTAAATTAATAATTGAGATGATAGAGTTATTATTATTATTATTTTCAATATTAACGATGTCTAGAAGTTACTGCCAGGAGAGGTTTGGTCACCTAATTGCGTGCTAATAGGAGAAATCCTTATTGAAAGCCCCTCTTCCCTGGGAACGACCTGGTCGATTAATATTGTGAATTATAATAATGATGATAAATGTTGTTATATATATATAAGTTGTAATTTTTGTCAAGTAGGGTAAGTATGTTGGTGGAATAATGGGGTGATTCACGGATTTTTTAGTTACAGGTAATGGAAGGATTAAACATATATGTATTATATACATAATTTATTGCATGCTTGAAAAGCATGTCAAGGTGGGGGTGGAGAAAAAAAGATTCACGTGGATGTATAAATTATATATATATATATATATATATATATATATATATTATTTAGCTTTTTGTTTTACATGGAATTTAGTTTCATCCGTGACCTTGTGTAAGACGTCTGTGAATTTTAAAAAAAAATTGTGCGTCCGTGAGAATTTCAAACAACACCCCTTCCATTCTCCTATAAATAGGATGCTTACTTAGAATTGAAAACACATCAGAAATTCAGAGGATTCTCTTCTATAATCTTGAACGTATTTCTTTAGAGTTTTAAGAAGCTTTGAGCGGAGTGTAAATTTTCTTCAAGAATATCCTCGCCGTACCAGTCGAAATACTCTTCTTTTATGGTAAGGGGTATTATTTCTTTCTTTCGTCTTCATGAAGAGAACTTCTGTTATTCCATTCTTTATTATTATGTTGGAATAACCTGTCTATGCGAAGTAACGCATACTTGGTGAAATTCTTCTGTTATTCCATTCTTTATTATTCTTTATTATTCTGCTGGAACATCCTGTCTATGCAAAGTACCGCATAATTGGTGAATTTTTTTTTATTCCATTCTTTATTATTCTGTTGGAACATCATGTCTGTGTGTTATGCATGACCTGGTTTCGTTATTTATTATTCTGTTGGAACATCATGTCTATGCGTTTACGCATGACCTGGTTTCGTTGTTTATTATTCTGTTGGAATATCCTGTCTTTGCATTTACGCACGACCGCACTCCGATGATTTATTATTCTATTGAATATTCTCATGCGCATGCTACGCACTTACTTCGTTCCATTATTTATTATTACGTTGGAATAACTTTTATGCATGCGGTCTATTGCATCCCTGATGATTTTTTTGTTATTCCATTCTTTATTATACTCAGTTGGTTAAAGTTTTGACTTTTATAGTCCATGAAATTAGTGGAATATCCTTGATATTTCAAGCTTTCATCCAAAGTCTTTTCATGGAAATATTCTTCCGAGCATTCTTGAGTTTTACCCCACAAAGCGATGATCATGTTGATAATTTGGACGTTATTGGTTCCTAGATAAATTAATTCTTGAACTTGTTTTATTGAATTCTTATATCATTATTATCCTCCTCATGTTATATTATGTTGAAAGTCATCTGTGGCCTGTAGTGCATAGATGGACTTGGTATGATTATGACCGAGAATTATTCTTGTGTAATCATGGTAGTAATGTTACAAATGATGTGGTAAAAGTCTTTATTGGCCCGTAGTGCATTGATGGACAGTTGTTGGCATGATCATGACCATTGATGAATACATGAATATCCTTGCCCCGTAGTGCATGGATAATTTGTGGTCGTGATACTAATGAATATCCTTGGCCGTTGTGCAGGGATGATGTGGATTATTTTTTTAGCTGAGTCTCGGCAATAAAAGTGATGAAAAACCTTTTTAAATCATAAAAGATAGTAGATTTTATTCTCTACTTGACTCTTTTAACAGATTGCTTGTTCCGTTGCAGTTAAACTTGATGTTTGTTATATTTTCTCAGTTTAACACTGTTGAAGGCTAACGATAATTTTATTCTGCATTATCTTAGTCATAATATTTCTTACTGGGCTAGTTGAGCTCACCCTTTTGCTTTCATTGTTCTCTTCAGGAAATTAGAACGTAGCAGGGACTAGTCGGGGAACGGAGTAATGGTCCGATATGGTGTCATAGTAGTCCTCACTATTCTATAAAATAGTGTGATAATAAATATAATGAGGACTCCTTTGAGTGCGGATATTGTCCAGATGACAATATTCGTATTAAAACTTTCAGTTTGTATTTTGTCGTATTTTACACGATAGTTGTATTATTAAGTTGAATTTAAATTTTGTACCATGTATTTGACGACTCAAGATGAGTGATGTATACCAATTTTGGGGACGTCACATCCTCTTTTCAGCAACTCTTGCTGTTCAAAATAAATCCCTCTTGAACCTTCTTCTTCGTATTCATTAGCTTTGAGTATGTAGCTTAAGCGACTTTAACTTTATCGATTAAAGTCGATTCTACTCGTATATTTGATATCACCACGGGGTCCTTAGAGTCTTTAACTCTATCTTCATCATTTGTAAGTTATACGAAATGAGTTTTTGTGTTAACAATATCGCACTCGTAAACGCATACAATCTTCTACTCAACGCGTGAGCTACCACGTTCGCTTTTCCACGATGGTATTGAATGGTACGATCGTAATCTTCAACAGCTCGAGCCAACGTCTTTGGCGCATTATCGTTCATTTTGGTTGAAGAATTATTTAAGGGTTTTAGAAATGGGGTTTTGTACTGGGGTCAGTACAAAATTCGATTTCACGCTCTGGGGTAGGCCAATAAGTCTTCAAGAATACGCCAGGAAAATTATTAACAATAGAAATATCATTCAAAATCGTGACTCTCGTCCAAGACTTGGATAAGACGTCACATTGATACCTATCAACTTGCCACCATTATTCACGACGTCCCCATGGAAAGTCCGCTTTGCGGTCATTCCACACAAGGAAGTCACCAAATAAAGGCTCGGGGCTCTTTACTTATGGCTTAATATGACAGTGATTGACTTTAGGGTTTGGTTGCTTGAATTCGCATAATAGTTTGGTTAGGAATATGAAAGCTAAAAACCTTACGAAAAACATGATGAGTAGTTAACCAATCGATTCCTAAAATCACATCAAAGGCAAGTATTTTCAAAGAGATAAGATCGACAGGTAACGTGAAAGTGTCAATTTGAATCAACAAGATTTATAAATAGTAGAGGTAATGACGGTTTCTACTAACGGAGTTTCAACATATAAGTCAAAGTCTAATTTCTCAGGAGTCAAATTTAAACGTTGAGCACAAGCAAGAGAGATAAAAGAATAGGTAGCACTGGTATCGAATAAGGTATAGACTTCGTAAGCGTTTATGATTAACTTACTCGTGATAACTTCGTTCGGGTTCCTCGACAAATGCTCTTACTTAAATTACCGACTTTGACTTGTCTGAGACATCCTTTGGCATCACTATCCCAGCTGGACTTGACTTCACTACACGATAAAATCGAGCTAGGTGACCTTCTCTTCCGCAATTGAAACACGCTTTGGATTGCTGCGTACAGTTTGGACGAATGTGTCCCTCCTGTCCACATTTGAAACATACGACCGGTGGTCGTTCTTCTTCCTTTGAAACGGGTGTTGATGTTGCTGTCTTTCCATCATTATTGAACCTTCTCTTTTTGAATTTTCCACTTCAATTATCTTAGCCATGATTACCACCGAAGTGGTTACCATTCTTGGAATGATAATTTCCTCCACGATGGTTATCATTGTTCCGATGGTCGTTGCCACCGGTATGATTATTATCGTATTACTGGTCATTACCTTTTGATTGTGCTGACTCATTATCGCGCTCCAATAACTGAGCCCTATTCACAACATCTGGATATAAACAAAGTTTGTGAGAAATGAGGTATTGACGTATCTCAGGTTTCAAACCTCTTAGAAACATTCGCGTCATTCGCTCCATTGTTAACATTTTCAGCTGCCATTTTTAAACACTGCCACAAAACAAGGGTTAATTGACATATCACATATTATCCCTATACTCTGACCGACCAATTAAATACCAAATAAACTTTGGTAGGTCATACTAACGAAGGAATTCCTGTCTCTCCCCTCCTAGTTCTTGTCTCACATCTCAGCCAGGGATCATATCCCTAAGCTTTGATACTAGCTGTGACGGCCCCAAAATAGGTATACCTCACCCATCTTGAGTCACCAGATACATGGTACAAAATGCAAATACAAACTAAATTATACAACAGTCGTGCAAAAATATGACGACATATATACTGTGAGTTTTAATACAAATATTGTAACATATATAATACGACAATATTCATACTCAAATTAATACATGCCATATAAAATACAGCAGCAAATATTTCAAGTCTCCAAAGGGACACGAGAAGATTTCTGTTCTCTTCATTTTACTGTGGTGCACTTTTGATGCTTTCTGTGGGTTCTCTCATCACTCTATTGTTGTTCACCAAAATCAATTATTATGTGACGTATAAAATACGACACACGCATCTTAGGTCCTCAATACAATTATATATTGCATATCATGCCATAGTAAGGACTACTAATGCTATCATCTGGACCGTCACCCCATTTCCCGACTAGTCCCAGCTATATTCTCATTTCCTGAAGAGAACAATAAAAGAAAGGGTGAGCTCAACTAGCCCAGTAAGAAATATTATGACTAAGATAATGCAGAATAAATTATCTTTAGTCTTTAATAATGTTAAAATGATAAAATATAATAGACATCAAGTTTAACTGCAGCGGAACAAGCAATCCATTAGAAGAGTCAAGTAGAGCATAAAATCTACTATCTTCTATGATTTAAAATGATTTTCATAAACTTTATCGCTGAGACTTAGCTTAATAAATAAACCACATCATCCCTGCACCACGACCAAGGATATTCATGTAATCATCAATGGTCGTGATTATACTGAATAATCCCTGGTCATAATCATACTAACAACTGTCCACCAATGAACTACAGGCCAATGAGGACTTTTACCACATCATTCGTTACATTACGATCATAATTATACCGAATAATCCCTGGTCATAATCATACCAAGTCCATCTTTGTACGTAAGCCAAAGATGACTTTCATCACAATATAAACATGAGGATGATGACAATAATATAAGCATTAATCAAACGAAAACAAGGATAAATATTAAAGACTTTAAATTTATCCAAATATTATCCATATCTCAAAAGGCCGGAATTTTTCTCACAAATTAAGTGCCCAAAAATGCCCTTTTAAATTTATGGGCAGTAGTTTTTTGGTACTTTGCAGTTTTTGACTCCTTTGCTAAAATCAATCCACACGAAAATCCACAACACCTTTTCCGGTGATTCCACTTGGATAAGTTAGAAAACTTATAGATCTAACTCTAGAACTTGACCACACTCAAAAATTCGAAATATAATATGAGATATGGTCAATTGAATTTCATGTTCCATTTTCACCAAAAATCTAATTTTCAACTCTTTGTGATTTCTAAGAAACTTACATGTTTTCACATAATAACCAACATAACTCATCATAACACTTACTAATACTACATATACCCATGATTTTCATTAGTCCAATGCTTTTATTATGACTTTCATCATAATCAACAATCCAATGCTTATATTATGACTTTTCAGAATTTTTGAGGGTTAGAAAAATTACGAAACTGTAAATGAATTTTCACCTGTCATGAGGTAATCCACGTATACAAATCATTTCTATAATTTAACAAGGAATGAATATAAAGGATCATTCACCATGCATGTGGTAATCCACATAGACATGTTATTCTAACAGAATAATAAAGAATGGAATAACAGAAGAATTCACCATGCATGCGATAGATCGCACAGACAGGTTATTCCCAACAGAATAATAAATAATGGAACCAGGTCATGCGTAAACGCATAGATAGGATATTCTAACATAATGATAAAAAATGAAATAACAACAGAATTCACCATGAATGCGATAGATCGCATAGACAGGTTATTCCAACAAAATAATAAATAATGGAACTAGGTCATGCGTAAACGCACAGACAGGATATTCCAACAGAATAATAAAGAATAAAATAATAGAAGAATTTTACCATGTATGCGGTACTTCGCATATACAGGTTATTCCAACATAATAATAAATAATGGAATAACAGAAGAATTTCATCATGTATGCGGTACTTTGCATAAACAGGATATTCCAACAGAATAATAAAGAATGGAATAACCGAAGAATTTCATCATGTATGCGGTACTTCCCATATACAGGTTATTCCAACATAATATTAAAGAATGGAATAACAGAAGTTCTCTTCATGAATACGAAAGAAATAATACCCCATACCTTATAAAGAACGACGGATAGGACGGGGATATATACTTGAAGAAAACTTGCACTACGCCCAAAGCTTCTTAAAACTCTAAAGAAATACGCTCAAGATTATAGAAGAGAATTCTATGAATTTCTGGTGTGATTTCAATTCTAACTAAGTATCCTATTTATAGGAAAATAGAAAGGATACTATGCAATAAAATATAATATATATATATATATATATTTTATTTAAAATCTAATAAAATAATTAATTTTATAAAAGTATTCGCTTTTATATAAAAAGATTTTACTATGCAAACACTATGCATAATAAAATATATTATATTCTAATTATTGTCTAATAAAATAAATAACTTTATAAAAGTATTACTTTTTTATATAAAAAAGATTTTACTATGCAAAACACTATGCATAATAAAATATATTATATTCTAATTATTGTCTAATAAAACAAATAACTTAATTTATTAAAGTATTCATTTTATATAAAAGTTTTTCCGCTTTTATTACATTAATAATACTAATAAAACAAAATTTATATATATATATATATATATATATATATAAAACTTCCGTGCCTTCATAAAAAGACACATCAATATATTTAACAACATTTATCATTATTATTATAATTCACAATATTAATCGACTGTGTAGCTCCTGTGAAAGAAGTTGGCTTTCCAATAAGGATTTCTCCCTATCAAGCCAGCAATTAGGTGACCAAACCTCTCCTCGCGTAACTTCTGAACATCGTTAATATTGCAAATAATAATATTAATAACTTTGTCATCTCAATTATTGATTTAATAATATGTAAAATATCGACAATAATTGAATCAAATAACGTGAGATACTATGCAAAGAATTAATGTAGCAATTATTGAACAAAACCGAAAGTGACTTCTCACGTAAACATCAATAATCAATACCGGTGTTGCTACTATGCAACCACACGTATTATTGTACTTTTACTACCGGTAGTTCAACAAGCTTTAATTCAAAACTTCCGTAGTTATTTTCATAAAAATATTTTTGTCGCTTTTCTCAATCTCGACAATAATTCCGTTGTGGGGTCCACTTAATGATTGTCTGCGTCGCATTTAATATTCCCCGACAAAAAGAATATTCCCCACCAATCGAATATAATACAACAACTTGCATACTTTGCAAAATTTATAAATACTACCCACAACTATAACATTATATCAAATCCACACCATAATATTCAAAAAAATATTTCGAGAAATTTAAATCTTTATTCGTAAAATTTGGGGTCTCACACCTTATTCGTTTGTATATTTTCGTTAATAATCGGAAGTATTTAGATCGTTGGTATCTTTTGATATTCAAGTATATTTGTATTTGAAATAAATTGATGTCATTTGAAGATGTTTATGTAATCCTTATTATTTGAACTCCTTTTGACTTACATTTTGTAGTTTAATCCTTAAGTTATACTTGAGCTAACCACTTGTGGGGGTACCACAGGCATGTCCTCTTTACAAAAGAGAATGACACCTTTCGTGGAGGTGTGATCAGTCCACAACGTATCCTTTTGTTTTGTATGTTGCTTTGGTTATGAGCTTTGACCATTTGATATATTTGTTCAAGATACGTATGGGTCGACCCAATATTTGATTTGGTTTGATATGTTTGGCGGAGTAGTAACGTATGTATCATGCGTACTATCCATTTTGATTTGCATACATCATGATACCGATGTATTTTGTTAGCTTTTGGCTATTTATATTTGAGCTCGGTATAAAATTGTTACATTATAACCATTTGATTCAGCCTTATTTTGTTTAAAATTCTTTGACTATAGTTTTAAGTTTGACAATATTAGTCATTTGTACATTGTCTCACCAAATTCGATATATTCATATTTGGTTCGTACTCTGTATTGTTCGTAGTTTGTATTTGTTCGTTCATTCAGTTCTTTTTGTATATATAAATTGTTTTATATTTGTACATCTTTATATCCGTACTGGCAATTGGCTCATGTTGTGTTTTTTCTTCCGGCAGGTTTGCAGGGGTGATACAGGGCTAGTGTGATAAAGAGAGTTGTCTTTGACCATCTAAGTTGATTCAATTTTAGGTTTTGATTATTTTGACTCTGTTTAGAGAATTGTATTTAGTACTTCATTAATGGATAACATTATTAAATATTGTGAAGTCATTAGTGCTCTATTTATTTATTCTGAGAAGTGGGGTGTTACATCTTTACTTCATTCAAATATTTAAAAAAGGAAAAAAAAAAAGCAAAATAACTTTGATCTAAATGTAAATTATGACTTACAATTTTAGAAAAGAAAAAAAAGAAGAAAAAGGATTGATGATTAATATTAAATTTTACGAGTTTACTTGATAGATGCATCATGATAATATTAATCGGGAACTGATATTTTGACATATATTTTTAATATTTTCATATAATTTACTCTCGCATAAGTATATAGTGATCTTACCTTTCTGTGAGAAGAAATCATTTTGGAAATTTAAAACACATATGCCCTATCAATAACATCCCATAAAATTGTGCGATAGCTAAGTGAGAGATAGCTAAGTGAGAGTCTAGTTTACCCACAAAAATAATTTTATGTGCATAAATATGTACAAACATTATTATGTCATGTATCAAATAGTAACATTAATAAATCTTAATAATTTAAATGGTAAAATTTATATATTATTTTTTTCTTTCTAATTATACACAACTGTTTATATGTAATTTGTACACATAGAACTATCCCTACCAACAAACATGCAAACATAAGATGTGCATCTTGAATATCATCCTTAATGAAAAGCTTAGTCGGTTCTAGAAAAATATAAATATTTTATATCCAGAATTAATGTGATTATTTTATCAGAATAACGTCATGTTTTTTTTGTTTTTTTATCTTTAATGATGTAGTATTGAATAAAACAAAATACATAACCAATCACAAGAATTTACCGAATTAATGTAATGGTAACACATTATTCACACTTTTTGAGATCAAAATTTGAAATTATTAATATTATCCTTTATTTTATTCTTTGTATAATTTCATATATTAAAGTTAGATAATATTTTATGTATTTACAATATTTATTGTTAAATAAGAAAATAAATAATATTTGGCATGAGGTATATGGAGTAGGGGTGAATATAGTGCGGTTTGAAACTTAAACCGCACACGAAACCGTTTAGATGCGGTTTGACAAATTCAAAATTGCACATGAAATCGCTTGTGTTGGTGCGGTGCAATTTCATTTGGTGCGGCTTCGGTTCCAAAATCAATTTGAACAACAAAATTCTATGCAATTTAAATTAACAATTTAGCATTACACAATATTAAAGTTATAAAAGAGATCAAAGCAAAGACAACCGAATTTTTATTCCTCGTTCTACACATTCAAGAAAGAAAAACAAGCAACAAGGAAGAAATATGTAGTACTACTTCATCCAACACCGAATTCCTGAATCACGCTGATAACTCAAGAGAGTTGCCTCATGATTTGCCTAATTTCAATAACTTCAATTCCTTTAACCATAAAAGATATTGAATCCAAATAATTATATATACATATATATATATATATAATTTATGAAGTATATATACATATATATATATATGCTCAAGCAGTGTGTAATCCAATAATGTTTTACAATTAAGGGATAATTGTATGAGATTTGTATGGTGATGGTGATCATGTAGATCGATACCATCCAAATTCAGAATTAGTACCTTAATTTTCATGGGAGGTTCATTACCCAAGGTTAAATGAAACATCTCTCCTGTAACAGGAATGTATAATTAATTAATTTTTATAGTGCGGTTTGGTTTCGGTTTTATGAGTACGATTTTGGCTAGTAACCAAATCAAAAATATAAATTTGATTTTTCAACTCACCTAAAATTGTCACATAAGTCGAAACTGTTGGTGCGATTTTAATTAGTGCGGTTTGTGCGATTTTTGGTGCGATTTCAGTTCCAATTTGGTTCCTTACTCAGCCCTAATATGGAGCACTGTTTTTAGACCTGGTCAGGACTGGTCGGTTGAATAGAAAATCGATTTCATGTCCGATCCGATTTAGTCCTGATAAATCAGTTTGGTCAAAACTCAGATTGAATTGGTTGATCATCGATTGGACCGGTGATTCAATCGATAAAATCGATAAAGGTAACCTGGTGAACAGATTTATTATTATTTTTTAATATTAAAATTAATCACCTTTAATAATATCGTTATTCTATTTTATTATGTTTTTATTCATAAAAAAAATATTTTAAAATTTTATTAATTATTAATAATATATATTTATGATATCCTCAATTTAATAACGATTCAACTAGTAATTGAACCAATAATTCATTCAAGTTTTTTGGTTCAATGACCGACCCTGTTCTAAAAATATTGATATGGAGAAGATTTGGACTCCGGCAAAACACAAAATTCCAAAACATCAACCCAACTGGACGAGCTAGGCCTGTATCTGTATGAATAACTAAAGTCTCATCACACTTCATGTCCCACAAAAAAGTCTCACTTCCTCCTCTTTCCACCTGTAAGCGAGTGAAATCTCAAGAATTTCTAAGAAAAAAAAAGTGGTCTCCAACCTACACCAACCCCTCTCTTTCTCTTTCCGGTCCGGCGGTCTCCTCCCCTTTATATATATCCATCCTATCCTATCCTATCCTATCTCCAATCATCATATCTAACCTCAGAGCTCAACTGATAATCCTCTCCCTTCGAGCTCAATATCACTACCACAACTATTCTCCTCCTAAAAACACACAAAAATGGCTTATTCTCCGCCGGACACGAGCAAGACCACCAAGCTAGAACGCTACAACAGCTATATCCGGCGTGTCAACACCACCACACTCTTAGCAGTATCCTCCAAACTATTCTTCCGTCTCACTCTATTAGTGGCAATTGTGCTACTGTTTTTCTTCACTGTAAATTACACTCCACTTTCCGATCATACTAATATCAATAATTCCCAACCGCACCGCCACCTTCAAGCCACCACTCATTTCCTCTCGTCCACCTTCTACGGCAGCGGCGCCGCCTGGGAGAAACAAGTGCGCCGCTCCGCCACCCCGCGCCGCCCTAACGGATTCTCCGTCCTTGTCACCGGAGCGGCCGGATTCGTCGGGACCCACTGTTCCCTCGCCTTGAAAAAACGAGGCGACGGCGTTCTCGGCCTAGATAATTTCAATTCTTACTATGATCCGTCACTCAAACGCGCCCGCCAGAAACTTCTAATCAAGCACGAGATTTTTATTGTTGAGGCCGATTTGAATGATGCTGAAATGCTAACAAAGCTATTCGATATCGTTCCGTTCACTCATATCCTGCATTTGGCTGCACAGGCCGGAGTCCGATACGCAATGCAAAATCCCCAATCCTATGTGAAATCCAACATTGCTGGATTCGTCAATCTCCTCGAAATCGCCAAAGCCGCCGATCCGCAACCATCAATTGTTTGGGCCTCTTCCTCATCTGTTTACGGATTAAATACCCAAAACCCATTCTCTGAATCCCACCGGACCGACCAACCGGCGAGTCTCTACGCCGCCACGAAAAAGGCCGGAGAAGAAATAGCACACACATACAATCACATTTACGGGCTTTCCATTACTGGGCTGAGGTTTTTCACTGTGTACGGACCATGGGGAAGGCCCGACATGGCTTACTTCTTCTTCACGAAAGACTTGCTCCAATCAAAATCAATCAATATCTACAAAACGCAGGACGATAAGGAGGTGGCGCGTGACTTCACGTACATCGACGATATCGTGAAAGGGTGTTTGGGAGCGCTCGACACTGCGGAGAAGAGCACCGGAAGCGGCGGGAAGAAGAAGGCGCCGGCGCAGCTGAGAATCTACAATTTGGGGAATACTTCGCCGGTGTCGGTGGGGAAATTGGTGGAGATATTGGAGAGTTTGTTGAATGTGAAGGCTAAAAAGCATGTGATTAGGATGCCTCGAAACGGTGACGTTCCGTACACTCATGCTAATGTGAGCCTAGCCTATAAGGATTTCGGGTACAAGCCCAGCACCGATTTGTCCACCGGGTTGAGAAAGTTTGTGAAATGGTACGTAAGTTATTATGGTATTCAATCGAGGGTAAAAGGGGAAAATAACACGAAGAATCAAGCATCCTCATGATTGGCCATGATCATCAGCATCATCAGAACATGAATATTTTTGTACTTTTTCTTCACCACTTAGTTTGTAAGTTATTTTGTTGATGTAATTGTAATGTGCATGAAATGTTGTTGTAGTATATATATATATATATATATATATATATATATATATATATATATATATATATATATATACACACAAATACAAGAATAAGCAATTGTAAAATGGGTTAGGGGAAAGTGTAGATCTGAGTGGTGGGGGTTGTAATAATGTGTGGGTGAGTGTAGGATAAAAAGGTTAGGTTGGGTTTTGCTCAAAAAATGGAGCAATATCCACAGTTGAATTTGGAAACAAAATTTGTGTATTTGTTCAGACAACAATGATGTTTTTGAATATTTAAATTTGTTCACATAAATTATATTTAAATAAATGTGGAGAGCTACTACTTTCCAAATTTATTTCCCCATACTTACAATTTCAACTGTATATATTGAGATTGCAAGTCATAGTTAGACAGACAGGTGCAAAGCTGAAGGAGTAGGGAGGAAGGGGAACAAGTCTCCTAAATGTGTGTTACACTCATTTTCCTTGTTTGGTAATGATTAATTTTTGCTTTCTTTGGTGTTGTTAATGCTTAATGGAGGATTCAGTTAATTTATGGTAAGTTGGTCAATTGACTAATACAGTGTTGACATCCCGACTGCGTATCGACACTGTATTAATCAAAGTTAATTTCATGTTAACCCCTCTCCATAACGGGAGAAAGATGAAAGATGAGATCTTTATTTGACTTGTCTTTAGGAGATAGATGCCTTGTATGATTGAAGAGGATGTGTGGCTGTCTAAAATGCTTCTTTACCAATTAGAGTTCATAATCAATGAGGATCAAAATAATATCAACATTAAACATATTATATTATGCAGATCATTATATGTTTATTTGGTTCTCTTTTTACTCCTTTTTGTTTGTAGTATTTTTGTTTTCCAATTCATATTTCCCCTTATAATTTATTATGTTCTTTTACAAAATGAAATATCCCCTATTATAGTACAAAATTAGAGGTGTAACTGTCCATTTTATTAAAGCAATGCATTTAAAGAAAGGCCACTAGCATATATAAGTACACAAATGGGTCACAATTTCACATGCATATCAATCGAGTAACATTCTCTTATTCAAAGTCTAAATGACAATTGTCTTCCATGAACATGTGATTTGTAGTCGACATGTATATTTGAAAATCAATAATTTTATTATCATATAAAAAATAGTGATATAATAATTACATATACATATATACATACTCTCGCATGATATGCAAGACTATGAATATTATGCGACTTTTTTTTTAATTATCCATAATATTATTGCCTTGGCAAAATTTCTACACCTACACATCCATTTGAGAATTATCCATTAATTACTCTATGTTTGCTTAATTAAGATTATACGTATACACTTGATAATTCGTGCAAAGTACTGATAAGTTTAATATTTGATTTATCGGGTATTTTTTTTACACGGAGCGTTACATGCAATTTTAGTATACAACTAATTTATTATTCAATTGTATGTATAAAATAAGATATCAATAATTTACTATTTTCTTAGGAAATAAAAAGGACCATTGGGGATAATTTTTTAACGAACTAAAAGTCACTGCACAAATATTTTTATATATAAAGAAAAATGTGAGGAGATTGATAACATAGGAACTAAACTAGATGCATTGAAACAATGCATATGGTTTATTAATTTGAGAAGCCATTTATAATGGATCTATGACATGCAAAAAAATAATAATTTAAAAAGCCTTCGATTGCTAAGTCACCAAAAAATAATCAATTAAAACGATTTGATATTTATCTAATTTATTATTACTTGTCATTGTTACATGTTTTCACTATCTAATTTATTTAGAGACACATTAGTGGCACTAATTCTGACTTAATTATAGAATATATTTTGAATTCAATTAGTATAAAATTTATTTTTTAATAAATTGGTCAATTGATCAATAGAATACTGACACACATAGAGTCTCGCCTGTATATCAATACTCTACTGACCAATTGATCAGCTTACTTAAAAATAAACTTCATACTAATCAGAGAGTAGATCATCTGTTCTCAAATTTTGTCTCCCCACTTAAATTTTGACATATTTTTTTTATTTAATTTTAAAATTAATTAATATTAAGTAAGAGACATATGTTAAAATTTAAATAAAAAAACATAAAAATTAAGGATAAAAGATCTACTCTCGTACATAATTCGTACTCCATTATCATATCAATTTAACATCGATAATATTACCCTTCTATATATTCAGTCCTCGATTTTTTTTAAAAAAAATAATTGTATAAAATGTGGGACAAAGAAGAATAACATGTAAGAGGACAAATTTTTGGTGGGATGTGTGAGTTCACCAGTAGTATTGTACCTTTTAGACAATCATTCAGATCATAAAGTCTGCACCAGAATCTACACACTCCCCGACAATTGGCTCCTACAATTGTGTCTATTCATTGTACATGGGAGTGGTTAGTAGAAGTCAGATCCTCTGTTTTTTATTTTTTGTGTTTTTTTATTTAAATTTTGATATCTAATTTTTTATTTAACATTAATTAATTTTAAAATTAAATAAAAAAATATGTATCAAAATTTAAACGGAAGATACAAGGAGGAACAGAAATTTAGAGATAGAAGATCTGCTCTCATTATGCACCTGTCTGCTATGGGTAAGATTTAAGGGTTAAGATCTATTTTAAATAGTTAACAAGAATTAAGGGTAGAGATTAATTCAAGATGTGTTGTGATAAAATTATATTGAACCCTTTGTAATAGCTTTAGCTATCTAAATATTAAATCAAGTTTCCTTATCCCAGTTTCTTTTCACTCTCTCTCCAAATTCATCTATTTCTCCTTCTAAATTTTCTAGAGTTCTTGCCGCAAGGGACTCTAAATTCATATATATGAGACTGATTTATAGGCAATATTATAAGGACAAAGTTAGTCTGACAATAAATTTCAGTCGTCCATCCGTCCAATAAACGATAAAATTGATTTCCTGTCTGTAGTTTAATTTTATAACAAAAAATTGTTCAAAATACCCCTCCAAATTCAATAATAACAAAATTATACATGTTGATTTTCAACAAAACAAGAATCAACACTACTCCCTAGCTCCGTCCCTTATTATTTGTCTTTTTAGAAGTGGACAAATATATTAAGAAAAATAATTAATACTATGTAAATTAGCTAAAAATAATTTAAATGTCAATATTGTCCTCCTTGCATTGAAAAAGAAAGTGTTACTTATTGGATAAAAAATAGTAAAAAAATCAAAAATATATTTAATATTTGAGATAATTAAAAATTAAACAATTAATATTTATTGAAATTTTTAAATGACAAATATTAAAAGATAAAAATATTTTTCTAAAATGACTTTTAAAAAGGGATGGAGGGAGTATATATTGTATAATTTCATGTCAAGTGATGTAGTGGAGAATTGTCAAACCATGGAATTTTATTGGAAGCTTATAATTTTATTGGAAGCTTATAAATAAATAGATTCCAAGGTCAAAGGGGAGTTTTTCATTCACCAAAAAAATAAAATAAAAAGAATTATCAAGTGAAAATAAGCAGTTCTTCGTTGACGTACAGAATTCGGATCACAATATTATATCAGAACAACAACAAAGTAAAGGAATATGAAAATAAAATAAAATAAAATTTTATCTTTCTTCCAACAAATTAAATTAATTTGGCGTTGTCTTTCATTAATTAAAGATGTATAAACATCCACAATCCAGCAACTTGAGATATATATATATATATATATATATATATATATATATATATATATATATATATATATATATATATATATATATATATGTGTGTGTGTGTGTGTGTGTGTGTGTGTGTGTGTGTGACGTCCCAAAATATAGGTATACATCATTTATCTTGAGTGCGTCAAAAATATAAAGACAAAAATATAAATACAACTTAATAATCTGTTTGTATGCGTGTAAATACTGATAAAACATAAATCGAGAGTTTTAATAAGAATAGATATACATCAAGATAAATGATGTATACCTATTTTTTAGGGACGTCACACACACACACACACATATATATATATATATATATATATATATATATATATATATATATATGTGATATATATATATATATCTATATATATGTGTGTGTGTGTGTGTGTGACGTCCCCAAAAATAGGTATACATCATTTATCTTGAGTCGTCAAAAATATAGTACAAAAATATAAATACAACTTAATAATACAACTGTCGTGTAAAATACGACAAAACATAAACTGAGAGTTTTAATAAGAATATTGTCATCTAGACAATATCCACACTCAATGAAATCTTCATTACATTTATTGTCACACTATTTAATAGAATAGTGAGGACTACTAATGCTATCATCTGAACCGTCACTCCGTTCCCCGACTAGTCTCTGCTACGTTCTCATTTTCTGAAGAGAACAGTGAAAGAAAGGGTGAGCTTAACTAGCCCAGTAAGAAATATTATAAGTAAGATAATGCAGAATAAATTATCGTTAGCCTTCTAACAAATGTTAAACCGATAAAATATAACAAACATCAAGTTTAATCTGCGGTGAACAAAGCGATCCATTAAAAGAGTCAAGTAGAGAATAAAATCTACTATCTTTTATGATTTAAAAAGTTTTTCATCACTTTTATTGCTGAGACTCATCTTAACAAATAATTCATATCATCAAATCATCCCTGCACTACAGGTCAGGGATATTTTTTAGTAGCACAACCACGAATTATTCATGCACTACGGGCCAAAGATAATCGTGTTTTCATCAACGGTCCTGGTCATGCCATAAAATAATTCATCTTTGCACCTTGGTAGAAGAAGAATCCATAGCCATAATCATACCAAAAACTATCCATCAATGCACTACGAATCAATGAGGACTTTTTTCACATCATTTATAACATTTCTTGTCCATGATTATACTTAGAATAATCCTTGGTCATAATCATACCAAGTCCATCTATGCACTATAGGCCACAGATGGCTTTCAACATAATATAAACACGAGGATGATGACAATGACATAATAATTCCATAAAACAAGTTCAAGAATTAATTTTAAAGATTTATAAATTAATTTATCCAGGAACCAATAACGTCTAAATTGTCAACATGATACTGATTTGTAGAGTAAAATTCAAGAATGCTCAGAAGCATATTTCCATGAAAAGATATTGGATGAAACGCAAATATCAAGGATATTCCACTAATTTCATGGAGTATAGAATCCAAAATTTTGCGTACTTTGCAAAATTTATAAATATTACCCACAACTATAATATTATATCAAATCCACACCATAATATTAAAAAAAAAAATATTTCGAGAAATTTAAATATTTATTCATAAAATTTGGGATTTTACAATATATATATATATATATATATATATATATATATATATATATAGAGACAACCGGACCTGATCAAAATTCGGACCCTATTTTTTTTTGTTTTTAAAACAAAAAAAAAGTTTAATATTTTATGGGCTGAAATTTTGCCATAATGATGTTTTTTTGGTGTGATATGGATACATATAACAAAACAAGTCTCATACAGTCTACAATCATATTATGGCAAAATTCCATTTATAAAATATTAAACTTTTTTTTGTTGTTTTAAAAAAAAAAAAAAATTCAATTTTAAGAAAAATCGAACTCCTGACGAGCAATCCCACTTTATATATATATATATACTGTCCGGATCAGTCAGATCACCTCTTTATCTTACTCACTCACTTTATTCTTTTTATTTACTTTTAGCGTGACGGACGGTGACGGTTGATCATCTGGCCAGTCGTCTATACTTTTAGCGACGCTATATGTTGTCCGTCATTAAAAGTATAGACGCATTTAATCGTATAATCAAAATCGTCGTCGGATCCGTCGCTAAAAGGGATGAGTATGGGATGAATAAAATAAAGGGATATGATTTGATCATTCTTCTATATATATATATATATATATATATATATATATATATATATATATATATATATATGTTTGCATGATCTTCTAGTATGGAATTATGCCATTAAATATTTCTTCCGACTTTGTATTCACAGGTTTTGGAGGAATCAAAGGTTGGTATTGTTTTTTCCATGATGGAATTATCAAATGAATTAATTAATATTGGGTAATGTCAAACCTTATTACATACAATCTATGGCGTAGCACCGTTTGTTGCATCATTTTGCTCTCCTCTTTCTAGAAAACTCTAGTCTACTGCCATAAAACCTACTTAGGATATATTTGAGGAGTATCAGTAACATGTCATGCCTTTTAAATAAATTGGTTCACAAAGATTTCTAAGTTTTTTTCTCTTTTTTTTTTTTTTTTTCTGGTCGAACTCCAAGGGTATTTTCGGATTAATTTACGCGTCCATCCCGACTAAATTCTTCTCCGAACAATTTTAAAGACGCACCCCACACATCGACATGATGCATTCAAGAAAATTGCTCCTTGTGCTAGCTGGCCCCGAGATTTCAAGTCATACTACTTGCAGATACATAGTTCCAACACGTGGTAATTATGACTCAAATCATGTATTTCTATAAATTAAATGTGATATTAATATTTTCCTATTATATATATCACACTTAATTCTGTCCAATAAATTGGAAAAAAAATACCCCATATAAAGAAATGAAAATGAAGCTTCAACAACATTGATGACCACATGAATGCAAGTTGGCAAGTGTACAATGAGTCCCCTACTAAAGCTATATATATATATATATATATATATATATATATATATATATATATAGGTACAAAATCTTTTTTGATTGATTTCGAAAGAATAATGGCGAATGGGACATTCAAACTACCCTGTACGCACAACCATGGATAATATTCATGCACATATTTATTTTGTTTTTCATTATATTACGAGAGCAGATCCTCTGTTCTCAAATTTTCTGTTCCCTTGTGTTTCTCTACTTAAATTTTAACACATAATCTTTTACTTAACACTAATTAATTCTAAAATAAAATAAAAAGACATGTGTCAAAATATAAGTTGGGGGACACAAAAAGAACAGAGAATTTGGGGATAGAGGATATGCTCTCTTATATTACAATCAAATTCAACACCATGCTTTTTTATGATTTCAGTTATCATCGAGTTAACTTCATGGTAAATTAGTTAATTGATAAATACAGTACTGACACGCAGAAAGAAATCACTTCTCGCATGCTTGTCGACAATGTATTAGTCAATTGACTAAAATTAATTTAATATCAATAATTTTATAGCGACCGACGGGTTCCGACCGACCGATTTTTTTTTTATTTTGTTTTTTGCTTTTGACTACCAAATAATTAATGTGATTTATTGGAACTGAAATTTTTACAAAATGAAGTAATTTGGGTGTCATTTGGATACATGTAAATAGTCTGTGCAATCATATTTTTTACATGTATCAAAATGACACCTAAATCACTGCATTATGTAAAAAATTCAGTTCTAATAAATCACATTAATTATTTGCTAGTCAAAAGCAAAAAAATAAATAAATAAATTTGGGCCGATCATTACCCCGATCGGAACCCTTTGTCGTCGTAGAAGGATATTCATTTAATATTAACCACTCCTTTATATATATATATATCTGATCAGGATCAGTCATCTTTTTATCTTATTCATCATCTTCATTCCTTTAGCGACGGACTCGACGACGGTTCGGTAAATCTGACCATCGTCTATACATACTTTTAATGACGCTATATGTTATCCATCGCTAAAAGTATAGTATTTACGGTTGTATGGATAAAGAAAAACCGTCACGATGCATCATTAAAGGGTTAAACACAATTGAGTAAGATAAAGAGATGACTGATCCTTATTCTATATATATATATATATTCAGGATCAAAGTCGCATACCACTTATCTTCTTACTTCACTTACTCACCAGATCACTTTTTTAGCGTTTAACGACTGACGGTTTTGCCTCATCATATAACCATCATTTATACTTTTAATGCGACGCTATATGTTTGTTCATCGCTAAAAGTATGATTTACGGTTGTATGGCCGATCATCATCAAATCAAAATCGTCAAGCAAAATGAGGCGCAAAGACAAAGAAGTAAGATAAAAGATCTTGACTGATATATATATATATATATATATATATATATATATATATATATAGTCCGAATCCAAATCAGGGATCCCGGACTTATTAAAATTCTGGACCTTTTTTTTTTTTTGTTGCTTTTTTTTTGAAACAACTAAAAAAAAAAATGTATAGAATTGGAATTTTTACATAATACAGTGTTTTGGGCGTGATTTGGATGCCTATACCAAAATATTTTTGTACAGTCTGGGCAGACTATACATATATTGGTTGGTGTATGTATTAAAAACACACCCAAAACACTGTATTATGGAAAAATTTCAGTTTCATAATTTTTTTTTTTTTTAGTTGTTCTACAAAAAAATAAAATAAAATAAAATTTGAGGTCCGAATTTTGGACCAGTCCGGGATCCTGGACTGGATCCGTTGTCTATATATATATATACATATATATGACGTTACTCTAGTCAAAATCTAAAAAAAAAAAAAATGTAATTAAGGGAATAATTTTTTGGAATTCTCACCGACACTTTCTTGATTCTGAAGTCCTCTCAATGGGGTGCTGTCATAGAGCCAATGACATGGCCTCATTTGTCAAAGTTTGAAATTTAGAAGTAGGCTCCACCATTAATATACGGTCTTATCTTTATTTTTATTTGATTTTCAATTATTTTTTTTAGAATATTAGACGACTGCAAAATTTTGTACGTGCCGAATATTAAAAGTATAAATGAATCGAGTTAAATCGAGTATTGAGTTTTTGATTTAATTTATAAAATTTATTGTATATGAAATAAGATTTAATTATAACTCGTTTAGTTACTTAGTCGAAAATAAATTCGAATTGGGTCTGAACAGTGTGAATTTTTGGAGAGAATATGATATGAATATTAATAGAAAATTATAATTTAAATAGATTCGAGTAAATTATCAAAGTTTAAAATTTGATCACATTTAAATCATTTATATTTCAAGTTAAACTCGAATCGAACTTTTAGTCGAACGAGTACGAATCGAGCCCAAATTATTTAATTCATTTTACAGCCTTACTCAAGATCATCAACGGTGGAAATAGAAACAAAAGTAGAGTAAGTAGAGAGTTATTTATTTTTTAAAAAAATTATTTTTTCAAATACTTAGAGTGAATTTTTTTTTTCTAGAAAAATATGATCTTTTATTATTTTAAATATACAATGATTCCTTCCCAAAATTTTAACTGAAAAAAAATATTTTAAATCCTTACGAATTTTAAATAGGGACGAAAGTTATCACGGTTGAAATGGATAAAGTATTTTAAGTGGGAAAAAAAGTCTTTTGATTCATTGTAAATTTTGAATTTTAAAATATATCAATTGGACTTCAAAAAATCATTACCGGTCTTATATTTTAAAACAGATAGAGTATTTGATAGAAGTTAAAAGTATAGAGAAAACTAATATTGCATAATACTATTCTAACAGAATACTAAGCTGAATACAAGATTATATAGAAAGAGAAATAAAACCTAATAACCTAAATAGTACAATTACAGAAAATATCCTTAGGAAATATACTAATTACTGATATCATTATCATCCCCCCTCAAGTTGTAACTCTGAAACAGATTACAGAGATGCAACTTGGAACTTAATCTTTGAATTTGATCTGAGGGAAGAGCTTTAGTAAGTAGGTCTGCAGGTTGTTGATCAGATGAGACATGAGCAATGCAAATGATGCCTTTAAGCAGTTTTTCTCGAACAAGATGACAATTAATTTCAATGTGTTTGGTGCGCTCGTAAAAGACATGATTGGAAGCAATATAAAGAGCTGACTGATTGTCACAGTATAGGAAAACTGGTGTAAGATTAATAATTCCGAAATCCTGTAACAAAGCTAATAACCAAGAGATTTCACAACATGTATCTGCCATAGCTCTATATTTTGTTTCAGCAGAAGAATGAGAAACGATAGACTGCTTTTTACTTTTCCAGGAACTGAGAGAATCTCCCAACATGATGCAATATCCAGTTAATGATTTCCTAGATGTTTTACACCCTCCCCAATCTGCATCACAGTAGGCAGACAGAGAAAAAGAGCTAACAGCAGAGAGTAAAAGACCTTGGCCAGGGGACTGTTTGAGATATCTAACTAATTTCAAAGCAGCCTGCATGTGAGAAATGTTGGGAGCAGCTAAAACCTGAGACAAGATATGAACTGAATATGCTATATCAGGTCTGGTGACAGTCAAGTAAATTAACCTTCCTACCAATCTTCTATAAGCACCAGCATTGGTTAAAATAGGACCTTCAACTGTGAGTAAATTATGATGTTGTTCTATTAGTATTTTGGAAGGTTTAGCCCCAGTGAGACCAGTATCTTTAAGAATGTCAAGAGTATATTTCCTCTGATGAAGGTAAATACCTTTAGAGGACCTTGCTACTTCAATGCCCAGAAAGTACTTTAAAGATCCTAAATCTTTAAGTTTGAATTGAGTACTAAGGTAATCTTTGACTTGTTGGAGCAAGGGAGGACTAGAACCACTGATTAGGATATTATCCACATAAACAAGGACTGCCACAAAACCAGACTTGTGTTTAAGAGTAAATAATGAATGGTCACTATAAGATTGAGTGAAGCCAAAATGTAGAAGAACAGTGGAAAATTTTAGAAACCATTGTCGAGGAGCCTGTTTAAGGCCATAAAGAGATTTAATCAGCTTGCATACCAAAGGAGCTGAGGATGAGTTGGTGACAGAAGTGTTTGAAAAACCAGGAGGTAATTGCATGTAAACTTCTTCATAAAGATCACCATGTAGGAATGCATTAGTGATATCTAATTGATCTAATGTCCATCCTTTAATAGCAGAGATAGCTATGAATGATCTGACAGTGGTCATTTTGGCAACATGGGCAAATGTGTCAAAATAATCCAAGCCTTCAGTTTGAGTGAAGCCTTTAGCAACCAAACGAGCCTTAAACCTTTCCACAGTCCCATCAGGTTTATATTTAACTCTATAAATCCATTTACAACCTATCACTTTCTTTCCAGGAGGGAGATGAACAATTGTCCAAGTATTGTTGGTCTTTAAGGCTGTGATCTCAGCCACCATAGTCTCACACCAGTTAGGATCTTGAACAGCTAGAGAATAAGAAGTAGGCTCAGAGATAACAGCTGTAGCAGCTAAATATCTTACATAAGAAGGAGAAAAATGAGAATATGAGATATAGTTGGCAAGAGGATAGGAAGGAACAGAGAGAGAAGTTGTACCTTTATCAACAGAAGAGGTTGGGATAGTGTTGGGAAGATTGGTTGGAAGCCCTGCATAAGATTAAAGTTTAATAGATAGATGTCTTTGTCTGTGAGGTCTTGAGAAGACAATACCAGAAGGAGAACTAGAAGATGGTGCAGCATCAGAAGGAAGAAACACTGCAGTTGCTAGACTAGGATCAGTATCAAGAGAAGACAGAGTGTGAGTAGTATCGGAAGGTAAATTGGTGTCATGATCTGCACTGTCTGAATGAACAGGGTTGAAGGAAGTTGATATTGGTAAAGGATCAGAATCAGGTATAGGTGTTTGAGCAGAGAATAAGAGTTCAGGAGCAGTATGAGTAACTGTAGCAAAAGTAAAGATATGTTCAAAAAATTTGACATCCCTGCTAATCAGACACTTTTTGTTTTGTAAATCATACAGTTTATACCCTTTCTTGGCATAAGGATATCCTAAAAAGATACATTTGATGACTGTGGACTAAATTTATCCTCAAGATGAGCCAAAGTGGATGCATAACACAAGCATCCAAAGACTTTTAAATGACTGTAGGAAGGAGGCTTGCCAAATAATAGTTCATAAAGAGTGAATCCTTTAAGAACTGAAGATAGAATTTTGTTAATGAGATAAGTAGCAGTTAATAGGCAATCTCCCCAAAAAGATGTAGGAATGTGAGATTGAAATTTGAGAGCTCTTGCAATTTGTAGAAGATGTCTATGTTTTCTCTCCACAACTCCATTCTGTTGTGGAGTGTCAACACAGCTGGACTGATGCTCTATTCCTAGAGACTGAAAGAAGGGAGTAATGTCTTTATTGAAAAATTATGTCCCATTATCAGTTCTTACAACTTTCACAGAACAAGTGAACTGAGTTTGAACATAAGTAAAGAAATTTTTGAACAATTGAAACACCTGAGACTTACTTTGAAACAAAAAAGTCCAAGTAGATCTAGAGTAGTCATCCACAAGTGTAAGAAAGTAATTACAGTTACCATGAGTTTTGGTCTTGTATGGACCCCATACATCACAATGCACTAGCTGAAAAATAGCAGTAGAAACTGAGGTACTTAATTGAAATGGAAATCTATCTTGTTTAGCTAGAGGGCAAACATCACAATGTGAGGGGTTACAGTCAAGAGAAAGTTGTTTTAAAACCTTGTTAGGAACATGACCTAGTCTAGCATGCCATTTTGTGGTAGTAGAAGCAGTAGCAGCATGAACAGGCTTATGACTAGAGTCAGGAACTGAACCAGGTAAAGAAGCAATATTTGAAATGTTAAGTTTGTAAAGACGTCCATCCAATCCCAATCTTCTTCTGCTGAGTAAGGTCCTGTAAGATGCATTGATGAGAAAAAAATAAGATTTGACAATGAGTATCATGTGCAAGTTTGCGAATGGACAAGTGATTGTAAGAGAACTCAGGAACACACAAAACATTTTCAAGAATGATATCTGGATGAAGCATAACAGTTCCAATATGTGTAATATTAGCTGTGTTTCCATTTGGCAAGTGTATTTGAGATCTCATGGGTTTTGCAGATGTTAGTAAATGAGCAAAAGGAGTGATATGATCTGTTGCTCCTGAGTCAAGGATCCACTGTGAATGATTTGTAAAACTATGAAGACAGGTGGTATGGTTGAAGCATACAGTGGAAATAGACTTACCAGCCACCTGTGAAGTAACTGAGTTAGTATGATGAGATGAAGACTGAGCTGAAGCTTGAGGTGCCAGTTTAAGATTGTTCTAAAGTAGCTGCAGCAGTTGTTGGCATTGAGCAGGAGTAAAGGGTAAGGTTTCGCACCGAAATTATCGATTACCGGTGTTGGTAGTATCGAAGTAAAAAATGTAATCGATTCTGGCGACATGAGCAACTGTTTTTATTTGTGATGAAACACCTTTCTGAAGAGGCTTAGGTTGAGTACCATACAACCTATGCCATGGTTGATATCCATGTAAGAAGAAACATTTGTCCTTAGTATGTCCGCATTGATTGCAGAATCACATTCTACCCCGTGTATCAGTCCTTTGGATTTCTTAACTGATTTAGGCCCTCTTACAAATTTATGAACCTGTTGCTTAACCATCATAGCAGATCTTTCATAATTTGTAAGAGACTGATTAGTGCAATCTCGTTGAGTTTCTTCCTAAAACAAAAGTGAATATGCTTGATTTAAGGTTGGTAATGGATGCATCATTAATAACTGACCTCTTATGGAGGTGTACTGATCATTAAGTCCCATCAGAAATTGGCTTAACTTCAAAGTGTTTTCATATTCAGAAAGTTTCTTATCAGCACCACAAGTACAAACACAACATGTGCATTTTGGTACATCAGCATAGGATTCCAATTCATCAATTAAACTACGGAACTTAGTAAAATAGGTTGAGATTGACAGAGTTTTTTGAGTTAATGAAGCCAGATCCTTACATAGAGAAAACAATTTTGGAACATTACTTTGTGTGTAACGTACAGCTAGATCATCCCAAATGGCCTTAGCAGTGGGTAAATAAACTATACTGTCTCAAATTTCAGAAGAGACAGAATTCAGTAACCAGGATATTACCATGTTGTTGCATCTAGTCCAGTGAAGAAGATACGGGGATGTAGCAGGAGGAGCAGCCAAGGTACCATCCACCATTCCTAATTTCATTTTAGCAAACAAAGCTATCACCATGGATCGACGCCACTGATTGTAGTTTAGATCACTTAAGTTTTGATTGACAAGTAACATTCCTGGATGGTCTGAGCTATTCAAGTAATAAGGATGGAAGGGATCAATTTGGATCATGGATGTAGATGAAGATGAGCCAATTTGATTTGAACCAGCAGCGACGGTAGAATATGATTGAGCCATTATAGCTTAATCGAAGAGCAGATTACACAAAAAATAGAAGAGAAGATTGTAGAAAGAGAATCAGAGAGATTAATTCTCAGAGAACGATGAAGATAAAGAAGCCATCGAATCATCGACTGGCTTTGATACCATGATAGAAGTTAAAAGTGTAGAGAGAACTAATATTGCATAATACTATTCTAACAGAATACTGTGCGGAATACAAGATTATATAGAAAGAGGAATAAAACCTAACAACCTAAATAGAACAATTACAGAAATATCCTTAGGAAATATACTAATTACTGATATCATTATCAGTATTTTATTTGTATTTTTAAACATCTTTTATAAGATAAAATTTTAGTTTACTTTTTTTTATACATGCTATTGAGGCCTGAGGGAATATGCTTCCTGCTTCCTGCTTACTGCTTACTGCTTACTGCTTAATTAAATTTTAATCCAAGCGATTAAAAATGATTAGATTTTAAAAGCACTTGAGAAGAAAAAATGTTATTAACAAGAAGATGACACTAAAGTGCAAAATAAATGGCTTTTCATTAGGGATAGGGACATGCCAACCACCTTATGAGTACATTATCTTAGCTTTTAATCTGTATTATAATTAAGTGGATCCCTCCATACATTAAATTAACTTTTAAAATACTCAAAAAAAAATCGTGTTAAAATGTAATAATTATTTGCCTAATTAGTGTGGTCACCGACACTGTTATTGTTCGAGAAGCCTCTAATCCACAAATAGGGCCACTGATTAACGTTCAAAAATAAAAGACTGAAACAAAAAGGTTAATGTCATCCCAAATGCAAGAAATAAGGACTATAACAATCGGGTCAAATTTCGAGTTGAAATTAAATGACAAAGTATCAAGGAACCAAATTCTTTATTTCAATCACGGCAGTCGGTCCTTAATTTTCTAATGCTCATGACAAAATTTCCTTTATACAAATTAAACAAAAAAAATAAATAAATTATCAACTAATTAATTTTATTAAAATTATAAAAATTTATAAAAGATAAGGCAGAACACTTTAGAGCCTCATTAAAACCTTGTTTGATGAAAACTCAATGAGACAAAACCCCAAATGAAGAAAAAAGAGTACTACTCCCTATGTTTATTTTGCTCAGTTTTCTTAGTTGTTTACTACCACCGTACAAGAATAGATAAAAACCTGTACCGGACCGGCAAACCGGTTCGGTATACCAGCCCAATTTTGAATATATTCGATAAGTACAGTCCGAACCGGTCCATTTTGAATATATTCGATAAGTACAGTCCGAACCGGACCGGTTCGATAGGTAAATTACCGATAAACACCCTATCTACTTGGCCAGTTGTATGGCCCAAGGCTAAATACAATGTCATCGACTTACTTTTGATAAGAAAAATCTGATACCTAAAAAATGTAATAAACAAAACCACTTGCAATCCATAATCAAGCCACACCAATTAAACACAAACTGGCAAAGCTTTGGACAACTAAAGGTACGAAACAACTTGATGCATATATATTATGGGGAACACATGTTTTAAAAGCATTACATACCACAAGGAGTAATTGATGCAGATATAATGAAGAGAGCATATTTTAAAAGAGCATAACAAAGGAGTTCAAAAATCCATTGAAACACAATTAAGCATCTCGAGTTTCTAATACCTAAATAACTTGCCATAGCTCATGCCTATAGACAAAGCACTAATCAAAGGTTTTTAGAATCCATCATTTGATCTGCCACCACCATACCCACCACGATAACCATCATTTCCACTGTTATAATTAGCACGTGGAGGACGTTCATTTGCATAGCTAACACGGATGTTACGCCCCTGCAGTTCCTGTAGAACAAGTTAAGAGCATTAGAAAAAACTAAAAACAAATACCATGTACTAAAGTCTATTGATTTCCAAATCTTTTCAATTATCACCTGTCCGTCCATGGCTGACAGTGCAGAGGATGCAGACTCATTATCGGAAAAGCTCACGAAACCAAATCCCCTGGACCTCCCAGTATCCCTGTCGTTGATAACCTTGGCTGTAATATCAAAATTAATGAAAGTTTGAGAATACAAAAACTAAAACGGGTTAAAGCAACAATGTCAACAACAACAAAAAAAAAGAAGTTAAAAGCAGGACACAACAGTAAATACGTAACGATTCAACACCCCCTCCCCAACATAAAAAAAAACTCCTTATAAAACTAATAAGAAACAAAAAGCCAATAACATCTCAGTGGTGGCAGAGAAGAGCACTGGTCAGATTAAAACACCAAGGAATAGAATGTCAAGTATAATTCAGCTTAAATCACCACAATCTGGTCATGTCGTAAATCTTCACTTTACATATACCCCATTTCGTAACATATGAAGCTCTTACTATAATCCCTTCTTGTCTAGAGAAATAAATGGGAGCAAAAAAATTGATACTCACCCTCATTAACATTCCCAAACCTGGAAAATGCATCCCTCAAGGACTGGTCATCAGTACCAAAAGAAAGACCTAAAATTTATAGATGGATAAGTATAACTTTAAACAGACACTGAACCAATTATGTAGATCTAATTGCAATTACTAGATTAACATGCACATACCTCCAACGAAAAAGTTGTGATGAAGACATGCTACGAATGGTGTTAAGCATTGATGCGTGCCTGTTAGTCTGCCTGATGAGACTTCCAATTTTATTGCAGAGAGCCATTCTTCTGTCGTTTTAAGGAAGCAGCGCATACAAGGGGAAAAGGACCAACAATGTTAATTAATGGAGTAAATCAGAAAAACAAATTATACCCTCACAACAACAAAAATGCACTATTATGATTCAGTTTGACTTTGAAAATATTTTTTTAACTGCAAGAAAGGGGATAAAAAACCCAAAAGTGGTTACATCGAAACTATTCAAAAATACCAACTAATCATTTATTTCTACAAACCCTCAGTAACCCTCAGTAACCGCTTCCGTGTTAAATATCTACATTCCTCAGTCGATCAATCAATACACGCAATATCATTCAGTTGGCCAAATATAGCCGCTCCCAATATAGAGACCAAAACCCTAATTGTTACGTACCGTGAATCAGTGCTCCGTTCTCGATCGTAGTTCGGAGACGCTGTTGGGTTAAAGAAGGGCAGGAGGTTTTCTGCATCAAAGGCTTAATCACGCTTCAAGAGGTATGCCTTTGATTCTCCTAATTATGTGTAAATATGAATAACATGCGTACTAAAAACCCTTCATTGGTATTAGAGCATAGTTTAACGATCTCATGTATGCTATGTATGAAATATTTACACTTTATGCCATGATTGCATGTTTAAAAAGCTTGAAAACATCATTAATGGCAATCTTAGATACACTAAATGTTAGGGGCTAATATTGCAGTATATTGTAAGCCTAAACACAGTGTGTATGATCTGCATAATTTGGGTTTAATTGGATAATTAATTTAAAATTAATTTGAAACCCTAATTTGCAAACAGCCTTCTTTGAACAGCCATAACTTTTTCTGTGATCATCTGATTCGGTTGTTTTTTGCATGAATGCATAATACTCGTTGTAAGCTTTCCAACGATATATTATGGGCCTAAATTGGAGTTATATAGAGTGAGATATGGCTTCTCAAAATTTCAATCGCGTAATGGCATTTCTGTAAATTTTGGTGGCCGGAGGTTGAAGACGACCCGCGGTCTGACCCGCGTGCCCGACCCGGGTCTGACCCGCTCGTTGGCCCGCTTTGACAGATTTTTCCTATTTAATTTCCAGAAAATGATTTATTAATTATTTTTAGCATAGAAATTAATTTAAAAATAGTAACAGTGACTATTAAATTCTGAAAAATTAATAGAAAGTAATTATTGGCATATAATAAATTATTATACTGGAATTTGGAAATATTGACTGTTTTGGATATTTTTGGTTAATTTTCTACCTATTAATTAATGGCTTATTAATTATGAAAATTAGCAAAGATATCATAAAAATTCCAGAAAAATTTCAATGACTATATTGTGATATTAAGTTACTATTGTAATTTTTTCAGAAGGAAATTATCTATTTTGGATAGTTTGGTTAATTTCCAATTAATTGTGCAATAGTTTATTAATTATGATAATTAGCATGATTATCAAAAAATTCCAGAAAATTACAGTTATCCTTTATGATAATAAGCTGCTGTTATAAAAAATTTTGGAAGAAATTAACAGATTTGGATATCTTTGGTTAATTTCCAACTATTTGTGCATTGATTAATTAATTGTGGTAATTAGCAAAATTATCAAAATAAATTCTAGAAAATTACAGTAATGTTTTGTGATGTTAATATACTGTAGAAATTTTTTTGGATGCATTTTAAAGTTTTTATAGCATACTTGGTATATTAATCGAGTAATAATGCCTATTATTTAATTCCATTTGTTAATATTTTTGGGATATTAATTGTTGGTGCTTGTAATTAAATTATCATGCTATAATTACATGTATACCCCTATTCCTAGTGAGAGTGATTTAGGTTGTAGTAATTTAATTAAATTATTCCCTAAATTATACGTCTTATGCGCTGAAAAATTAAATTTAAATAATTAGACATTTATACGGATTGTGATTCCTAAGCCTGGCGAAGTCTCCCTTCTATATTTATGTCCTATTATTTTTATGTTAATTTGGTTCATGCGGCAAAGATGATTTATATATTGGGGTGAACTACTCGAATATCTCTAATAAGATTCTCCCTCTTTCTTTTCCCAAAAGAAAATGGACATGGCTAGGTTGCATCTCTTAACTACCAAATTCGATAGTTATACAAAGAAAGATGAACACACATTTAGAGAACATCTTCAGGTTATGTCGAATATGATTGAAGCGTTAGGAGTCACCGACAACCTTTTGTCGATGAACAAAGAAATTCAGAGCAAAGGATTCGCTTCATTTCCCATCAATTGGAATAATCTCAAGATTAACATAGCTCAAGACAAAACTATTAAATCTTTGAAAGATATTTTTCATCACCTTGAGCGCTTAGAAGCTGAGCAGCTAGAGGTTGAGAGTTTAAAGACTGAACGACTAGAGAATGAACGCCTAAAGGCTCGACTAATAGAGATTGCCAATGCTAATGCACCTCAGAAGGTAGCAGAGGCTGGTACTTCCAAGAAGAATAGAAGTAAACGTAGTTCTGGCAAGAAGGATAAGGCCAAGTTGATTTGTTGCAACTGTGGCACGGCAGGACACTTCGCTCGTGAGTGCACTGAGCCGAAGCAGGTACTCACTTGTCTTGCTCAAGCTATGTGTTTAGTGTCTTCCACTGTATTCGTTGCTCATTCTCTCCATATGTGGATTGTAGACTCTGGAGCAACGGACCACATACTTAGAGATCGGAGTGGATACGTGGAATACCGCCGAGTTATGGCTGGCAAAAAAGTATTAATGGGGAATGATTCCAATGTGGACGTGCTAGGCATTGGCACTTACAAATTGAAAATACGAGGATGCTCAGCATTGATCCTTTATAATGTATTTTATGCGCCGGATGTCAGACATAATTTATTTTCTGTTTTATCAGTACTTCGTTTAGGCGTTTAGGCTATTCTGTTAATTTTGAGAATACTTCTGTAATAATTTCGCATGGGATGAATGTTTTTGGACATGATTTTATGATTTTGGATACTATTGATTCTAGCAGTAATATTAGCGATTATTATTCCTTGTTAGCGATTATTATTCCTTGTTGAAAATGATCATGATGGTTCAATTCAATGGCATGTTAGATTAGGCCATATTGGACAGGATAGAATGACCAGGTTAGCTCGAGCAGGTCTTTTAAGTCCACTCGCTAAGGTCAATCTACCCACATATGAACATTGTTTGGCAGGGAAATCAACTAGAAAACCATTCAGTAAAGCTACTAGGGCAGAAATACCATTGCAACTTATTCACTCAGATATCTGTGGCCCTATGAATGTGAAAGAAAGGCATGTGCGTTCTTATTTTCTCACAATGATAGATGACTATACGCGCTTCGGGTACACTTTCTTGATCTCTCATAAGTCTGAGGCATTAGATTGCTTTAAACGTTATTTGATTGAGGTCGAGAATCAGTTAGATAAAAGTGTTAAGGCACTTCAAACTGACCGAGGCCGCGAGTATCTGTTTGATCAGTTTAAAGAACTTTGTGAGGAAAAAGGGATAATCAGGCAACTGACAATCCCTAGAACTCCGCAACAAAATGGTGTGGCGGAGAGGAGGAACCGAACATTATTAAACATGGTTAGGTCTATGATGGCGCAAGCAAATTTGCCTATCTCCTATTAGGGTGATGCATTGTTGACTGCGACATACATACTTAACCGTGTGCCTTCAAAATCAGTCAAATCCACCCCATACAAAATGTGGACCGGCAGAAAGCCCGAATTAGGCGGAATGCGGCCTTGGGGATCGGCAACTTACGTGCACAACACTTCTCATCAGCATGAGAAGTTAGGTCCGAGGGGTAAGAAATGTATTTTTGTAAGATATTCTGAACACTCCAAAGGCTATGTGTTTGTAGGAGAGCAGCCTGATGGGATTGTATCTGAGATAGAATCACGAGATACGGATTTCCCTAATAGAGGTGATGTGAGCAAGGAGATGAACCTTTATGAGATGGAGGAAGATTTAGGCGCCCCAACTCATACAGTAGAAGCCGAAGATGTTATTCCTCAGGCTCCTGTAGAAAGAGGGAGTGACATGTCTTCGTGCAGTTCTCATCCATCAAATGAAGAGTCTCATGTTCCTCAAATGCGTAGAAGTCATAGGGGTAACATTCCACGTCGTCTTTTTGAGATTGAGGGGAATGTCTTTGTAGCTGATGCGCAAGACGATGAACCTCTATCTTATCGAGATGCTCTATCATCTGCTATGAGAGATAAGTGGATGATTGCAATGAAAGAAGAGATGGAGTCCATGAAGACTAATCAAGTCTGGGACTTGGTTGACCTTCCACCAGGGCGAAAGACTATTGGAAACAAATGAGTTCTTAAAGTCAAACGCAAGGCAGATGGTTCCATTGAAAGGTACATAGCTCGTCTTGTAGCCAAGGGCTACACCCAGCAAGAGGGAATTGATTACGAGGAAACCTTCTCACCAATTGTGAGGTTTGCCTCAATTTGCCTCATCCTAGCGATCGTCGCGCATTTAGATTTGGAGTTGTATCAAATGGACGTTAAGACAACTTTTCTCAATGGAGTTTTAGCTGAGGAAATATACATAGATCAGTCAGAGGGGTTCGTCATGGAAGGACAAGAGCGCAAAGTATGCAAGCTCAAACATTCTATCTATGGTTTCAAACAGGCGTCCAGCCAATGGTATATGAAATTCCATCGACCCGTCATTAGTGATGGGTTTACGATGATCGAGGAAGACCAAAGATAAATTCCTTATCTTATCTATGTATGTCGATATCCTTCTAGTTGGGAACGATAAGGAGATGATTGTCGCCACCAAAGGGTGGTTGTCCTCTCACTTTGAGATGAAGGACATGGGGGAAGCAACTTATGTTCTCGAAGTTAAGATCAGAGATCGCTCAAGAAAGCTTCTTGGTTTGTCTCAAGAGACTTACCTTAAAAGGGTTTTTGAGCAATTCCAGATGAACAACTGCAAACCCATAGACACTCCTATCGCTAAAGGCGACGCCATTGGACCCGAACAATGCCCTACTTCTCCCGAGGAAATTAAGAAGATGTCCCATTATCCGTATGTCAATGCTATAGGAAAGCTAATGTATGCAGTTGTGTGTACTCGGCCTGATATAGCATATATACGATCATATTATCTCGGTCGGTGTCGGTCGAAACCACAGGATTGCTCATTGGAAGGCAATCAAGAGGATTTTGCGATATTTGAAAGGTACGTTGGACTACATGTTATGCTATGGAGGGCCGGACTTGCGATTAATTGGTTACTTCGATGCCAGTTGGGGAGGTAACCAGGGGATGTGCAAGTTGACCTCAGGATATGCATTCTTGTTACATGGTGGTGCCATCACTTGGTGTAGCAAGAAACAGACTTGCGTTACTCTTTCTACGATGGAGTCGGAGTTTGTGACTTGTACGTCAGTTGTTCAGGAAGCCATGTTGCTGAGGAGATTCTTCGAGGATCCTAGTGTCGTCTCTCACGCTTCGAGATCCTCAGAATCACATCATGATAAATACAAATGCCCTAGATTACACTAAGGACCCCAAGTATCACGGCAGGACGAAGCACATCGAATTGAGGATGAACTTCATCAGAGATATCATAGCAAATAATGAGGTGATATTGGAGTACATGCCCACTGGTCTTATGGTAGCTGATCCTTTGACGAAGCCAATTCCTAAAGATGCTTTTTGTAGGCATGTTAGTTCATTAGGGCTTCGTAGGATTTGATGTACTTTCTATTATTTCCTTATATACCACTCATTATTTAGCTTATATTAGAGATATTCATTGTTATTTCGAGATATTTATCATTTATGTGAGTTTCATTTATTTCCACTTGTGTTTGGTTATTTTAGCGCATATGATAAATTAATTTTTGATGTTCACACAGTTTATTATGCATACTGGATATGCACACACTAAATATGTCAACAGGTTGATTGGCTCACTCACACAAGCAATCACCCTTGGCACTTTGAAAAGCGAGCAAGGTTGAGACAGTTCATTTATTGGCACTTTGAGTAGCGAGCTGTTGATGCTTTTGATAGCAATCAATTGGCGCTTAGTAGCGAGCAAAATAAACATGATGTCGCTTTGGCATAAGCTAAGATGAGGTTAACTTGGATTACCCAAATATAGTATGTCCCACCATCTATATTAACCTGTATTGATAGCCGGATACGAAATTAGGTTTGGCACTTGGAAAGCGAGCAATCTGAAAAATTCGAGTTAGACGCTTATGAAGCGATTGAACTAAGATCCGTACGGCACGACCATAGGACATATGCTCATGTAGATGAGATTGTCTGTCGTAACATGATAACCGGATGCGAAGTTTCAGATATAGCGCTCAGATAAGCGAGCAATTTGAAATGTTCTAATGTCCGCATGAGGCTATATATAATATGTCTTTGTGAAAGCGTTATATGTGCTTAGCGACCATGTAAAAGAGGTGAGAGAATGAATCCCTGCTTCCTCACCGTGTGAGTCTTGTAGGATAAGTTTTGTTCCTACATCAAGTGCTCTTTGCGATATTTGACTATTCGGCAAAGACATGGATTAATGTTGCTACTTTGGTTTCGATTCCTAAGGTCAGGATTGATGAGACTATAAGGACCGATTCTGGAAAAGCAGTTGATTCATTTCTGAGTAGTATTAGGGTAAAAGGAAGACAATTTGATTTCACCTCGTTCTGCACTTATTGTCAACAACTATAGCGCTTTGATAGCGACATAGTAATAAGTGATATACGAAATGGACTTGGGTCCAAAGGTGGTTAAATAAGGCTCTCTGAGGGGTTAGAGATACTTAACCTAGTGAAAATTAAGATGTGTCTGGGGTACTCTGAGTTTATGGGTTGTAGCCTCTACGTGAACTAATTAAGTTCGACGTGAGAGCTCCCATAATATTTCTTTGAAAGGGTAGATGTCTCTATGTTGGCCCTAACAGGTTTGATCTGAGCTCCCGGTGCGGGTGAACTCGCGGCGCATTCGCCTCAGTTGGCGCTTAAAGGTTTTACATGTTTTGGTTTGAGCTGGTTTTGGCAGATATGAGAATTACATCGTCCCCGCCATGGTCGAGTGGGAGATGTTGGAATATGAATATCCAATTGGGGAACCTATGGAGGGTCCGACCCATTTGAGTTAATTAACAGTTCTCAATTAACAAGTTCAGTACACGTTCATTAATGTGAATGTAACGTGACTAGACGTGGGGAGAAAGTTGGGAAGTGGTTCAACCGCTTCCGTGTTAAATATCTACATTCCTCAGTCGATCAATCAATACGCGCAATATCATTCAGTTGGCCAAATATAGCCGCTCCTAATATCGAGACCAAAACCCTAATTGTTATGTACCGTGAATCAGTGCTCCGTTCTCGGTCGTAGTTCGGAGACGCTGTTGGGTTAAAGAACAATAGGAGGTTTTTTGCATCAAAGGCTTAATCACGCTTCAAGAGGTATACATTTGATTCTCCTAATTATGTGTAAATATGAATAGCATGCGTACTAAAAACCCTTCAGTTTATATGCATTCCAGCATCTATATTCAACAAAAAATGTAACAAAATTTTTGGTGTAACTGTGTATGCATATGATTTTTAAACACCACAAAAGAAAAACTAAATAGTTAATATACAAATACACCATCATAACCAATAAAAAGCCCAACATATCTCAAGTTTCTATTTGAAAATGAACAAGCAACAAATACTATATACACATCTTACATTTATAATACATAAACACAGAGATATCATATGGCACCAAATATAAATCAAAAAATTCAAACTTCCGTAAACCAACAATATTTCACACCCAAGGCACAGACAAATAAAACAACAACGACACACGCGTATATATAGAGAGAGATAAACAACCCAAATGAAAGCAAGCAAACTATAAACTGGAGCACCAAAAAGGAAATAGTGATGAAATTACTCAAACAAACCGAATAGATCAGAATCATTATCAGATATTAGATTAAACTAATATGAAATCTGAGAGAATAATACCCGTCTAAGTAAGAAAGAGCAGGGTTTTAGCAGTGAGGAAGAAACGTATAAGAGAAACAGCTAGGGTTTAAAACCACTACTTCAAAAAATAAGAAACTGGTTTGGTTCGATATCAGAATATAATTCAGGGAAAACATTTTTAATTATAATTTCTAATCAGAATATAACTAGTCATGGAAAACATTCTTTCCTTTTAAAAACGAATGACATAAATATAGATTAATACATGAATTTTTAATATATATTTTTTTATTTTGAGATTGTCTTCTCAATTTTTTTTTATTAATGGATTAAATTTTAATTTTTTATAATTACGTCAAAAAAAAATAATATCACGTCAAAAAATTAATAACATGACAACGACATGTGACTAAAAAATATATTATTATTTTAATATTTATTCAATTAATTTTTTGTAACAAAAATAGAAACATAGGACCATTATTCATTTTGAAGTAAATTACTATTATTATAATTTTAATATAAACCATTACTAATTTTTAAAGTAAATTTAATGATAATTTTACCCTTTTCGTAAATTATTAATTTTAAATTTTATTTTTTTGGTAAATTTAATTTTTGAAAGTAAAAATAATAATGGTCTTATATTTATCATTTTTGGCACAAAAATTAATTGAATAAATATTAAAACGAGATTCAATATTACACATAAATATTTTTTAGTCACGTATCGCTATCATGTCATTAAATTAAATTTAGACGTAATAAGAAAAATTTAAAAGTTTAATCCTCTAATGAAAAAAATTGAGAAAATAATCCCCAAAGTTAAAAAATTGAATTTAGACGTAATAAGAAAAATTTAAAAGTTTAATCATCTAATGAAAAATAATCCCCAAAGTGAAAAAAATTAAAAGTTTAAGCCCCTAATTAAAAAAATTGAGAAGACATCCCAAAGTGAAAAAAATAAAATAAAATTTAATCTCCTAATTAAAAAAATTGAGAAGACGATCCCTAAGTGGAAAAAACTAGAAATTCAAGGTATTATTTCATATTTATGCAAAATAAATTTTATTTTCTGTCTTATTTAGTACCATAACAAAGAATCAAATTATTACTATATTTGTAAAAAATCGTTTTGCTGATAATGTTATATTATTTGTTATTTGAGATCACAAAAATTTGTTAGTACAAGTTTAAAAATGTTATAATTGTTTTTGTTAGTTATAAGAGCCGTATCATTCATGAGGAATGAACCTTTATTGTCACAAGTTGGAACCTTCCAAGTAGACCTCAAGCAAAATGTGTTTGGTTCAAACAGACAGGGCTATTGATTGGCCGGATTATTGTTCCGTGAAAGCCAAAAGACCCGAGTTTTGCTGGACTCTTTATTTTTATTTTATTTTTTATTTTTTATTTTTTTGCTTTAAAAAACCTGTAATGTAACTATTTGTTGTAAAGTACACAAATTACTAATACATACTGAGACAATGATACAATCATACAAAGTACACAAATTCAAACCAAGAGAGTTACAGAGTTACAGAAACCAAGAGAGTTACACAAATTCATTTCATTTGACCAATCACCATACTGGCTTAGCTTTAGACTTTAAGAGAGTTACACAAATTCAGTATGTCACCAATCACTTCAGTCAATCACCATCAACACTTCAACAGAGTTGCAAAAATAAGCTCCAAATGCATTATGCATACTTCATACTTCATTTGACAAAAGCATTATGCATTGCTTGACATCCTCACAAAAAAGTTCATATCAACCATGATTATGAACAAAGATATCTAGCGATGAACTAGCGACCATCATGAGCTTCGACTATATATATCTGCAATTGCGAGAATGCATATGACTACAAGAACCCTGTGCAATTCATATATCTAGCAGACTAGCAGAAGCCATATGACTACAAGAAAATTAGACTAGCTCCAGATAATTAAGACTAGCTCCAGATATCATACTTTTTGCATCAAATTAGGAGAGGCCAAGTTCCTTCCAGTACAAAAATAAATAACATACACCTTGTCAACTTGCAACCATGCCAAGTGTAAGCCCTGACCTCATGTTCAATCTGTTGGTACAAGCAGCACCCCAAAAAGGCTAAAATCATAACATATATATATAATCCTTGATTAAGTGGTTCAATAGTTACATGATTAATTAGTTATTATAAATACATACATACATATTTATACATACATATTTAACTTTTTGGTTGAAGGATCTACCTTTTTTTCATATTGATTCCGAATTGAACTTTCTTCCCTTTGTTTTCTCTTCGAACTGCCAATTGGTTGTGTCAAATTGTCCGAAACTTTCAACTCCCCATCAATCAAATCAATTGTTACACGATCCCGCCGATCCATAAGAACTCTACAAATAAACAAAATTTTAAACAATTAACACATACTCAATAATTTCCCAACTTTAAAGAATTTCTTTGTAATTATCTAGAATTAGCAACAAGTAGAGCACTCTTCACATTAATAACAACAGATCTGGTCTAAGTTGTAAGTCGTGTGAGTGAGTGACCCCAAGGAGATCATTTGCAATGTAAAAGATGTTGACAATTACACCAAAAAAATCGGCGGTCATTCAACTTCAACTTCCTTTGTTAGTGACTATATATTTGTTATTTCATTCTTACAAACACAAATTACACACAAAAATTAATAATTCTACACAAAGAAATTAAAATTACACAAATTGAATGAGATAATTACATCCTTTCTAGTTGCCTTTTTGTTTCTTCTTGACTTGATGCAATTCCACTTTGTTGCTAATTAGTAATTCCACACCCAATTACGAAATACCCAATAATTTTTTGTCATACTCATACATATATATATAAACCAGTAACCACTCTTCAAATTTCACACCCAAATACGAAATACCCAATAATTTTTTGTCCAAATCAGTCAACCACAAAGACATACAGTCATACTCATACAGATAAAATATTACCAATTCAATTATTCAAAGTTCAAACAAAAATCAAAATGATTATAAACAATTTCAAACCATCTTATTGAAATGAAACGAGAGTGGAAAAATACCTAAGAGTCTGAGAAGAGGAGAATCGAGTAGGGTTTTAGCTTTTTAGGGGAGAGGACGAACTGTGAAGGCAAGCTTATGCGTCGTCTCGTCTCGTCAATCGATCGAATTGTAGAGGTGAGGCTGTGAACTTGTGAAGTGTGAAGGGCTGAAGATATCAACCGTAGAGACACACGTTTTCCATTATTCTCTCTACTACATTACTGCGCCTACCTTGAAGCGAATAATAGAGATCGAGATAGGGTAAGGAGAGAATAGAGATCGGATAGGGTTTTTAAAAGGTCCGGCGGTAAGGGCCTGGTAGCGGGTTGTCATTAAGTAGGGCCAAAAAGACCCAGATTGCTGTGGGCCAAAATAATGAAGCCCATAGCCCAACTTTTTGACGCAAGGTCGGGTGCGACTTTTGCTGTGTCTACTTCCAAGGCACGGGTTATATATATTTATTTTTTTCTCTTTTATTGGAGATTTAAATTCACTTCAATTCAGGTTCATTGTTTTTAATAAATTATTTACTTATTTAATTATCAATCAAATTAATTCAATGGTTACTTATTTGAGGAGTAATTGAAGCAGTTATAATGAAGAGAGCATATTTTAGAAGAGCTTAACATGGTATCACAAAGGAGTTCAAAAATCCATTGAAACACAATTAAGCATCTCTCTAATACCTAAATAACTTGTCATAGCTCATGCCTATAGACAAAGCACTAATCAAAGGTGTTTAGAATCCATCATTTGATCCACCATCACCATACCCACCACTAATCAAAGGTGTTTAGAATGCATCATTTGATCCACCATCACCATACCCACCGCGATAACCATCATTTCCGCTGTTATAATTAGTACGTGGAGCACGTTCCGTTGCATAGCCACACGGATGTTACGCCCCTGCAGTTCCTGTAGAACAAGTTAAGAGCATTAGACAAAACTAATAACAAATACCATGTCCTAAAGTCTATTGATTTCCTAATCTTTTCAATTATCACCTGTCCGTCCATGGCTGACACTGCAGATGATGCAGATTCAGTATCGGAAAAGCTCACGAAACCAAATCCCCTGGACCTCCCAGTATCCCTGTCGCTGATAACCCTGGCTGTACATCAAAATCAATGAAAGTTTGACCCAACAGTAAATATGTAAAGATTCAACACCCCCTTCCCCACATAAAAAAAAACTCCTTATAAAACTAATAAGAAACAAAAAGCCAAGAACTTTGCAGTGGTTGCAGAGAAGAGCACTAGTCAAATTAAAATACCAAGGAATAGAATGTCAAGTATAATTCAGCTTGAATCACCACAATCCGGTCATGTCGTAAATCTTTACTTTACATATTCCCCATTTCATAACATATGAAGCTCTTACTATAATCCCCTCTTGTCTAGAGAAATAAATAAATGGGAGGAAAAAAATTGATACTCACCCTCATAAACATCCCCAAAGCTGGAAAATGCATCCTTCAGGGACTGGTCATCAGTTCCAAAAGAAAGACCTAAATTTATAGATGGATAAGTATAACTTTAAACAGACACTGAACCAATTATGTAGATCTAATTGCAAGTACTAGATTAACATGCACATACCTCCCACGAAAAGCTTTGATGAAGACATGCTACGAATGGTGTTAAGCATTGATGCTTGCCCGTTAGTCTGCCTGATGAGACTTCCAATTTTATTGCAGAAAGCCATTCTTCTGTCGGTTTTAATGAAACGGCACATACAAGGGGAAAAGGACCAACAGTGTTAATTAATGGAGTAAATCAGAAAAACAAATTATACCCTCACAACAACAAAAACGCACTATTATGATTCAGTTTGACTTTGAAAACATTTTTTTAACTTCAAGATAGGGGGAAAAAACCCAAAACTGGATACATCGAAACTATTCAAAAATACCAACTATTCATTTATTTCTACACCCTCTATAACAGAAAGTGTCCCATTTGGCAAATATTTTATTCAATGAAAAAATATTTAATAGAAGTATAAAAAGACACTATCCTCAAGTTTCTCATCATAATATATAATGACATCACTAACAACTTATTAATTTTACTAGTATACATTAAACCAAATTACATCCTTTATATTTGCAAAGTTTAAAAATAAGTCTCTTTTGTGAATCGGAGGGAACAAAACTTGAAAGCTATCAGAATACCCAGAAATACATGAATCATCCAAATTTAGCCTTATGCAATAACATACCCCAAAACAGTTTATACGCATTCCAGCTTCTATATTCAATAAAAAGCCTAACATATCAAGTTTCTATTTGAAAATGAACGAGCAGCAAATATTATATACACATCTGACATTTATAATACATAAACAGTCAAACACATAGATATCATATTCCAACAAATATAAACCAAAAAATTCTTAACTTCGGTAAACCAACAATATTTCACACCCATAAATCATAACACACAGGAACACGCAAACACAACAACAACAACAACAACACGCGTATATATAGAGAGAGATAAACAACCCAAATGAAAGCAATCAAACTATAAACTGCAGCATCAAAAAGGAAATAGTGATGAAATTACTCGAACAAACCGAATAGATCAGAATCATTATGCGAAATTAGATTAAAATAATATGAAATCCGAGAGAATTATACCTGTCTAAGTAAGAGAGCAGGGTTTTAGCAGTGAGGAAGAAACGTTGAAGAGAAACAGCTAGGGTTTAAGACCACTCTGTAGCCCTTTTAAGAAAAAATATCTTCTTCGCTTCCGTGTTGTACGTTTGACCATCACCTAAATTTGACTAAAACGTACCACATGTAAAATACTTACAGGCAGGCAAAAGAGATTGATCTAATCAACTTTCTCCGTTCTTTAATATAAGTCGTTTTAGAAAAATATTTTTGTTCTTTAATATAAATCATTTGAGAATTTCAAGTAAGCATTAATTATTTAGTTTCCAATATTATCCCAAATATTAAATGTAACTTTAGTTCTCTTACTATTTTTTGTCCAATAAATAACAAACTCTTCTTCCAATACAAGGACAATATAGACAATTGATATTATAGTTAATGCTATACAATCATTACCTTAATACTTGTGCACAACCCTAAAACGACCTATATTAAAGAACGGAGGGAGTAGTAATTATAATTTCTAATTGTTCGAAATAATGTAATTGAAAGATACAAAAGATTAGGTTTTGAAAGGTTATAACCAAACAAATAGTGGGTCACATAAATAAATTAAAGACCCGTAAATTCTTTTTATTACTATTAACAAGTTAACTTGTAATGTATATCATATATAAAGAAATATGTAGTTAAGAGATTTAAAAGATGAGCAATTAAGAAGTATTTGTGGGTAGCAATTAGGTAATTTTTTTTATTTTTTTAAATATCTCCCAAATAATTTATAAGATTTATTGGAACTGAAATTTTTACAAAATAAAGTGATTTGGATGTCATTTGGATACATGTAAAAAATATGCATGTCCAGACTGTACAGACATATTTTTTACATGTATCCAAATGATATTCAAATCACTTTATTCTTTAAAAATTCCAGTTCCAATAAATCTTATAAATTATTTGGGAGACATTTAAAAAAAAAAAAAAGGACTGGTCGCTACCCACGGTCCCCCTAGACTTTTTCTTAAAAGATATCAATGAGTGATTTGAGAGATATTAAAATGTATTGTAAATGACCATTTGATAAGTTTATCAATATAAATTCATTTTTCATTCTTATTTTATTTCTCGATTATTTTACAATACGTTATCAGCACGATCATCTACCCAATTTGTATAGTTTTCTTAACTTACTGTAAAAATTGTTTCATTACCATTAAATTTGAACATATATATATATATATATATATATATAGTTATTAAATTTCTTACGTAATTATATATTTATATAGATGTCAAACTTTACAAAGCTTGAATTTACTGCCCTTGACATCTCGAGCAATAATCACTTGTCATGTACCCTTGATGCTGAGATTCACTCAGAGACAAAGAATCTTGGAGATTCAATTAAGGTCGATAATCATGCATCTCTGCAAGATCGTGCAAAATAAATTATTTTTATTTGCCATCATCTCCATGAAGAATTAAAATATGAGTACCTTACAGTAAAAGACCCAGCCCATTCCTCTCCGAACCAATTCACCCCGACAAATTCCTAGGCCAACGAATCTGCCCCGGCGAATTTAGCGGGTTTTAGCTAAATTTTTTACGCGTTTTGATAGATTTGGACGTGGGTTTCCCTCGTAAATCAGATCTTTTAGCATATTTTTAGATTCCTATTGTACTTAGGTTGCTTATAGATTAGACTTTGATTCTAAATCAGTTGTAATTCTTTATAAGGATTCTAGGGTTTTCATAACTACTATAAATAAGCTAAATGAATGTAATTCATAAGAACATTCAACATTGTTCAGATTTATCATATTCTTGTTAGATTATTCTCTACTTTTGCTTCTTTGAAGAATTCCTAAGCTATTTTCTTAGTTCTTCTTTGAGATTCAATTTGACTTATTATACAACAATACATAGTTGTGTGTGGCATCTTTTACCGCATCAATCGTCGATTGTTTCGAGATTACCGCTTAAATATAAGCGAAGGGTCAAAGTGTCGTTGGTGTCCATTCAACGCATATTTCTGAACGCGGGCAATTGTACCAAGATTATCGTCTACATATAGGCGAGGGGTTAAAGTATTACAAACAATTCACCCAACACTTTCGTTAGAGACGATTGGGACGATGACCACCTCACACAAGCGTGTCGCGGAGTCTATCACAAAGGTTTTTATGCTTTGGTATGATCGTCTTGGTCATCCAGAATTTATAATGATGTGTCAAATTATTGATAACTCCAATTGTGACGCCCCCAAATCCGAGTATCTTTAAAACCCCGGATTCAGTGCTAATACTATGTAACATACATCTAACCATGCATTCATGCTAATAAGAAAGTAATTACTAATTATTACAAACTTATTATTACATACCTAGGTTCTATAACCTTTAAATCTTTTAACATGATAATTAAACAATAGTTATTTACAATAAACCTATCTATTATAAATATGTTCCATAATCCTCTTATTCGTTCATATTTCCTTTACCCTTGTCCTTTCCTGAATATTCCACACGCTCAATTTTCGCTAAAATATTTAATTTTAAGCAAGAATTAGCATTTACATGCCTAACAAGTATAAAAGTGGTACATAAAATAACAAAATCAAGAATCATGTTTTCATACTTCTAAACCTTTAACAACTGAACAAAAGTTGTGAAGAGATCTCAAACGATAGGAAATTACTTCATTTGTTTTCAAAACATATTTTTGAAATGACGTAGTGACTTTAGCTGAGCGGTCATAAGACCTCAAACTTTTATTTTCATTTCAAAAGGGTTTAAATAGCTATTCCGCTGTAAACTATTATGACTTACGAGTCATTGGGTGATCAATTATTTGTACCATGTATTGATCAATACTACATGTCGAACGAATTAATTTGCGTTCTTCCGTCTCTTGACATTACATGTCGACAATATAATATAAAAAATTTCCTCCCAATAGTAGGGTTGTTCATTCTCAGACTAAATTCGTACCAAGTAGAAATTGGTTTGGAAACTTAACTTAACTCACTAACAATTCGATAGATCATATCTAGATCATTGAAAAGTTTTAACACGTGTCTAACCAATACAAATGGCATTGGCATACTTCTTAAAAAGTTTATGCATATCAAAACTTGAAAACTTGAACATTTTATGCGTTATAGCAAAGCTTTAACCAATTTATGCGTTATGGCATAAGTGAACACTTATACAACCAACAAAGAATGTGTATAAGTCTGGACTTTACACAATATTTGTAAAATCCCAAATTTTACGAATAAAGATTTAATTTTCTTGAAATATTTTTTTTCAAAATTATGGTGTGGATTTGAGATAATGTTATAATTGTGGGTAATATTTAGAAAATTTAAAAAGTATGCAAGTTGTTATATAATATTTGATTGGTCGAGGAATATTCTTTTTGTCAGAGAATATCCGTACGACGATACAATAATTGGTGGACCCCACAACAGAATTATTGTCGGATTAAGAAAACGATAAAAAATATTTTTATGAAAATAACGGCGGAAGTTTTACCTTTAAAACTGTTAAACTACTCGGTAGTAAAGTAAAATGCGATGTCTGGCGTGGTTGCATAGTAGCACACACGGTATTGATTATTGATCTTACGTGAAAGTCACTCAATTTTGTTCAATTATTGCTACGATGATAATTGTTGCATAGTATCTCACGTTATTTGATTCAATTATTGTCGATATTTTATATATTATTAAATCAATAATTGAGATAAAAAGTTATTAATATTATTATTTGCAATATTAACGATGTCTAGAAGTTACATCAATGAGAGGTTTGGTCACCTAATTGCAAGGCCGCCAATAGGAGAAATTCTTATTGGAAAGCCCATCTTTCACAGGAGCGACACGGTCGATTAATATTGTGAATTATAATAATGATGATAAATGTTGTTAAATATATTGAGGTGTCTTTTTTATGAAGACACGAAAGTTTTTTTATATATATATATATATATATACATATATATAAATTTTGTTTTATTAGTATTATTAATGTAATAAAATGAAAAATCTTTTTATATAAAAATGAGAATACTTTTATAAAGTTATTTGTATTATTAGACTATAAATAGAATATTATATTCTATTATGCTTAGTGTTTTGCATAGTAAAATCTTTTTATATAAAAGCAGAATACTTTTATAAAATTATTTGTTTTATTAGACTATAAATAGAATATATAATATTCTATTATGTATAAATGTTTGCATAAAGTGCTCTGCATAATATTTGCATAGTAAAATCTTTTTATATAAAATGAATACTTTTATAAAGTTATTTGTTTTATTAAACTATAAATAAAATATATAATATTCTATTATGCATAGTGTTTGTATAGTACTGCATAGTATTTGCGTAGTAAAATCTTTTTATATAAAATGAATACTTTTATAAAGTTATTCATTTTATTAGATTATAAATAGAATATATTATATTTTATTTAAAAGATTTTGTTTTATTAGAATATTTTATTAATCTTTGCATAGTAATTGAATATGGATGATTCGTTTAAAAAGTAAATCAATTTGGATAGTTTCATTGAATTAGTTACTATTCAGTCTATTCTCCTATAAATAGAAGCTCATTCCTTCATTATTTCTTACGAATTCACTGAAACTCTAGAGAGAGAAACTATAGAAAGAAAGAAGAAAAGTATCCTGGTACTTCACTACTCCTATATCTAGTTTCTTCTAAAGTAAGGGGTATTATTTCTTTCGTATTTATGAAGAAAATTATTTTCTTTCAATACTCGTAAAGGGTATTATTTCTTTTGTATTCATGAAGATAACTTATGTTATTCCATTCTTTATTAATCTGTTGGAATAACTTTTGTATCTGGCGGACTACCCTATACTTGGTGAAATTCTTACATTATTCCATTCTTTATTATTATGTTGGAATAACTTGTCATCTGAATCTGCCGCATACATGGTGAAATTCTTACATTATTCCATTCTTTATTATTACATTGGAATAACTTTGTATCTGTGGACTACCCTATACTTGGTGAAATTCTTACATTATTCCATTCTTTATTATTATGTTAGAATAACTTTTATCATGTCTAAGACTCTACATGGTGAAATTCTTCATTATTCCATTCTTTATTTATTATTACATTGGAATAACTTTGTATCTGTGACTACCCTATACTTGGTAAAATTCTTTTGTTATTCCATTCTTTATTATTATGTTGGAATAACTTTTGTCTATTCAATCTGTGCATACATGGTGAAATTCTTGATTTATTCCATTCTTTATTTATTATTACGTAGGAATAACTTTTGTATCTGTGGACTATCCTATACTTGGTGAAATTCTTACATTATTCCATTTTTTATTATTATGTTGGAATAACTTTGTCATGACATGAAAGTCTGCCGCATACTTGTTGAAATTCTTCATTATTCCATTCTTTATTATTATGTTGGAATAACTTTTATACATCTGAAGACTGACATACATGGTGAAATTCTTCATTATTCCATTCTTTATTATTATGTTGGAATAACTTTTATCTATCTCAAGTACCGCATACATGGTAAAATTCTTCATTATTCCATTCTTTATTATTATGTTGGAATAACTTTGTATCATGCGACTACCCTATACTTGGTGAAATTCTTACATTATTCCATTCTTTATTATTATGTTTGAATAACTTTTAATACGCCAAAATCTGCATATATGGTGAAATTCTTCGATATTCCATTCTTTATTATTACATTTGGAACATCGTGTGTGCGTGCGTTTACGCACGACACGAATTCCGTTATTTATTATTCTCGCTGGAATATCACATGCAATGCGTTTACGCATGACTGAATTCCGTTATTTATTATTACATTGGAATATCACATGCATGCGATCTATCGCGTGCATGGTGATTTCTTGGTTATTCCATTCTTTATTATTACATTGGAATAACTTTGTCTATGTGGATTATCACATGCATTGTGAATGATCCTTTGTATTCATTCCTTATTAATTTGTGGAAATGATCATGAAGTGGATTACTGCATGGCGGATGAAAATCCATTCTTAGATTTCATATATTCTCTTATACTCGGTTGGTTAAAGCTTTGACTTCTATACTCCATGAAATTAGTGGAATATCCTTGATATTTGCGCTTCATCCAGTATCTTTTCATTGAAATATTCTTCTGAGCATTCTTGAATTTTACTCTACAAAGAAGTATCATGTTGACAATTTGGACGTTATTAGTTCATGGATAAATTAATTCTTGAACTTGTTTTATTGAATTTTTATATCATTGTCATCATCCTCATGTTTATATTATGTTGAAAGTCATCTGTGGCCTGTAGTGCATAGATGGACTTGGTATGATTATGACCATGGATTAATCGGTATAATCATGATCGTAATGTTACAAATGATGTGGTAAAAGTCCTCATTGGCCCATAGTGCATTGATGGACAGTTGTTGGCATGATCATGACCATTAATGAATACACGAATATCCTTGGCCCGTAGTGCATGGATAATTATGGTTGTGATACTAATGAATATCCTTGGCCGTAGTGCAGGGATGATGTGGTTTATTTATTAAGCTGAGTCTCAGCAATAAAAGTTATGAAAAACCTTTTAAATTATAGAAGATAGTAGATTTTATTCTCTACTTGACTCTTTTAATGGATTGCTTATTCCACTGCAGTTAAACTTGATGTTTGTTATATTGTATCAGTTTAACACTGTTGAAGGCTAACGATAATTTATCCTACATTATCCTAGTCATAATATTTTTTACTGGGCTAATTGAGCTCACCCTTTCGCGTTCATTGTTCTCTTCAGGAAATGAGAACGTAGCAGGGACTAGTCGGGGAACAGAGTAACGGTCCAGATGATAGCATTAGTAGTCCTCACTATTCTATGAAATAGTGTGATAATAAATGTATTGAGGACTTATTTTGAGTTTGAATACTGTCTAAAAGACAATATTTGTATTAAAACTCACAGCTCATGTTGTATATTTAAGGTTGTATTTGTATTCTGTACCATGTAAGTGGCGACCCAAGATGGGTGATGTATACTTATTTTGGGGGCGTCACAGTATTCAATTATTGTGCAAAACATAGCATACATATGAATTATTCATAAGAATATACATTTACGTTCTTAAAAACTACATTCAAAACACAAATAATATTTTTTTATGTTTTATTTTATATAGTATTTGTGTTTGTTGAGTAAATGTGCATTATTAATTATTATTTTTTGAAAATCTAAAAAGGCTATAACGATGACTGTAGCAATAGCTTTCAGTGACAGTTGATAAAGAGCAAATACATGACTTTGACATGACATGTAGCAACAGTCGGTGACCATCGCTATAGGCAAAAAGACCGTCGACCGATGACTTTTATGGCGACGTTCGCTAAAATCTTTAGCGACAGACTTTTGGCATATAGCTCGGTCGATGACGGTCGCTATAGGTCGATTTCGTAGTAGTGAACAATTTTCATGTTGTCCTTGATATTACCAAAAGTAATGATTATGAATATGAACCATAAATCGTTGATGAATGTCAACGTAGAAATGATTGGCTAATGTGAAAAGAGGTGATTCAAGCAAAAATAGATTCATTAAATAAATGTGAAATTTTTGGACCTGTAGTCCAAACACTTAAAGTTGTAATACCTGTTGGATATAAATAGGTATTTGTACGTGAATAAAATGAGAAAAATAAAATTATAAACTACAAAGCGTGACTTGTAGCACAAGGTTTCTCGCAGAGACCTGGTATTGATTATGAAGAAACATATGCTTCTTAATGGACACAATTGCATTCAGATTTTTAATTAGTTTGGTAGTAAAATAAAATTTAGATATGCAATTAATGGATGTTATTACTGTGACACCCCCAAAATAGGTATACAACACCCATTCTGAGTCGCAAAATACATGGTACAGAAACAACTACAACTTTATTAATACAATTATCGTGCAAAATACGACAACACATAAACTGTGAGTTTAAATACAAATATTATCATCTAGACAATATCCACACTCAAATAAGTCCTCATTACAATTATTGATACACTATTTTATAAAATAGTGGGGACTACTAAGACAACTTCTAGAACCATCATTCCATCCCCCGACTAGTACTCGCTACATTCTCGCCTCCTAAGAAAAATAATGGAACAAAAAGGAAAAGGGTGAGCTCAACTAGCCCAGTAAAGAATATTATGACTAAGATAATATAGAACAAATTATCATTAGTTCTCAACAGGGAAAAATCTGATAGAATACAATAGACAACAAGTTTTAAATCAATATTCGCAGCGAAAATAACAATTCATTAGAAGAGTTACATAGAGAATGAAATCTACTATCTTCTATGATTTTATAAATCCATCATCAATATTTTATCCCTGTAACATCAATCAATATACATCTTAAATCAAATATTCATCTTGCACTACAGGCCAAAGATATTCATCACCGTCATGTTCATCTCAACACACATACATCTTTGCACTACACGGGCAAAGATATTCATAAGAAAATCAACCATCTTTGCACTACAGGCCAAAGATATTCAATAATATCATCATTTAGGACTGAGGATGATGAAAAATATTTTAAAGAAAACGAATCCAGTGAAACAAAAGAACAAATTTTAAGGATTCGTACTTTAAACAGTCCATGTTCAAAAATACTTCATAAATAACTATAGTGAAGTAAAATTCAAGAATGATCAAAACATGGATACAATCAAAGCTAGTATCCATAATAGATATCTTGGACAAAAAATGAAAATTTAGTTTTTACGTGAATAGTCTTAGTATTAAGTGAATAATGTCGTATACGTGAATAGTGTTGTATACATGAATAGTAACCCCGACACTAAAAGATAAGAATTTCACAAGAAAAATCTTACCAATATTCCGGCATAATGATATTGAAAGAGATAATATCATTTATATAAAAAAATAACATCCCTTACCTCGAAAAGACATTACTTACATTGGAATCTTCGGATATAGTCTTTGAAGGAACTTGCACCGTATAACAACACTCAAAGTATCAAAATACTCACAAGAATACGCTCGATAATATATAAAGAGAAGATTTCAGTTTCTGGTGTGATTTTCAATTCTAACATAAACACCCTATTTATAGGAAAATGCTTAGAACACCAAAGCAGAAAATATAATATAATATTAATATATTTTTCTTAAACTTCCTACACCCACTTATTTGGCCAAAACATCAGCCACACAAGTGCCAAAAACCACAAAAACGTTTTTCTAAACAAAAATATTAAAAACTACAAAAATCAATTCAGACCCAAAATACCAGAACTTCAATAATTCATAATAAATAGCCCTTTTATTAGAAAAATTCAAATCTTATGTCCATTCTATAAGAAATTCAATTCTCTACAACTTTGTAAGTTTAAGTTTTTCCAAATTCTAAACAAAAATTAACGGAAATCCACATACGGACGATTTTACAGGCTATAATCAAATTTCAGTCAAGAAATAGGGTCCACAAACATGAAAAACATGTTTTAAATATTTTTAGTAACAAAAATACTCTTCCTCCTCATTTATTCATATATCCCACATTCATTATAAAAATATCACCATTATTATATTATTATAATATAATAATATATTTAAATGAATTATTTTATCAGAAAAGATAAAATATCAATTTTCAACAATTGTCACATTAAAAATTTTCTCCATCTATATCCACATAAATTGAATATTTTTCTTATCATATAAATTAATAATTAATTATTCACAATATTGTCGCGAGGCATAGGCTATGACTTTTCCATGCTGCATGAGAACACATCCTAACCTTTGCCTGAAGCATCGCTCTAGATAACAAATCCATCCGAACCAGACGGTATTGTCAGAACAGGTTCCAAAATGAGTCTCCACTTAAGCTCTTGGAAACTCTTCTCGCATTCCTCACTCCATACGAATTTTGTATCCTTCCGAGTTAGCTGAGTTAACGGAGTAGCGATTCGAGAAAATCCTTCCATGAATCTCCGATAATAACCAGTTAAGCCCAGAAAACTACGTACTTGGGTCACCGAACTTGATTTGCTCCCACTTTGTATTGCTTCAATCTTCACGGATCAACATATACTCCATGTTTTGACACTACGTGCCCAAGGAATGCTACTTCCTCAAGCCAGAACTCGCATTCTTCAACTTAGCATAAAGCTTGTTTTCACGAAGCCTTTGGAGTACCAGATTCAAATGGTGCTCATGATCTTCATGACTTTTGGAATATATGAGGATGTCATCAATAAAGACAACAACGAACTAATCTAAATATTCTTTAAATACTCGGTTCATCATATCCATGAAATCTGCAGGAGCATTAGTCAATCCAAAAGACATGACTAGGAATTCACATCAAAAGCAAGTATCTTTAAAGAGATAAGGTCAATAGGTAATGTGATAGTGCCAACTTGGATCAAACAAGATTTATAAACAGTGGATGTAATAAAAGTTTCTCCTAACGGAGTCTCCACAGATAGGTCAAAGTTTAATTTCTCCGGAGTCAAGTTTAAACGTTGAGCACAAGCAGGAGAAATAAATGAATGGGTAGAACCGGTATCTAGTAAGGTATAAACTTCACAAGAATTTATGATTAGTTTACCCGTGATCACCTCGTTTGGGTTCCTCGCATTTTGACCAGTCACAACAAACGCTCTTCCGAGGCACCGCTGACTTTGACTTTTCCGGGATAGCCTTTTGAGTCACCATCCCTCATTGGACTTGGTTTATTCTGCAGTACAATCTCGAAAGCGATATGTCCTTCCTTTCCACAATTATAGCATACCTTGAATTATTGTGGACAGTTTGGGCTGATATGTCCCTCTTTTCCGCATTTATAGCATACGACCGGTGGTCATTTTCCTCCCTTAGAACCAATTGCTACTGGTGCTGACATCTTCACATTGTCATTGTTGAATCTCCTCTTTTTAAAATCTCCCCCGACTCGCTTCTTTTATTTTCATGGCCATGACTACCACCGGAGTGGTTCTTGCTTTTTTGTCCGTATTTTTTTCTTCCCCACCGGTTATCGTTGCTCGATGATTTGCCATCACCTTGATATACTTACAGTTTGTTGTCCCTCGGTTGAACGTACTTGTTATCTCACTCTAATAATTGAGCCATGTTGACAACATCCGAATATAGAGAAAAGTTATGAGAAATAAGATCTTGGCGTATGTCGGGTTTCAAACCTCTCGAAACATTAGCGTCATCGTTCCTCATTCTCCACCAAATGAGGTGCTGAGCACGGATAACTCATGAACTTAGCCTCATATCGGGACATCGTCATATTTTTCTGCTCCAGTCTAATAAACTCTACCTCCTTCATATGACGAATACTTTCGGGAAATTACTTGTCATTGAACAGTTTCTAAAACGTTTCCCAAGATATATTGAGTGCGGCTGGATGGGTACGCTTCACAGATTCCCACCAGTAATCTGCCTCATTACGAAACATAAAGGTGGCGAATGGAACCTTCTATCTCTTCGTGCATCCCAAGACATCGAATAACTTGGTAATTTGCTTGACCCACGTCTCCGCCTTAATCGGATCCGGCTTTCCCCAGAATTCTGGTGGTCCCAACTCTTTGAATTGCTTGGCTGTGACAAACCGTGCGTTGTTATCATTTCCACCTGTATTTTGTACACGAGTCTCCTTCGTCTGATTTTGCATGAACTGCAAAAAGCTTCTAAACATTCCGTCGTTTATCTTCTGATCAGTGGTGTTGTTTACAGGAGGAACATTGTTGGCCTGTTGCACGTTTTCCTCATTGGTGGGAAAAGGTGTCTCCACGGTCTCATTTACTCCATTTATTAACATTCTCGGTTGCCATTCTCAAATCTTGCCATAAAACAAGGGTTAATTGAAGAAATTAACATATCACAATAATATCTATATTACGACCAACCAACAAATAAGCTTAGGTAGGACACACTAGCAAAAAGGATTTACTCATCTCTCCCTCCTAGTTCTATTCCCCGATCTCCGCCAGAGATCATATCCTAAGCTCGATACCAACCGTGGCGCCCCCCAAAATAGGTATACAACACCCATTCTGAGTCGCCAAATACATGGTACAGAAATAACTACAACTTTATTAATACAATTGTCATGTAAAATACGACAACACATAAACTATGAGTTTAAATACAAATATTATCATCTAGACAATATCCACACTTAAATAAGTCCTCATTACAATTAATGATACATAATTTAACAAAATAGTGAGGACTACTAAGACAACTTCTAAAACCATCATTCCATCCTCCGACTAGTACTCGCTACATTTTCGCCTCCTAAGAAGAACATTGGAACAAAAAGGAAAAGAGTGAGCTGTGAGACCCCAAATTTTATGAATAAAGATTTAAATTTCTCAAAATATTTTTTTCAAAATTATGGTGTGGATTTGAGATAATGTTATAATTGTGGGTAATATTTTTAAATTTTGAAAAGTATGCAAGTTGTTGTATAATATTCGTTTGGTCGGGGAATATTCTTTTTGTTAGAGAATATCCGTACGACGACACAATCATTGGTGGACCCCACAACAGAATTATTGTCGGATTGAGAAAATGACAAAAATATTTTTATGAAAATAACGACGGAAGTTTCTGACCGTTAAAAAGCTGTTGAACTACTTTCATTAGTAAAAAAATACGATGTCTACGTGGTTGCATAGTAACACCAGGTATTGATTATTGATGCTTACGTGAGAAGTCACACAGTTTTGTTCAATTATTAGCTGATAATTGTTGCATAGTATCTCACGTTATTTGATTCAATGATTGTCGATATTTTATATATTATTAAATCAATAATTGAGATGACAGAGTTATTAATATTATTATTTGCAATATTAACGATGTCTAGAAGTTACATCGAGGAGAGTTTGGTCACCTAATTGCGCCGCCAATAGGGAAAAATCCTTATTGGAAAGCCCCCACTTTCACAGGAGCGACACAGTCGATTAATATTGTGAATTATAATAATGATGATAAATATTGTTAAATATATTGAGGTGTCTTTTTATAAAGTCACGGAAGTTTATATATATATATATATTATATATATATATTTATTTTATTAGTATTATTAATGTAATAAAAGCGGAAAAACTTTTTATATAAAACAAAATACTTTTATAAAGTTATTTGTTTTATTAGACTATAAATAGAATATATTATATTTTATTATGCATAGTATTTTGCATAGTAAAATCTTTTTATATAAAATGAATACTTTTATAAAGTTATTTATTTTATTAGACAATAATTAAAATATATTATATTTTATTATGTATATAGTGTTTGCATAGTGCCTCCATAGTGTTTGCATAGTAAAATCTTTTTATATAAAACAGAATACTTTTATAAAGTTATTTATTTTATTAGACAATAATTAGAATATATTGTATTTTATTATGCATAGTATTTCCATAGTGCATGCATAGTGTTTTGCATAGTAAAATCTTTTTATATAAAAAAATGAATACTTTTATAAAGTTATTTATTTTATTAGACTATAAATAGAATATATTATATTTTATTTAAAAGATTTTGTCTTATTAGAATATTTTATTAATCTTGCATAATAAATGAATATGGATAGTCTCGTTTAAAAAGTAAATCAATTTGGATAGTTCATGAATTAATTACTATTCAGATCCATTCTCCTATAAATAAAGCTCATTCCTTCATTATTTCTTACGAATTCACTTTGAAACTCTGAGAGAAAACTATAAAGAGAAATAAGAAAAGTATTTTGCTACTTCACTACTCCTATATCCGGTTTCTTCTAAGGTAAGGGGTATTATTTCTTTTGTATTCATGAAGAGAACTTTTGTTATTCCATTCTTTATTATTACATTTGGAATAACTTTGTATCGCCGAACTACCCTATACTTGGTGAAATTCTTACATTATTCTATTCTTTATTATTTTGTTGGAATAACTTTATCTATCTGAGTAATCTGCATACATGGTGAAATTCTTCATTATTCCATTCTTTATTATTACATTGGAATAACCTATATCTGCAGCTACCTATACTTGGTGAAACTCTTACATTATTCCATTATTTATCATTATGTTGGAATAACTTTGTCTATCTGAATCTGCATACATGGTGAAATTCTCCTGTTGTTCCATTCTTTATCATTATGTTGGAATAACTTTTCTATACATCAATCTGCATACATGGTGAAATTCTTCCATTTTTCCATTCTTTATTATTATGTTGGAACATCACATGCATGCGTTTACGCATGACTGTTCCGTTGTTTATTATTACATTGGAATATCCTCATGCGTGCGTTTACATGACTGGTTCCGTTATTTATTATTACATTGGAATATCTTGTGCGTGCGTTCGCATGACACGGTTCCATTATTTATTATTACATTGGAATATCATCATGCGTGCGTTCGCACGACACAGTTCCGTTATTTATTATTACATTGGAATAACATGCATCTGCGATCTATCGTATGCACAGTGATTTCTTTTGTTATTCCATTCTTTATTATACTCGGTTGGTTAAAGCTTTGACTTCTATACTCCATGAAATTAGTGGAATATCCTTGATATTTGCGCTTCATCCAATATCTTTTCATAGAAATATTCTTCTCGAGCATTCTTGAATTTTACTCAAAAAGAAGTATCATGTTGACAATTTGGGCGTTATTAGTTCATGGATAAATTAATTCTTGAACTTGTTTTATTGAATTTTTATATCATTGTCATCATCCTCATGTTTATATTATGTTGAAAGTCATCGTGGCTGTGGTGCATAGATGGACTTGGTATGATTATGACCATGGATTAATCGGTATAATCATGATCGTAATGTTACAAATGATGTGGTAAAAGTCCTCATTGGCCCATAGTGCATTGATGGACCGATTTGTTGGCATGATCATGACCATTAATGAATACACGAATATCCTTAGCCCGTAGTTCATGGATAATTATGGTTGTGATACTAATGAATATCCTTGGCCGTAGTGCAGGGATGATGTGGATTATTTATTAAAATTTGAGTCTCAATGATAAAAGTGATGAAAAACCTTTTAAATCATAAAAGATAGTAGATTTTATTCTCTACTTGACTCTTTTAATGGATTGCTTGTTCATTGCGCAGCTTAAACTTGATGTTTGTTATATTTTATCGGTTTAACATTGTTGAAGACTAATGATAATTTATTCTACATTATCTTAGTCATAATATTTCTTCTTGGGCTAGTTGAGCTCACCCTTTCTTTCATTGTTCTCTTGAAATGAGAGCGTGGCGGGGATTAGTCGGGGAGCGGAGTGTGATCCCCGGATGATAGTATTAGTAGTCTTCACTATTCAGTTAAATAGTGTGATAATAAATGTAATGAGGACTCTTTTGAGTGTGGATATTGTCTAGATGAGAATATTTTTTTTAAAACTCTCAATTTATGTTTTGTCGTATTTTACACGACAGCTGTATTATTAAGTTGTATTTATATATTCAGTACCTTATATCTGGCGACCCAAGATGGGTGATGTATATATATCTGTTTGAAGCGACACATTAATTGGTATCGAGCTTAGGGATATAATCACTGGTGAGATGTGAGACAAGAACTAGGAGGGAGAGGCGGGAATTCCTTCGCTAGTATGACCTAACTAAGTTTATTTGGTATTTAATTGGTCTGTCAGAGTATAGGGATAATATGTGATATGTCAATTAACCCTTGTTTTGTGACAATGTTAAATTTACGGAGTTATCCTGGTTTGCATCCCATTTGGTCGATAATGAAGAGTGAATGACGCGAATGTTTCTAGGAGGTTTGAAACCCAATATACGTCAATACTTAATTTCTCACAAACTTTGTTTATATTCAGATGTTGTGAATAGGGCTCGATTATTGGGCGTGATAATGAGTCAAAGACAACTAAAAGGCAACGACCAACAACACGATAATAATCTTCTACAAATGGCAACGACCATCTAACAACGATAACCATCGTGGAGGAAATTATCATGCCAAGAATGGTAACCACTTGGTGGTAATCATGCGAAGATAATAGAAGTGGAAAATTCAAGAAGAAAGATTTAACGATGATGGAAAGGCGTCGGCGATAGCAACAAATTCTAGGGAGGAGAACGGCCTTTTTGTTAGATCTTATATATTCTATAGAGGAGGGACACATAAGTCCAAACTGCTTCAACCTTCCATGGTATGTTTTAGTTATGGAAAAGATGGTCACATAGCTCAATTTTGTCACAGAATTAAATCAAGGCCACCGGGGGCGGTGGCACCAAAGGCGGATCTGGACAAAAAAAAAGTCGATGGTTTCGGGAAGAAGCGCGTTTTGACTTCTCTCAAAAAGCAAATAACTTGAGAAACGAATTTAGTACGGGTTAGTTAATTATAAATTCTTGCAAATTCTATACCATATTAGATACCGGTTCTACCCATTCTTTTATCTCTCTTGCTTGCGTTCAACGTTTAAATTTGACTCTAGAGAAATTAGATTTTGACTTATCGGTTGAAACTCCATTTCATGTGCTATCCAAGTCTTGGATGAGGGTCAAAGTTTTGAATGATATTTCTATCGTTAATAATTTTCTTGACGTATTCTTGAAGACTTCTTAGCCTACCCCTAGAGCATGAAATTGAATTTTGTATTAACCCCAGTACAAAACCCATTTCTTAAACACTCAAATATTTTCTTCACCTAAAACGAACGTATAATGCGCCAAAGAAAGCGTTGGCTCGAAATTGTGAGAAGATTACAATCGTACCATTCAATACCATCGTGGGAAAGCGAACGTGGTAGTAGGCGTGTTGAGTAGAAGATCGTATCGTTTCTGAGTGCGATGTTGTTAACACAAAACCCATTTCTTATAACTTACAAATGATGAAGATAGAGTTAAAGACTCTAGAGATCCACGTCAAGATAACGAATATACGATTAGAATCGACTACTTTAATCGATAAAGTTAAAGCCGCTCAAGCTACATACTCGGTGATGAATGTGAAGAAGAAGGTTCAAGAGGGCGTTATTCTAGAAGCAAGAATCGATGAAGAGAGGAAATCTCAACCCTCGATTTTATTGGCCCATTTGAAATCCTTGATCGAGTAGGAACTGTGGCCTATAGACTCGTTTTACCGACAAGTATGTCGCGTGTTCATAACTTTTTCACGTATCAATGATACGTAAATATGTGGATGACCCAAACCATGTTATTAAATTAGAACTAGACGAGATAGCAGAAGATTTAACGTATGAGGAGATACGAAGGATCGTATTCAACACTTAAGGGTTATACCTCAAGAGTTAGAATCTAAAATGAAGTCAAGATATCCTCACCTCTTCGGCATACCAGGTACGTATGTAAATTTCGAGAGCGAAATTTCATAAGGAGGGGAGATTGTGAGATCCCAAATTTTATGAATAAAGATTTAAATTTCTCAAAATATTTTTTTCAAAATTATGGTGTGGATTTGAGATAATGTTATAGCTGTGGGTAATATTTATAAATTTTGAAAAGTATGCAGGTTGTTGTATAATATTCTTTTGGTCGGGGAATATTCTTTTTGTCAGGGAATATCCGTATAACGGCACAATCATTGGTGGACCCCATAACGGAATTATTGTTGGATTGAGAAAACGACAAAAATATTTTTATGAAAATAACGGCAGAAGTTTTACCGTTAAAACTGTTGAACTATTCGGTAGTAAAAGTACAGTAATACTCGTGGTTGCATAGTAACACACGATATTGATTATTGATGCTTACGTGAGAAATCACTCAGTTTTGTTCAATTATTGCTTGATGAATTGTTGCAAGTATCTCACGTTATTTGATTCAATTATTGTCGATATTTTATATATTATTAAATCAATAATTGAGATAGATGAGTTATTAATATTATTATTTGCAATATTAACGATGTGTCGAAGTTACAAGTCGAGAGAGGTTTGGTCACCTAATTAAGGCACCAATAGGAAGAAATCCTTATTGAAAGCCCTCTTTCTCTGGGAGCGACACAGTCGATTAATATTGTGAATTATAATAATGATAATAAATATTGTTAAATATATTGACGTGTCTTTTTATAAAGTCACGGAAGTTTATATATATATATATTATATATATATAATTTATTTTATTAGTATTATTAATGTAATAAAATGAAAAACTTTTTATATAAAGCAGAATACTTTTATAAAGTTATTTGTTTTATTAGACTATAAATAGAATATATTATATTCTATGATAGTGATTTGCATAGTAAAATCTTTTTATATAAAAGCAGAATACTTTTATAAAGTTATTTATTTTATTAGACAATAATTAGAATATATTATATTTTATTATGCATAGTGTTTGCATAGTGCATGCATAGTGTTTGCGTAGTAAAATCTTTTTATATAAAAATGTAATACTTTTATAAAGTTATTTATTTTATTAGACAATAATTAGAATATATTATATTTTATTATTATGTAGTATTTGCATAGTACTGCGTAGTGTTTTGCATAGTAAAAAATCTTTTTATATAAAATGTAATACTTTTATAAAGTTATTTATTTTATTAGACTATAAATAGAATATATTATATTTTATTAAAAAGATTTTGTTTTATTAGAATATTTTTATTAATCTTGCATAGTAAATCAATATGGATGAGTCTGTTTAAAAGTAAATCAATTTGGACCGTTCATGAATTAGTTCTTATTTAAGTCCATTCTCCTATAAATAGAAGATCATTCCTTCATTATTTCTTACGAATTCAATTTGAAACTCTGAGAGAGAAACTATAGATAGAAAGAAGAAAAGTATTCTACTTCTTCACTACTCCTATATCCGGTTTCTTCTAAGGTAAGGGTATTATTTCTTTTGAATTCATGAAGAGAACTTACATTTTTCCATTCTTTATTATTTCGTTGGAATAACATGTATCATGCAGACTACCCTATACTTGGTAAAATTCTTACATTATTCCATTCTTTATTATTATGTTGGAATAACTTTTATACATCTGATCTGCATACATGGTGAAATTCTTCTATTATTCCATTCTTTATTATTACATTGGAATAACTTTTGTATACACAATTACCACATCTTGGTGAAATTCTTTTGTTATTCCATTATTTATCATTATGTTGGAATAACTTTTAATACATCTCAAGTAATCGCGCATACATGGTGAAATTCTTACATTGTTCCATTCTTTATCATTATGTTGGAATAACTTTGTACTGCCAAGCATCGCATACATGGTGAAATTCTTACATTATTCCATTCTTTATTATTCTGTTGGAACATCATATACGTGCGTTTATGCATGACACGGTTACATTATTTATTATTACATTAGAATATCTTATATGTCGTGCATTCTGGCATGACCGGTTTCATTATTTATTATTACATTGGAATATCACATGCATGCGTTTCTGCATGACACGTTCCATTATTTATTATTACATTGGAATATATCACATGCATGCGTTCTGCATGACTGAGTTCCGTTATTTATTATTACATTGGAATAACTTTTATGCATCTTGGTACTATCGCGTGCACGGTGATTTCTTTTGTTATTCCATTCTTTATTATACTCGGTTGGTTAAAGTTTTGACTTATACTCCATGAAATTAGTGGAATATCCTTGATATTTACGCTTCATCCAAGATATCTTTTATGTAAATATTCTTCTGAGCATTCTTGAATTTTACTCTACAAAGAAGTATCATATTGACAATTTAGACCTTATTGGTTCTTGGATAAATTAATTCTTGAACTTTTTTTTATTGAATTCTTATATCATTGTCATCATCCTCATGTTTATATTATGTTGAAAATTATCTGTGGCCTGTAGTGCATAGATGGACTTGGTATGATTATGACCAGGGATTAATCGATATAATCATGACTGTAATGTTACAAATGATGTTGTAAAAGTCCTCATTGGCCCGTTGTGCATTGATGGATGATTATTGGCATGATCATGACCATTGATGAATACACACGAATATTATTGGCCGTAGTGCATGGATAATTTGTGGTTGTGATACTAATGAATATCCTTGGCCGTAGTGCGGGGATGATGTGGATTATATATTAATTTGAGTCTCTCAATGATAAAAGTGATGAAAAACCTTTTAAATCATAAAAGATAGTAGATTTTATTCTCTACTTGACTCTTTTAATGGATTGATTGTTCATTGCAGATTAAACTTGATGTTTGTTATATTTTATCAGTTTAACATTGTTGAAGACTAATGATAATTTATTCTACATTATCTTAGTCATAATATTTCTTCTTTAGGGCTAGTTGAGCTCACCCCTTTCTTTCACTGTTCTCTTCAAGAAATGAGAACGTGGCAAAGGAACTAGTCGGGGAACGGAGTGACGGTCCAGATGATAGTATTAGTAGTCCTCACTATATATTAAATAGTGTGACAATAAATGTAATGAGGACTCCTTTGAGTGTGGATATTGTCTAGATGACAATATTTTTTTTAAAACTCTCAATTTATATTTTGTCGTATTTTATACGACAGCTGTATTATTAAGTTATATTTGTTTATTCAGTACCTTGTATCTGGCGACCCAAGATGGGTGATGTATACCTGTTTTGGGGGCGACACATGAGCTCAACTAGCCCAATAAAAAATATTATGACTAAGATAATATAGAACAAATTATCATTAGTTCTCAACAGGGAAAAATCTGATAGAATACAATGAGACAATAAGTTTTAAATCAATATTCACAATGAAATAACAATTCATTAGAAGAGTTACGTAGAGAATGAAATCTCTCGCATCTTCTATGATTTTAAAAATACATCATCAATATTTTATCCTATAACATCAATCAATATACATCTTAAATCAAATATTCATCTTTTGCACTACAGCCAAAGATATTCATCGATTAGGTCATGTTCATCTCAAAGACTGTGTACATCTTTTGCACTATGGGCCAAAGATATTCATAAGAAAATCAACCATCTTTGCACTACATGCCAAAGATATTCAATAATATCATCATTTAGGTATGGAGATGATGAAAAATATTTTAAAGAAAACGAATCCAGTGAAACAAAAGAACAAATTTTAAGGATTCGTACTTTAAACAGTCCATGTTCAAAAATATTTCATAAATTACTATAGTGAAGTAAAATTCAAGAATAATCAAAACATGGATACAATCAAAGCTAGTATCCATAATAGATATCTTGGACAAAAAATAAAAATTTAGTTTTTACGTGAATAGTCTTGCTTTTTAATGAATAATCTGATATCGTGAATAGTCTTAGTATACATGAATAAGTAACCCCAAGACTAAAAGACAAGAATTTCACAAGAAAAATCTTACCAATATTCCTAAGATAATGATATTGAAAGAGATAATATCATTTATATAAAAAAAAATAACATCCTTTACCTCGAAAAGATAGTATTACATTGGGAATCTTTGGATATAGTCTTTGAAGGAACTTGCACATAGTATAACAACACTCAAAGTATCAAAATACTCACAAGAATACGCTCGATAATATATAAAGAGAAGATTTCAGTTTCTGGTGTGATTTTCAATTCTAACCTAAGCACCTTTTTTATAGGAAAATGCTTAGAACACCAAAGCAGAAAATTGAATATAATATTAATATATTTTTCTTAAACTTCCTACGCCCACTTCTTTGGCCAAAACATCAGCCACACAAGTGCCAAAAACCACAAAAATGTTTTTCTGAACAAAATTATTAAAAACTCCAAAAATCAATTCAGACCCAAAATACCGGAACTTCAATAATTCATAATAAATAGCCCTTTATTATAAAAATTCAAATCTTATGTCCATTCCATAGGAAATTCAATTATCTACAACTTTGTAAGTTTAAGTTTTTTCAAATTTCAAACAGAAATTGATCGAAATCCACATCTGAGACGATTTTACAAAAGCTATAATCAAATTTCGATCGAGAATTGGGTCCACAAACATGAAAAACATGTTTTAAATATTTTAGTAACAAAAATACTCTTCCTCCTCATTTATTCATATATCTCACATTTATTGTAAAAATATCACCATTATTATATTATTATAATATAATAATATATTTAAATGAATTATTTTATCAAAAAGATAAAATATCAATTTTTAACAATTGTCACATTAAAAATTTTCTCCATCTATATCCACATAAATTGAATATTTTTCTTATCATATAAATCAATAATTAATTATTCACAAATAATATTACAAAATCACAATATCGAAACCGAATGAGTTCACTCCTGGAAGAGAGGGCTTTCCAATAAGGATTTCTCCTTATTAGTATATGATTAGGTGACCAAACCTCTCCTTAGACAGAACTTTCTAGACATTGCCAATAATGCTATCTAATAATATTATTCAAATAATATGAATTATTGATCGATAATGGAAAATCTTGTGTAGTGATAATTATTGAAACAACAATAATATAAAATATCAACGTAGCAATTATTGAATCAATAAAATGAAATATTGAACATTAATTACTGTAACAATTATTGAGCAGTTCCTTCTTACGTAAGAATCAATAATTGGTGCAATACCGTGTGCTACTGTGTTTTAACCACCGATTATTTCAACAGTATTAACGGTAACAACTACGTCGTTATTTATAAACAACTTATACTTGTCGTTTTCTTCATTCAATCACTTTCCGTTATGGGGCCCACACAAAATTTAGCCGCATAGCATTTAAATATTCCCAAACGGTGAGAATATTCCACAACCAAATGAATATTCTCTTTCAACAATGAATATTTTATAACCACTTGCTTATTTAAAATATTTGCGCATTTTACCCATAACTAACCACATTAATCAAATCAACTCTTACTATTTCAAAATAATAAATAGAGAAAATTCAATTTCATTTATAATAAGTTGGGGTCTTACAACCTCCCCTCCTTATGAATTTCGTCCTCAAAATTGACGTACGTACCTGGTGTTTCGAAAAGGTGAGGATACCTCGTTTTCATTTCCGTTTCTAATTCCCAGGTCATTTCCTCAATAGCATGGTTCCTCCACAAAATTTTGACTTGTGGTATGACCTTTGTACGTAGGACATGATCCTTTCTATCCAAGATCTTGACAGGTACCTCCTCATATGTTAAGTTTTCGGCTATCTCGTCCGGTTCTAACTCAAATCAACCCATAACTAACCACATTAATCAAATCAACCCTTACCATTTCAAAATAATAAATAGAGGAAATTAAATTTCATTTATAATAAGATGGGGTCTTACAGTTACAACATATCTCTCTCTGTGTGTGTGTGTGTGTGTGTGTGTGTATATATATATATATATATATATATATATATATATACAGAGAGGATCGGGTAAGGGATCCCGTATTTTCTTAAAATGCGGATTTTTTTTTTGGACTTTTTTTTAAACAACTGTTTTGTTATATGTATCCAAATCACACCCAAAACACTGTATTATGGAAAAATTTCAGTTATATAAAATATTAAACTTTTTTTTAGTTGTTTAAAAAAAGCAAAAAAAAAAAAAGCATTTTAGTATCGTAAGGAGTCCTTACGATTCGGATCTTATATATATATATATATATATATATATATATATATATATATATATATATAAAAAATTCCTCAAGGATATAAAATGCCTGAAGCATATAATTCTACATCTCAAAGTATGTATTCTATTAAGCTACAAAGATACTTATATGGGTTAAAGCAATTCGGGCGCATGTGGTATAATCGCTTCAGTGAATATCTTTTAAAAGAAGGATTTGAGAATAATCTAATTTGTCCATGTATCTTTATTAATAAATCAAAATCTGGATTTACTATTGTTGTAGTATATGTTAATGATCTAAATCTTGTAGGGACTCTATAAGAGTTAACAACAATAACAACAATAAATTGTTTAAAAAAATAAATTTATGATGAAAGATCTTTATAAGGCAAAATTTTGTCTTAGCTTGCAAATTAAACATCTTCCAAATGGAATTCTTGTTCATTAATCAACATACATAGAAAAAGTCTTGAAACAATTTTACATGGATAAAGCTCATCCTTTGAGCACTCTAATGGTGGGTCGGTCACGTAATGTTAAGAAAGATTTGTTTCGAGCACAAGAAGATGATGAAGAAACTCTTGGTCCTGAAGTACCATATCTTAGTACAATTGGTGTTTTGATGTATCTTGCAAATTTCACACGTTCTGATATACATTTGTAAACCTACTAGCAAGATATAGTTCTGCACCAACTCGAATGCATTGAAATGGAATTAGGCATATTTTACGATATCTTCGTGGGACTATTGATTTGGGATTTTTTATTTTATCCAAATGGATCAAAACAACAGTTAGTTGGATATGCTGATATAGGTTCCCTTTCTGATCCACACAAAGGCCAATCACAAACAATATATTTATTTACTTATAGAAATACTAATATTTCACGGAGATCTGTTAAGTAAACAATTTCTGTTACTTCCCCAAATCATGCAAAGATTATCACAATTCATGAATCGAGTCGTGAATGTGTTTGGTTGAGATCAATATTTCAACATATTCGTGAGAACTGTGGATTATAATCAATCATAAATAGTCCAACGATATTATACAAAGATAATGCCGCTTGTATTACTCAAATTAAGGGATGTTATATCAAGGGAGATCAAACCAAACATGTTACACCAAAATTCTTTAATACATATGAGCTCCAGAAGAGTGGTGCTATTGATGTCAAGCAGATACGATCATGTGATAATTTGGCTGATATGTTCATTAAGCCATTACCAGTTGTGACTTTGAAAAAGATGGTGCACAAAATTGATATGCGTCGACTTAAGGATATTTTTACCATGAGCAATGGAAATTATATGTACTCATGAGGGGGAGTAAAAAGGATATGTGTTGATTGTACTATTTTTTTTTCCGCTAAAGTTTTTTCCCACTGTGTTTTCCTTTGCAAGGTTTTAATGAGACAATTCTAAGGCACTAAAAGATATTCAAGAATATTGTACTCTTTTCATTGGCCAATTTTTTTTCCCCCATGATTATTCTTTAGTAAGTTTTTTAACGAGACGTATTCTTAGAAAGTCGTTGTTGGAGTATGATTATTTGGGTCTAGCCAAGGTGTAACCAAATTTATTTAATGGTCTAGATTTTGTGACGCCCCTAAAATAGGTATACATCACCCATCTTGAGTCGCCAAATACATGGTACAAAATTTAAATACAACTTAATAATACAACTGTCGTGTAAAATACGACAAAACATAAACTGAGAGTTTTAATAAGAATATTTTCATCTAGACAATATCCACACTCAATGGAGTTCTCATTTCATTTATTGTCACACTATTTAACAGAATAGTGAGGACTACTAACGCTATCATCTGGACCGTCACTCCGCTCCCAGGCTAAATCCCGTTTATATTCTCATTTTCTCAAGAGAAACGATGAAAGAGAAAGGGTGAGCTCAACTAGCCCAAGAAGAAATATTATGACTAAGATAATGCGAAATAAATTATCCATGACCTTCAACAAGATAACAACCGATGAGAATATAATAGACAACAAGTTTTAGATCAACAAGCGCAATGAATAAGCAATCCATTAGAAGAGTCAAGTAGAGTATAAAATCTACTATCTTCTATGATTTAAAAAGTTTTTTATCAACTTTATCGCTGAGACTCAGCTTAATAAATAAAATCGAATCATCCATGAACCACGACCAAGGATATTCATGTAATCATCAATGGTCATGATTATCTTAGAATAATCCTGGTTATAATCATACCAACAACCGTCATCAATGAACTACAAGCCAATGAGGACTTTTACCACATCATTCGTCACATTACGGTCATGATTATACCGAATAATCCATGGTCATAATCATACCAAGTCCATCTATGCACGTAAGCCAAAGATGACTTTAATCACAATATAAGCATGAGAATGATGACAATGACATAATAATTCAATAAAACAAGTTCAAGGATAAATTTTAAAGATTTATAATTTAATTTATCCAAAGAATCAATAACGTCAAATTGTCAACACATAATCTTTTTGTAGAGTAAAATTAGAGAATAATATTCATGTACCAAAAATAATTTGGACGAGAAAAGAAATATATTTTTCGAATTGAATAGTACCCGTGAATAGTACTTCGAGAATAGTACTAAGTGAATAGTACCCAGACATGAAAAGTGTCCCAATAATACTAGAGTGAATGATACAAGAGTGAATAGTAATCGGTGAATAGTAACTTGTGAATAGTACTCCACACGAAAAGTGCCCGAATACTAGAGTTAATAATGAATCCGTGAATAATAACAAGTGAATAGTAACTCATAAAAAAATATCAAAGAAAATAATATTCCATGACGAGTACAAAAGAAATGATATCTCAGATGAGTATAATAGAATATACGAAACTGCAAATAGATTTTCACCCGCCATGCGGTAATTCACTTAGACAGATCATTTCCGCAATTTAATAAAGAATGAATACGAAGGATTATTCACCATGCATGCGGTAATCTACATAGACAGGTTATTCCAACAGAATAATAAAGAATGGAATAACAAAAGAATTCACCAAGCATGCGATAGACCGCACTGACAGGTTATTCCAACATAATAATAAAGAATAAAACCAGGTCATGTGTAATTCGCATAGACAGGATATTCCAAAAGAATAATAAAGAACGGAACCAGGTCATACGTAATCCGCACAGACAAGATATTCTAACAGAATAATAAAGAATGGAATAACAACAGAATTCACCAAGCATGCGATAGACCGCACAGACAGGTTATTCTTACAGAATAATAAAGAATGGAATACAAATCTTACGAGTCTTGAAAGAAAATAACTCTCTTCATGAATACGAAAGAATAATATCCATTACCTCAAAAGAAGACTGGATACTGGAATAATGAAGTAGCAAACTTTTCTTCTTCTTTCTCTCTATAATAATTTCTCTATAGCTTTAGTGAATTGGTGAGAAATGAAGGAAGAATGAACTTCTATTTATAGGAAAATATAGTTTCGATAATTGTACGTTTTGGGGCTAGAAATATTACAGTATAATACCTTCCTATTTTTCTTCATTTTAAATTTAGTCCTGCAACTATTATCAAACTTGCACCACCTCCCCTAATAGTAAATCATGTGAATCAATAGTTCTAGACATGTGAAAATACGAATTACAGTATAGTACCTCCATCTATACCTCCATTTTAAACTTAGTCATGCAAGTATTATCAATCTTGTACCACCTCCCCTAATAGTACAAGAATGTGAATCAATAGTACACACATGTGAACAAATAGTTATTATCATGTGAATTAATAGCAATTAATTTCTCATTTATCCGATTAATTACCCGATTGGTCAATATAACCTCTAGACATTAATTATTATCGAAATAAATATCGATTTCCACTAACACTAATAATTCCAACACAATGGAACTATTAATTTCATCTTTAATCAACACGAACTTATTTATCATTAATATTATAACTCACAATATTTAACAACCGAATTCGCTCACGGGAAAGAGGGCTTTTCCGATAAGGATTTTTCCTATCAAGGCGCATGAATTAGATGACCAAACCTCTCCTCGATGTAACTTACAGACATTCTCAATATTGCAAATAATAATATGAATAACTTTGTCATCTCAATTATTGATTTAATAATATAACATATTATGCGAGATGATCTTGTGACAATAATTGAATCAATAATATGAGAGATATGATCACGTGAATTCTTGTAGCAATAATTGAGTATAACTGGTGACTTCTTTACGTAAGTATCGATAATCAATCTGGTGTCTTTTCTTATGCAACCACACGTATTATTGTACTTTTACTACTGAAAGTAGTTCAACAATTTTAACGGTAACACTTTTCGCCAGTTATTTTTATAAAAGATAATTACATCATTTTCTAACTATGACAATACTTCCGTTGTGGGGTCCACCAATGATTGTGCCGTAAATGCGGATATTCCCGAAACAAAAAGAATATTCCCAACACAACAGAATATTTTATAACAACTTGCATACTTTGCAAAATTTATAAATATTACCCACAACTATAACATTATATCAAATCCACACCATAATATTCAAAAAAAAATATTTCGAGAAATTTAAATCTTTATTTATAAAATTTGGGGTCTCACAGATTTGGTGTTGACCCATAATATCTTTATTTTAACAGCGAGAGAGTCCTTATTAAAATAAGATTGTGTTTTCTTATTTGGTGGGATAAAGAGGTTTAATTTGGGAAGGAATCTATCCGCTTGTTGTTATAATGTGATTATACAAAGGACTCCTACTCCTAATTAGATTCAGGTGGGTATGACATCTATAAATACAACAATAAGGGGAAGAGACAGAGGAGGAGAGGGAACACAAGAGATACAACATAAATACACAATGTGTACTCCCTATATTATTATAGTGGATTACTCTCTCTCAGTTGTTTTTTCCCAATTGAGTTTTCACGTAAATTCTTGTGTTCATATTTTATATCTCTTTATTTATGTTTATGTGAGTGTATTTCGTGAGTTTGATTTCACAACAATACAATCAACCGTTGGTACAATTTTGACCTGCTGTTTTGAATAATTTTGTGTACAAAATTTGACGTTAATAGTCGTCATTCAAGAGAGTTAGAAATAAAGTAATTGAAAGATAAAAAGTTTGGAAAATGAAAAAGTTGAATTTTGAAAGGTTACAATAAAGCAAATGGTGGGCACATAACAAAATTAAAGTCCCTTAAATTCTTTTATTTTGAGAGAGATCCATCAGTGATTTGAGAGAGATTAAAATATATTGTGAATGACCATTTAATATGCTTATCAATATAAATCTATTTTTCATTTTTATTTTGTTTCTCGATTATTTTACAACACTAATCAGATTATAATTAGTCAAGGAAAACATTTTTTAGAATTTTCAATAGTTTCAAACGTAAGAAAAAAAATATATTAAAGGATGGATGTAGCCAAGTGAATTATGAATCAATCATACCTGAGTTCAATTTCAACAAAATTCATGAGTAATGAAATTTTATTGTGACAAGTTTGGAACTGTGAGGCACGGTTTTTTCGAATCAGGATCCTCTATGAAGATTTTTCTGTGAGAATTTTGTCAGAGTTTTGTTGTGGGGTTGATAACACATTAAAAAAGAGATCCAACGGCTCACAAATTTTATCAAGAAATTTAAAAAAATTATATGTAAAAATAAACGCGTTTGGTGGCTTCTAATTTTTTGTCAACTTATAAAAAAAATTCTTATCAAAATGTTGTGAGCCGTTGGATCTTCTTTTTAATGTGTTGTCAACTCCACAACAAAATTCTCACAAGATCCTCGCAGAGAAATTCTCGCAGAGGATCCTGATTCGGTTTTTTCCTTTCATTTCAATTTAAGTTCAATGTTTTTTATAATTATTTACTTATTTAATGAATAATTAAATTAATTCAATTGTTGGTTCTTTTTTATTTAGATGATTATTTGTTGTTGATGTTATTTTATATATATAATATAATTTATTTAAATTGTGCTCACTTCAACTGGATGTGCAAAAAAAAATTATTCTCAGCATAAATGTGATATAATAGAATTTTGAGAAAATAACATTGATTAATTAAATTTTATATCTAGCTAGATAACTAATTTAATTATATATTTATTCAGTGAAACTAAAATAAATAATTGAATGTAGTGTACATTTACTTTAATTAGAACTCTAAAATAGTTATTATATTTTTGATTTCTATAAATGTTAATAATTGAATTATATGTCAAGGTTTTTAATTTATTGTCAATATGAATAAGGGTTTTAGTTGATGAAAATGTAATAATTTAAACATCTAATATTATTTATAAACCAATGTAGCTTACATTCCATTTAAAGTATATCTAAAATGATCATAGAAAAAATAATAATTAAGTAATAATAATTAATGTTTTTTGGTGAATGATAATGGGTGCATCTATATATGATAAGAATAATACTATCCGCACAAAAAGTATAACTCATATATTATTTACCAATAAAAATATATAAAACATCTAATCGTAAGTCTTAATTCTTATTTTTTCTCCTTTTTATATTCCCTCAGTCCAAAGATAAATTTTTTATTATTAATTTAAATAATTCAAAATTAAATATCTACTTACCTTAAATAATCTATTTTTTACAATAATTTATCTATAATATCCTTATTATTAATTATTATATTCCTATTCTCCATGCATATTTATAAAACATCACTAATAACGTGCAAAAAATATACAAAATTAAATAAGAACTTAAATATAGACAATTTTATCATTTTATTAATTGTTATAATCCTGGGAGAGAGGGAGTATTGTTTGTGCTCAGTTTTTGTGTATAGTTTGTGTTTCTATCATTATTTTATAATTGATGAAGACATAATGGAGGAATAATTGATGCAGACAAGAGTTCAAAAACCCATTTAAACACAATTAAGCATCTCGAGTTTCTAATATCTAAATAACTTGACATAGCTCACGCCTACAGACACAAAGCATTAATCAAAGGTGTTTAGAATCCACCACCATAACCATCATTTCCGCTGTTAGAATTGGCACTTGGAGGACGTTCATTTGCATACCTAACACCGATGTTACGCCCTTGCAGTTCCTGTAGAACAAGTTAAAGAGCATTAGAAAAAACTAATGACAAATACCATGTACTAAAGTCTATTGATTTCCAAATCTTTTCAATTATCACCTGTCCGTCCATGGCTGCCAGTGCCAAGGATGCAGACTCATTATCAGAAAAGGTCACGAAACCAAATCCCCTGGACCTCCCAGTATCCCTGTCGGTGATAACCCTGGCTGTACATCAAAATCAACCAAAGTTTGAGAATACAAAAACTACCATGGGTTAAAGCAACAATGTCAACAAAAAAGATGTCAAAAGAAGGACCCAACAGTAACAATTCAAACACCCCCTCCCCCATCCAAAAAAACACTCCAGATAAAACTAATAAGAAACAAAAAGCCAATAACTTCCCAATGGTGGCAGAGAAGAGCACGAGTCAAATTAAAATACCAAGGAATAGAATGTATAATTCAGCTTGAATCACCACAATCCGGTCATGTCGTAAATATTCACTTTACATATACCCCATTCGTAACATAAGAAGCTCTTACTATAATCCCCTTCTTGTCTAGAGAAATAAATGGGAGCAAAAAAAATGATACTCACCCTCATTAACATCCCCAAAGCTGGAAAATGCCTCCTTCAAGGACTGTTCATCAGTTCCAAAAGAAAGACCTAAAATTTATAGATGGATAAGTCATAAGTATAACTTTAAACAGACACTGAACCAATTATGTAGATCTAATTGCAATTACTAGATTAACATGCACATACCTCCAACGAAAAGCTTTGATGAAGACATTCTACGAATGGTGTTAAGCATTGATGTGTGCCCGTTAGTCTGCCTGATGAGACTTCCGATTTTATTGCAGAAAGCCATTCTTCTGTCAGTTTTAAGGAAACGGCACATACAAGGGGAAAAGGACCAACAGTGTTAATTAATGGAGTAAATCAGAAAAACAAATTATACCCTCACAACAACAAAAAAACGCACTATTATGATTCAGTTTGACTTTGAAAATATTTTTTTAACTTCAAGATTGGTGGGGGTGGGGGGGGGGGGGTGGGGGGGGGGGGGGCGCTCGATTTGAGATGTTCCCGAGAAGAAAGAGCTCGCAAGAAAGCTCGTCAGTGGAAATTGTAAAAGGTCTCGATTCCGAGGAAGGTGTAGTCGGGGTCGACCACAATTTCCCAGCCCAAAACTGATACATCGAAACTATTCAAAAATACCAACTATTCATTTATTTCTACACACCCTCAGTAACATAAAGTGTCCCATTTGGCAAATATTTTATTCAATAATTAATAGAATTATAAAATGACATTATCCTCAAGTTTCTCATAATAATTTCATTATAATGACATCACTAACAACTTATTAATTTTACTGGTATACATTAAACCAAATTACATACTTAATATTTGCAAAGTTTAAAAATAAGTCTCTTTTGTGAATTGGAGGGAACAAGACTTGAAAGCTATCAGAATACCCAAAAATACATGATGATGAATCATCCAAATTTAGCTTTCTGCAATAACATACCCCACCATCCAAATCAAAACAGTTTTTATGCATTCCAGCTTCTACATTCAACAAAATATGTAACAAAATTTGTGGTGTAACTGTGTGTGCATAAGATTTTTAAGCACCGCAAAAGAAAAACCAAATAGTTATTATACAAATACCATCATAACCAATAAAAAGCCTAACATATCTCAAGTTTCTATTTGAAAATGAACAAGCAGCAAATATTATATACAAATCTAACATTTATAATACATAAACACATATATCATATGCCAACATATATAAATCAAAAAATTCTAACTTCCGTAAACCAACAATATTTCACACCCATAAATCATTACACACAGGCACACAAACAAAACAACACACGCGTATAAATAGAGAGAGATAAACAACCCAAATGAAAGCAATCAAACTATAAACTGCAGCATCAAAAAGGAAATAGTGATGAAATTACTCGAACAAACCGAATAGATCAGAATCATTATGAGAAATTAGATTAATCTAATATGAAATCCGAGAGAACTATACCTGTCTAAATAAGAGAGGGCAGGGTTTTAGCAGTGAGGACGAACCGTTGAAGAGAAACAGCTAGGGTTTTAGCCCTTAAAAGAAAAAATATCTTGTGGGTTTTATACACCGACAACGACTGGTTTGGTTCCTCTGCGGTCGATATCTTCTGGCTTTGGGTGAACCTCTTTCTTCGCTTCTGGGTTGTACGTTTGACTATCACCAAAATTTGAGTAAAAGGATAGTATTTTAAATTTCGGCTGAATAACACAAAGACCATTCAAATTAATTTTAATTAATTTGGGCGGGAATGAACAAACACGATTCATATTTATCCTAATTGATTTGGATGAAAAAAGGCAATGGGAGAGGAAGGAAAGAGCAACTAAAAGTGGAATTGTTAAAATAGAAAAAAATAGAGGATGGTGAGAGAGGAAGGAAGATAAAGAAAATGAAAGTAGAATTGTTAAAACTAGTAGTGAGCATTCGGTTATTACCGAATCGAATAAGCTATTCGGTTATAACCGAAAATCGAATTAGTGATACTTTCACTATCCGAAATTATAATCGAAATTTGAAAATAACCGAATTAACGAATACCGAATTACCGAATTGTAATTTCAGGTATTCGGGTAATAACCGAAATATCTGACAACTGTTAACTTACAGCAACTGTTTAACAAATTACTGGCAACTGGTCATCCGATAGAAATTAACTGTCCAGTGTCCAGTCCTTGAGAACTTAACAAATTTATGACATAACAAAGCAGCATATAATGAAATTAATCTAGCAGAGACAGAGTAGCAGGCAGGCGGCAGCAGCTAGCATCACTGCATCAAACCAACAACAACATACTACAACAACAAGCCAACAAGGCAACAACCAACATTATAATGAGCCATATGATAACTGATATGACAATATAAACCTGCAGAATATCAAATAAACAGTATAAGAACACATGATAACTGATAAGTAAATATAAACCTGCAGAATATCAAATAAATGAGTATAGGGGTCAGTGTTAATTGCAGAGAACAACAATGTAGAATAAAATTAGAACTAACCTAGATAATCAAATTGTTAAATAATGTCTGCAAGGGGTGGAAGTGTCAAATAATGTTAAGAGACTCAAAAGGATGATCAAATTGAATAACAATATGAAGACTCCATGATAAGGACCGTAAGATGCTATCTTAACCACAAATAGAATCTGTAAGTCCTTCAATAATAGTACACTTGCAATAGCTGCAGAAACGATAGTGAAATCAATACCTTAATTACAATGGATAGTATAACACACACAATTATAAAGACCAAGACTAATGTATTCACGAATTCAGATAAAATTCAGTTTGAACATCATAACATAATGTCAATTTCGTAACCAAACAAAGATCAACAGATGAAAGCCAAATATTCTTTCATCTTCAAAATGTTTAAATGATTGTAACATTAATGGACAGTGATGTGATAAAATATGTAACTGCAAATGCACGATTAATCGAATTGAAGAACTGGCAAATACAATTGAACCCACGAGACTAGATTAATTCTTTAATATATCCTTAATTAATATTTTAGGCAAATTAGAAATAAAAATGGTGGAGAAGATTTTTAACTAAATTATGCAAATTATTAATTAATGACGGAAACTATTAATGAGAAAAGATACCTAGGAATTAGAATCCACAAATATTAACATAATAAATAATTTCTTATTTTCTAAATCAATTCCCAAATTATTTCCCCTTCCTTTAAAAATAATGATTCATATAATTAATATGGGCAAACATAAGTTATGAAAAATTCACAGATTAACTATAACTTATCAAAACCTCGCAATCAATATAAAAATCATATGCAATTTATGCGGAGGAAAATATGAAGGTGAGAATAATTAGGCATTAATTTTGGAACGAAAATAAAATATTATATGAAATACTTAGTTTCATCATAATCCTAAGTATTAGAAATTTAGTTAGCCATGGAATTAAAAATAAAAACAAATAATATTAGTACTACTATTCGCATGAAATAAGAACAATAATTAAAAAGAGAATTTCTATTATATAAATAAAAGAAAGTGACAAATACTCCAGACAAAGTAGTACCACAATGATTGGAATAAGAGAAAGGACAAACTCTAAATATCTTACTCCTTCCTACACTAGTGAAAAACTGAGAAAAAGAAAATAACAAGTGGTGCCTTTCTCTAAAACAAGAGTTGAACCCTAATTTAGATTCATTGAACTTGGACACTTTGATTCCCTTTCCATGTAGGATTCAATTTCCTAGTAGCAATCAACTTCTCAAAAAGATCTTCTAGATAGACTTTTCTTTCTCTTGTTGGATTTGAATTGCACACTAAGATTGTTCCACCTCTTTCCTTCTCCTTGTAGGATTCTTCTTGGACATTCCTTATATGAATAAGAGCATTAAATATTGCTTGATCACCAAAATTTTGACTTTATTGCAATAAATATTAAATCCTACAAAATAAAATAAAACATATTAATTTAATAAACTAATATAATTAAAAGGACAAAATTAGGGATAATTAAATGTATAAATTACGTTTCTATCAGACAGGTCACACACAAATTGTTTACTGAAGTGAACATTGCAAAGAAATAAGTTTATCTCCCCCACTTGACATGACACAGGTCATATGAGCAAACAATTCTGTCAATTAAACTTGCTAAAATACATTTCATTGCTATACTGCATATAGCAAAACGTACAAGTGTGAGATACAGGTGCATAAGGATATGAGCACATGGATATGAAGATTCTTAAAAATTAGGAATAAAACAATTAATTATTAATTCTCCATTCATATCTTATTATTAATTCTCCATCATTTAACATTCAAAAAATGGAATCAATTGTTAAGCAAGGAGAAAATTAGACATGAAATCATAACCCAAATTAAACTGTAAGGATACACAGAGTAAAAATTGCTAAGATAATCGAAAAACCCTCTTCTTCTTTTGGGTAATAAAGTGACCATTTTGAAGAAAAACAATTAAACCTAAATTAGATAATAAACACATAAAAGAAACTCAAACTGAAGATTCTGAAGAACCAAATTAAACCCAAATTAATCCCCAACAAAACAACATGCAGTCATGACTCATGCACACGAATCTTGCATTCTTGCTACTGAATTAGTGATTAGTGAATGAAATATACCTGGAGTCGGACTAGGGAGATCCGAAGAGAGCCGAAGTCGCCGAACTGCAAAAGGTGTGAAGAGATCTATGAAGAGATCCGGAGCAGAGAAGCAAGAAGGGGCTGATGAATATTTCAGATCTGTGACTGTGAGCGACGGCCGACGGCTACTCGGCGACGGCTACTCGACTCGACGACTACAGACTAGTACTAGTCTCGTAGATATTCATATTAGTCTAATAGTCTTATTAGATAATAGATACCACGACAGCAAGCCAGCAAGTATAAAATTATTATTTTTTAAGCATTAAATATCGATTATTCGGATCCGAATAACCTGTTTTTGAGAACCGGAATCGAAATCGAATATTGAATAATAATTCGGATATAACCGAAATTCCAAAAAAAATCGAAAAATCGAAATAATTCGGTTAAAAAAATTCGGTTCGGTTCGGTAGTTCGGTTTTATCCTTTTTTTGCTCACTCCTAGTTAAAACTGAGAAAAATAGAGGATTTCGTTACGCCATACCTTTAGGCACGGACAATTACTGATACTTGATGGGGACAAAAGAGATTATAATATAATCATAAATACTAATATAAAAGAATCATAAAACAATTTCTAATCATAAAAATTTCTAAAAGAGATACTAAAATACTAATATTAATACTAAAATAGATTATAATCATAAAAGAGATTAATCATATTAATCATAAAAGAGATTATCATTATAAATACTAATACTAATCATGATTATAAATACTAATATAATCATAAAAGAGATTGATCTCGTCTAGTAATTATAATTTCTAATCATATGAAAACAATTTTTAGAATTTTCTACAAAATTTAATATTTTAAAACGTAAGAAAAATAATATTAAAGGATGGATGTAGCCAAGTGAATTATGAATCAATAATGCGTGAGTTCAATTCAACCTTACTCCTATTTTTTATCTTCTAAAAACGAATAAATATATTTTATTTTCTCTCTTAATTACTATCACGGCAAAGAATAAATTATCATTATATTTGTAAAAAAGTTTTGCTGATAAATGTTATATTTTTTGTTATTTGAGATAACAAAAATTTGTGAGTATAAGTTTACAAATTTTATAATTGCTTTTGTGAATTATAAGAGTGTGCCTCATTCATGAGGAATGAACCTTTTTTTTTTTTGGTAATTGAAATTCATTTTAATTTCGGTTTGTTGTTTTTTATAATTATTTACTTATTTAATGATCAATTGTTGGTTCTTTTTTATGTAGATGATTATTTGTTGTTGTTGTTGTTGTTATTTTATATATAGATATATATAATTTATTTAAATTGTGTGAAATTCAACCGGATGTGCAAAAGTCTCTTTGTTCTCATTATAAGTATGATATATTAGAATTTTGAGAAAATAACATTGATTAATTAAAGTTTTATCTAGCTAGATGAATAATTGAATTATATATATATATATATGGAAAATGATTCATAGCAAGTATTTGCTATGGAGGAAAATTGAACAAATAGCATTATAGCCGTTCATTATATAAATCAAGGGCGCAGATTTAATACTAACATTGCCTGTCCGCTAGACGAAGTAGTGGAACTAGCAAAATGCGTAAAACCCATCCGCCAGACGGTCTATTTAAAAAATTTTCCCTACCTAATTTACCCCCAAGCAAGCAAGCACACGGTTACAGGTCATGCAACACGGTTACAGGTCATGCAATAGGAATACAGTTATTCAATAGTTTTAATCTAATAAGGCAATAGCGTGAATAAGCCAGCCAATAGTTGTTATCTGATAAGGCAACAGTCAATGATGCTATTGTGTTATCCTTGGCTTTGATTTAAGAATCGCTGTAGGAGGAAGGGTTTGAGGGTTTTGTTTTCGAACTCGCAGCAGGAGCAGAAGCGAGGGTGGTATGAAAGAAATCGCAATGTTTGTTGCTTAGGAATCGCAGGAGGAGGGAGGGTTTGAGTTTGATTTAGGAAAAGCAGCAAGAGGAAGGTTATGATTTCGAAATCGCAGCAGGAGGGAGAGGGAGGTTGCCGTAGGATAATTGAAGCCTTGAAGGTTACTGAAGGTATCTTTCAATTAGGGTCAAATTTGTCCGAAAATTTGTTAAGTAGCGTCCGCTAGTCGAACTAGCGGACGGGTTATTCCCTTTTTTAATTTGCGCCCTTGATTTATATAATGGACGGCTATGATTGTGACGCCCCCAAAATAGGTCCACACGACCCATTCTGAGTCGCCAGATATCACACTATAAAAATCAAATAAAAACTTCATTTATACAACTGTTGAACTGTCGTATATAATACGACCACAGTTAACTGTGAGTTTTAATACAAATGTATGTAACTCTCATGGTGCCTCGACCACATCCTTACAATGATACTTTACATAAAAGTATAGTCAAAAACTATTTTAGAAATTAAAATCTTTGGGAAGTGCTCAAGGAAACCTTCGTACATGGGAGGCCATGCGTCTAGGCTATGATAGATATCATATGTCCAAAGAATTATCCTTGGTTGACCCAAAAGACCCCAAAGAACAACGAGAAGATTACTATCATCTTCTTTCCAATGGTGAGTCTTCTCTTGACATATAACTATCTCCACTGTCTCCAAGTGAAAATTATATTTCAAATAAACTCCAAGATCATATAGGTAGTACTCGTAGATATACTCAGCAAGTGGATGTGCACAACCCTATCTTATGATAACACGAGGTTGTATGTCATTAGACATCTTATATGATAGTGGCAAAACACCCTTCCAAAGTTGGGTTCACCTCACCTTATTCGGTTCACCAAAATTAAATATTAAATGACGTATACAATACGACACACTTATCTAAAGTCATCAATAAAATTATTTCCATACTATTTAGGAGAACCTCAACGACTATAGACCACCGATTCTATTCCCCTTATCCCCACTTCAACCCAATTACACTCTTATTACCTAAAAGAAATTATGAAGCAAAAGAGTGAGCCTGAACTAGTCCAATAAAGAATATCATGACTAAAGATAATTTACATCATCAATAGTCTTCATCGATGTAAATCGGAGATTTAGAGCGTATGGTAGATGATAAAACTTTTCAACCATAGTTGCAAAATGAACGAAGCGATCCATTAGAATAGTCAAATAGACCATAAAGTCTATTATTTTCTCCACGTTAAAAGTCCACCAACAATGTTTTATCCCTGTAACATCAATCAACAGTTCCTTTCCACAATCATATGAATAACTCATAATCATGATTGTGATTCTAAATTCCTCTTCGCACCCAGGACGAAGATAATTTTCATCACCTATCTTTACCTGAAATATCAAAGATCATGGTTATACCAAATCGCAGTTCTTGTTTATAATCATACTTAATAAATTCATCTTTGCACTACGGGTCAGAGATATTCATTATCATTTCAACTTTGCACTACAGGCCGAAGACATACAACTGTATTTTAGAAGAGTTAAGTAGAGCATGATATCTACTATCTTCTACGAATTTAAAAGTTTATTATAATTATTTTATTGCTGAGACTCAGCTTAATAAATAATCCACATCATCGAATCACCCCTACACTACGGCCAATGATATTCGTTAATATCACATCCATGAATTATCCATGCACTACGGGCCAAGGATATTCATTATTATCACATCCATGAATTAATATTTCATTGTTGAGACTCAGCACAATAATTAATCCACATCATCGAATCATCCCTGCACTACAGGCCAAGGATATTAGTTAATATCACGACAATGAATTATCTATGCACTACGGGCCAAAGATAATCGTGTTTTCATCAGTGGTCATGATCATGCCATAAAACAATTCATCTTTGCACCCTTGGCCGAAGAGAATCCATAGCCATAATCATACCAAAAACTGTCCATCAATGCACTACGGGCCAATAAGGACTTTTTCCACATCATTTGTAATATTACGGTCATAATTATACCGAATAATCCCTAGTCAAAATCATACCAAGTCTATCTATGCACTACAGGCAACAGATGACTTTCATCATAATATAAGCATGAGGATAATGACAATGATATAAAAAATCAATCAAATGAGATAAAGGATAAATATTAAACATTTATAATACAATTTATCCAGCGTTCAATAATAACCAAATGTTATTAATCACTTAATAATCTCATAATCTAATATCATTAATATTATAACAATATTTTTAAACTTATAAATAATTTATTTCAATTGTTTACACTTTATCAAATAATGCATTTAATCATTCAAAAATGTCATACTCATAAAATTTCATCATCAATGATCACATCTCTCATCAAAAATCTGCATATACTCTATATAGGATTCTCAAGCCATAAAATCCTATTTTCTAATTTTATTACTTCACATAACATATTTAATTTATTTACTCATAACTAGTTCATTTTCATGAAAAATACCAAATCAGTCCCAAAAATATTTCTTTTCTGGAATTTAGCAAAATATAATCCCATATTGAACATATATTTTTCTCAGAATTTTTAAAGTTCATTTACTAATTTTCATATGGCTAAAACTGCCGAATATTTAGACATTTATCATAAATTGTACTTTTGTCCAAAAATTCTGAAATTTACAGGATATACTCCTGTTATATACATGTACTTCCAATAAAAATTTCACCAATTTTGGAGTTAACCACAAGGAGTTATAAGGGTTTACTTTTAAAATAGTCTTTTCTTATAAAATTCATAACTCCTAATCTATACATCCAAAAATTGCCATTTTTGGACACAATCTAGAAAACTCATCAAATTATTATTTTAAATTTTTCCAAAATTTTTGAGAGTCAAAAAAATTACGAAACTGCCCCTGACAGAAACCCTTTTTGAATGAAAATAAAGAATAATAAAGAATGGAACCATGTCATGCGTAAACGCACAGACAGGATATTCTGACAGAATAATAAAGAATGAAACTAGGTCATGCGTAAACGCACAGACATGATATTCCGACAGAATAATAAAGAATAGAATAACAGAAGAATTTCACCATGTATACGGTGGTCATGATATCTGAGTTATTCCAATGAGAATAATAAGGAATGGAATAACAATAGTTCTTTTCATGAATACAAAAAAAATAATACCCCTTACAAGAACAACAAATAATATCCCTTACCTTAGAAAGAAGAGTATTCTGACTGGTAGGGCGAGGATATTCTCTGAAGAAATACGCTCAAGATTATAGAAGAAGAATTCTCTGAACTTCTGGTGTGATTTTCAATTTTAACTAAGCATTCTATTTATAGGAGAATGGAAAGGATACTATGCTACACTATGCAATAAAATATAATATATTCTATTTATAATCTAATAAAATAAATAACTTTATAAAAGTATTCTATTTTATATAAAAAGATTTTACTATGAAAATACTATGCAGTAGCCTTATCTGAAACACTATGCATAATAAAATATAATATATTCTATTTATAATTTAATAAAACAAATAACTTTATAAAAGTATTCTGTCTTATATAAAAAGATTTTACTATGCAAATACTATGCATAATAAAATATAATATATTCTATTTATAATCAAATAAAACAAAACATTATAAAAAGTATTCTGTTTTATATAAAAAGTTTTCTGTTTTATTACATTTATAATAATAATAAAACAAACTTATCACTATTATTATAATTCACAATATTAATCGACCAGGTTGTTCCCAGAAAAGAGAGGGCTTTTCAATAAGGATTTCTCCCTATTGACGTGCAATTAGGTGACCAAACCTCTCATTGGCAAAACTTCTAGACATCGTTAATATTGCAAATAATAATATTAATAACTTTGTTATCTCAATTATTGATTTAATAATATATAAAATATCGACAATAATTGAATCAAATAACGTGAGATACTATGCAACAATTACTGTAGCAATAATTGAACAAAACTGAGTGACTTCTTATGTAAGACCCCCGAATTTTATGAAATAAAATTATTCAATTTTTTTTATAATTATTATTCAGTAAATGGTTAAATTGATAAAGAGTAAAGTTAAGGGTGATATATAAAAATTTTACAAAATAAGTAAGTGGTTATAAAATATTCATTTTGTGTCGGGAAATATTCGTTTGGTGGTGAAATATTCTTGTTGTTTGGGAATATTCATACGACGATGCAATGACCATTCGTGGGCCTCATAATGTAATAACTCGCTTTGATGAAGAAAAGCGATAAGTTTGAGTTTTTATAAATAACGGCGTAGTTATTCTGAATTAACACTTTGTTGGAAAACTCAGTGGTTAAAATACGATGTCTACGCATGGTTGCTTGCATAAAGAAGACACTTTGCAGTATTACATGATTTTTGAATTATTGATTCTTACGTGGGAAGACATTACTCAATAATTATTACGATAATTCTTGCTCAATATTTTTATTTTATTGATTCAATAATTGTTGCGTTGATATTTTATATTATTGTTGTTTCAATAATTATCACTGCACAGTATTTCCCATTATCAGATCAATAATTCATATTATTTGAATAATATTATTAGATAACATTATTGGCAATTTCTAAAAAGTTACATCGAGGATAGGTTTGGTCACCTAATTGCATGCGCCGAAGGAGAAATCCTTATCAAAGCCCCCTCCTCTTTCACCGAGAACCTATCTAGTTGTTGTTATTATTGTGATTCTGTAATATTATTTGTGAATAATTAATTATTGATTTATATGATAAGAAAATATTTATTTGATGCGGATATAATTGATGGATTTATTTATGTGGTTATAAATGAAGGAATTAATGTTGAGGTATTTTATCAGTATTTTGTTGGATTGGAGGTATTAAAAGATCAAATCGGTGTTCTTAAAGCTCTATTACATGAGTTATAATTTTAATCCGACCATTGGATCATTATGATTTTTGGATATGTTATACATATATAAGTTGAGTATATGTCCACAATTTTTGAACCGTTAAAAATTAACGTATGATTTGTTATGAATTTTAAAAGGTGTTGAAAATCGTCCGTTTATGAATTTCGGAAAAACTTGGAGCTACAAAGTTGTAGAGAATTCAATTTTGTGTGGAATGGACATATAATTCATATTTTTATGATAAACAGGCTATTTTCTATGAATTATTGAAGTTTCGGAAATTAAAATATTTTTATTAAATTATTGGGTGGGACCCACTTTTGTCAATTGTTAAAAATATGTGCTGAATTATTGTTCAAAGGTGATGGCTGGCTGCTGAAATTTCAAGAGGTTGGTGCGTAGAAGAAATGAAAAGAAAATAATAATATTTATTATTTAGTCTCCTTTGGCGTTCTAGCATTTTCCTATAAATAAGCGCTTAAGTTAGAATTGAAAATCACACCAGAAACATAAGTTTTCCCTCTTTATATTATCGAGCGTATTTTTGTGAGTATTTAGATACTTTGAGAGTTGTTATTCAAAGGCAAGTTTCCTTGAAATTATATCCGAGCATTCCGCATGTAAATATTGCTCTTTTTTGGTAAAGGATTGTAAAGGGTTATTATGTTTTTCGGTTTAAGTAATTTTTCGACCTTCAAAAATTTTAGAAAATTTGAAATGATAATTTGATGAGTTTTCTTGATTGTGTCCAAAAGTGGCGATTTTTGGATGTATAGATTAGGAGTTATGGATTTTATAGGAAAAGACTATTTTAAAAGTAAACCCTCATAACTCCTTGTGGTTAACTCCAAAATTGGTGAAATTTTTATTGGGAGTACATGTATATAATAGAAGTATACTCTGTAAATTTTAGAATTTTTGGATAAAAGTACAGTTTATGATAAATGTCTAAATATTCGGCTGTTTTGGCCATATGAAAAATAGTAAATAAATTTTAAAAATTCTGAGAAAAATATATGTTCAATATGGGACTATATTTTGCTAAATTCCAGAAAAGAAAATTTACTGATTTGGTATTTTTCATAAAAATGGACTAGTTATGAGTAAATGAATTAAATATGTTATGTGAAGTAAGAAAATTAAAAAATAGGATTTTATGGCTTGAGAATCCTATATGAGGTATATGCAGATTTTTTATGAGGATTTTGGTTATTGGTGATGAAATCTTATGAGTTTGGCATTTTAGGATGATTAAATGCATTATTTAGTAAAGTGAAAACAATTAAAATAAATTATTTATATGTTTAAGAAATGTTATTATTTCAATATCATTATACCGAAATATTGGTATGAATTTTATTGTGGAATTTCTACCTTTTTCATGTCGAGATTACTATTCATGAATTACTATTCATGAGTTACTATTCACGAGTTACTATTCACGGGGTACTATTCACGACAAAATTGGTTTCTTTTTCTGACCAAATTATCGTTGATTTATAAATCTTACTCTTGAAATTAAATCCGTGTTTTGATCATATTATTTTTATTATCATATATAACATTTTTATAATTCTAGTGAAGAAATTTCTCTTTCACTTGAGTGTAAAGATGGGTAGATTATTGGTCTGATCGTGACTATGAGTTCTCTTTGGCCAGTAGTGCGAAGTTGAATCGTTGATTGGTATGATCATGACCATTGAATTTATAATTGAATATTTTTAGCTTAAGTGCAAAGGTGAATTGATCAACATGGTTATAATTATGGTTTATATAAATTCTGAAATGATTATGTATTTCTGTGAGATATGAATATTTTTGGCCCGTAGTGCAAAGATGACCTGTTATTGAATATCTTTGGCCCGTAGTGCAAAGATGTCCTGTTGTTGAATATCTTTGGCCTGTAGTGCAAAGATGAACTGTTGATGAATATCTTTGGCCCGTAGTGCAAAGATGAACTTATTAGTATGATTATGAACATGAACTGTGATTTGGTATAACTATGATCTTTGATGTTTCAGGTAAAGACATGTGATGAAAATTATCTTCGTCTTGGATGAGAAGAGAAAATTAGAACTACAATTATGATTATGAGTTCTTCACATGACTGTGAACAGGATCTGTTGATTAATGTTACAGGGTTAAAACATTGTTGGTGGACTTTTATCATGGAGAAGATAATAGACTTTATGGTCTATTTGACTCTTCTAATGGATTGCTCGTTCCGCTGCAACTATGGTTGAAAAGTTTTATCATCTACCATATGTTCTAAATCTACGATTTATTATCGGCGAAGGCTATTGATAATTTAATTATCTTTAGCCATGATATTCTTTATTGAAGCTAGTTGTGCTCACCCTTTTGCTTCACAATTCCTTTTCGTGTAATAAGAGTGTTCTTAGGGTTGAGCGAGGGGATAACAGGGAATAGAATCGGTGGTACATAGTTTTTGAGGTTCTCCCTAAATAGCATGGAAATAATTTTATTGAGAACTTTAGATAAGTGTGTTGTATTGTATATGTCATTTGATATTTAATTTTGGTGAACCGAATAGGGTGAGGTGAACCCAACTTTAGAAGGGTGTTTTGCCACTATCATACAAGATGTCTAATGACCTACGAGTTATTATAAGACAGGGTTGTGCACATCCACTTGCTGAGTATATCTACGAGCACTACCTATATGATCTCGGAGTTTGGTTGAAACATAACGTTCAATTGCAGACGGTGGAGATAGTTATATGTCAAGAGAAGACTCACCATTGGAAGGAACATGATTGTAATCTTCTCGTTTTTCTTTGGGGTCTATTGGATCAACCAAGGATAATTCTCTGGACAAATGATATCTATCATAACTTAGATTCATGGCCTCCTATGTACGAAGATTTTCTTGAGCATTTCCCAAAGATTTTAATTTCTAAAATAGTTATTGACTGTACCTTTATGTAAGGTATCATTTGTAAGTCTTTATCCCACCACTGGGACATGAGTCACAGTTGGTATATATTTGTATCAAAACTCACAGCATATGTGTTGTTGTAGTAATAGAGTTGTAGTTGTTTTTTATACCATGTATTTGGCTCAGAATAGGTTGGATGGATTTGACCTATTTTGGGGGCGTCACATCTCACGTAAGCATCAATAATCAATACTGTGTGCTACTATGCAACCACGCGTATTACTGTACTTTTACTACCGAGTAGTTCAACAGTTTTAATGGTAAAACTTCTGCCGTTATTTTCATAAAAATATTTTTGTCGTTTTCTCAATCCGACCATAATTTCGTTGTGGGGTCCACCAATGATTGTGCCTTTGTACGAATATTCCCTGATAAAAAGAATATTCTCCGACTAATCGAATATTCCTCGACACAACGAAAATTTTATATCAACTTGCTTACTTTGCAAAATTTTCACATATCACCCTTAACTTTAAACTTTTATCAATTTAACTATTTACCAAAATAGAAAAATTGAATACTTTTATTTCATAAAATTCGGGGTCTCACAATGATGCTATTTGCCCAATTTTCCTCCATAGAAAATACTTGTTATGAATCATTTCCCTATATATATATATATAGTACAAGTTTATTCCAGTTAAGACTCTAAAATAATTATTAGATTCTTGATTTTTATAAATGTTATTAATTGAATTACATGTCAAGATGTTTAGTTTATTGTCAATCTGAATTAGGGTTTTTAGTTGATGAAAATGTAATAATTTAGGCATCTAGTGTTATTTATAGACCAATGTAGCGTACATTCCTTTTAAAGGGGGGTGGTTAGCATGACATTAACTTTAATCGATTGACCAATATAGTATCAACACGTATGCCAGGAGATTATTTATTTCTCTCTGTGTGTCAGTATTGTATTGATCAATTGACTAACTTATCATGAAGTTAACTTCGTGGTAACCGAATCTCTTTTAAAGTATATCTAAAGTGATCACAGAAAAAAATAATAATTAAGTAATGAGAATGTTTTTTGGTGAATGATAATGGGTGTATGTATATATGATAAGAATAATATTGTGTAAAAATTGTACACAAAAAGTTGTTCACAAAGAGTATGACTCATGTATTGCTTACCAATAAAATGTGTAAAGCATTCAATCGTAGGTCTCACTTCCTATTTTCTCTCCTTTTTTATGTTGTTTGTGCACAGTTTTTGTTAAGGGTGTAAACGAATCGAGTCGATCCGAGTATTGAGTTGCTCAGATTTGGTTCACAAAATTTATCGAGTATAAAATATGAGTTGATTGAGGCTTATTTAACTACCGAGTCGAGCACGATTCCGAATCGAGCACGTGCAGTTTGGACTTTTCCAACGAATATGATCCGAGTATCAATAGAAAATTATAATTTGAGGAGGTTCGAGTAATTTATCGAATTTTAAAATGTGCTCATATTTGACTCATTTATATTTCGAATCAAGTTCGAATCGAACTTTTAATCGAACGAATACAAATTGAGCCTGAACTGTTTACTTATTTTATAGCCTTACTTTTTTTTGTATAATTTATATCCCTATATAATATATTTTTGGTACTACTATTATCAATGATAAAAGTAGGATCAAGTGCCAATTCACTAGGTTGTGCCTCATGTTTATTCATAAAAGTCATTAGGCAAACTAAATAATCAAAAACACCTCAGTCTATCGCCTGGTTAGTCAATCATCTTAAGTGCTAAAGAGGGGAGTGAAACATATACACGTGTATGGACAGATATAAGCCTAATGTATACCAGGGTCATGCCACGTGGACGTGAATAAATAAATTGTTTACAGAAATGGGAAGGGAGCCAACCCACCCTCATGTCATGTGCCAAGGCAAATGGCTTCCGAGTGTAAAACTCCTTCTGTCTCCTAACCTCACGCGCCCCCGTGGTTCGTCAAATGCACTCTCAATATAAAATTAGAGCTATTTAGATACAACAAACTGATAAATCCACAACAGAAAATGATATTTTTACATAAAAATTGTCGCTATAGATCCTATAGCGACGGATTTCACCGTCACTATACATGTATAGAGATATTTTTCATGTGTAAATATATCAAAAAATATTGTGGAAATATCAATTTTCATAATATATGATCTTGGCCAAGGGACCAATTTTGCATATTTGCTTCCTAAAATGAATTTATATTTGCTGTGGAAATATCAATTTTGTATATTTTCAATTTTGCATATTTGCTTCCTAAAATAAAACTCAATATTATGATGATATTACCTTAATTCCAGAGTGAAACGTGGTGAGTTTAATTAATGTGTATCTAACCTAGCTTTATTATGGTGATAATAACAATCACCACTTTTAATAAACAAATCCATAACTATTTTAATAAACACGTAACAATACTATTTTCAGAAGTGTTGGCCCATGATACTTAAAGACATATTGGGCCATCTCTGTTGGATCTTAAAAGTATTAGACCAGATTATTGGGTCGAACCATTATGTAGATATGGTTCTATTTGAGCTTTGATCGATGATGATAAGAGGGATAAACTTTGACTGTTATCTCTGTATTTAATTAATGGTGATGGGACATAATCGGTCGGCGATAAAAAATAGTGGGGAAAGAAGCGGTGAAATTACCTACACGACAAACAAGTGTGAAGGCGGTCGGCTCAAAGACGCAGGATGAATACTGGAGTATATGAGGACAGAGATAACACAAGAAAGGCAACTAATATTTTTCTTATCAAAACACTAGAGCTTATCGCCTCCATTGTTATCCTTGTATCTGTCTGTACTGACTTTCACACCGGAGCTATCCCCCGACGGTCCAAGCTGTCAAGCTTCTGATATTGACGTATTTACTATGTAGGATTGAACGAGCTTTTACATGATTGAAGCGCGTGAAAAGATCTTGTCGTTGAGAAATTTGCCTTTGCTTTGATAATAGCTAGTCAAAAGCTTAGATAATTTTTCCAAGGTCGGTTGATAATAGTATCCACGGATCAGCCGTTGAAGAAGGTGCTAGGTAAGCCTGAAGTTTTGGGGAGACTTGCTGCTTGGACAATGGATGTGACGCCCCCAAAATAGGTATACATCACCTATTCTGAGTCGCCAAATACATGGTACATAATTCAAATACAACTTAATTATACAACTATCGTGTAAAATACGACAAAACATAAACTGGGAGTTTTAAAACGAATATTGTCTTCTAGACAATATCCACACTCAAATTCAATCTTATTACAATTATTATCACACTATTTCACATAATAGTGAGAACTACTAATGCAACCATCTAGACCGTCAATCCATTCCCCGACTAGTCCCAGCTATATTCTCATTTCTTGAAGAGAACAGTGAAAGAAAGGGTGAGCTCAACTAGCCCAGTAAGAAACATTATGACTAAGATAATGCAGAATAAATTATCGTTAGCCTTTAACAGTGTTAAACTGATACAATATAACAAACATCATGTTTAACTGCAGCGGAACAAGCAATCCATTAGAAGAGTCAAGTAGAGAATAAAATCTACCATCTTCTATGATTTAAAAAGTTTTTCATCACTTTTATCGCTGAGACTCAGCTTAACAAATAATCCACATCATCAAATCATTCCTGCACAACAGGCCAAAGATATTTTTTAGTATCACGACCACGAATTATCCATGCACTACGGACCAAAGATAATCGTCTTTTCATCAACGATCCTGATCATGCCATAAAATAATTCATTTTGCACCCTTGGCCGACGAGAATCCATAGCCATAATCATACCAAAAACTGTCCATCAATGCACTACGGGCCAATGAGGACTTTTTCCACATCATTTGTAACATTACGGTCATGATTATACCAAATAATCCCTGGTCATAATCATACCAAGTCCATCTATGCACTACTGAATACGATGACTTTCAACATAATATAAACATGAGGATGATGACAATGACATAATAATTCAATAAAACAAGTTCAAGAATTAATTTTAAAGATTTATAAATTAATTTATCCAGAACCAATAACGTCCAAATTGTCAACATGATAATCTTTGCTTTGTAGAGTAAAATTCAAGAATGCTCGTAGATTATTTCCATGAAAAGATCTTCGGATGAAGCGCAAATATCAAGGATATTCCACTAATTTCATGGAGTATAGAAGCCAAATTTTAACCAAATGAGTATCATAGAATATATGAAACTATGATGGATTTTCACCGCCATGCGGTAATCAACGTAGATGGATCATTTCCATAATTTAATAGAAATGAATATGAAGGTCATTCACCATGCATGTGTGTAATCCACATGACGAGTTATTCCAATAGAATAATAAAGAATGGAATAATAGAAGAATTCACCATGTATGCGATAGACCCATGCAGACATGGTTATTCTAACGAATAATAAATAATGGAACCAGTGTCAAATGCGTAACGCACGCATGTGATATTCCAATGTAATAATAAATAACGAAACCAGTCAAAGGTAAAATTACATACCGATGGGATGTTCCAATGAATAATAAAGAATGGAATAACAGAAGAATTTCACCATGTATGCGGTACTTCGCATAGACATGTTATTCCAACATAATAATAAAGAATGGAATAACAGAAGAATTTCACCAAGTATAAGGAAGTCCACGTATACAGGTTATTCCAACAGAATAATAAAGAATGGAATAGCAGAAGTTCTCTTCATGAATACGAAAGAAATAATACCCCTTACCTTAGAAGAAACTGGGTATAGGAGTAGTGAAGTAACAAAATACTTTTCTCTTTCTCTCTATAGTTTCTCTCTCTTGAGTTTTAGTGAATTCGTAAGAAATAATGAAGGAATGAGCTTCTATTTATAGGAGAATGGACTAAATAGTAACTAATTCATGAACGGTCCAGATTGATTTACTTTTAAACGGACGGTCTATATTGATTTACTATGCGGTATTAATAAAATATTTTAATAAAACAAAATCTTTTAAATAAAATATAATATATTCTATTTATAATCTAATAAAATGAATAACTTTATAAAAGTATTACATTTTTATATAAAAAGATTTTACTATCTGAAAACACTATCAAAGACTTTATACGAAACACTATGCATAATAGAATATTATATATTCTATTTATAGTCTAATAAAACAAATAACTTTTTAAAAGTATTCTATTTTATATAAAAAAAATTTACTATCTGAAACACTATGCAGACACTATGCATAATAAAATATAATATATTCTATTTATAATCAAATAAAACAAAACTTTATAAAAAGTTTTCTATTTTATATAAAAAGTTTTACGCTTTATTACATTTATAATAATAATAAAACAAAACTTATCACCTTTATTATAATTCACAATATTAATCGACCAATGTGTCGTTCCCGAAAAAGAGGGGGCTTTCGAATAAGGATTTCTCCTATTGGCAAGACAATTAGGTGACCAAGCCTCTCCTCGCGTAACTTTTAGACATCGTTAATATTGCAAATAATAATATTAATAACTTTGTTATCTCAATTATTGATTTAATAATATATAAAATATCGACAATAATTGAATCCAATAAAGTGAGATCTTGTCAACAATTACAATAGCAATAATTGAACAAAACCGGTGACTTCTCACGTAAGCATCAATAATCAATACTGGTAGGCTCTTATGCAACCACGTGTATTCTTTATATTTTTAACAATCGGGTGTTTCAACAGTTAACGGTAAAACTTCCGCCGTTATTTTCTTAAAAATATTTTTGTCGTTTTCTCAATCCGATAATAATTCCATTGTGGGGTCCACCAATGATTGTACCATCGTACGGATATTCTCCGACGAAAAGAATATTCCCCGACTAATCGAATATAATACAACAACTTGCATACTTTGCAAAATTTATAAATACTAACCACAACTATAACATTATATCAAATTCATTCCATAATATTCAAAAAAAATATTTTGAGAAATTTAAATCTTTATTCATAAAATTTGGGGTCTCACAATCTCCACTCCATATGAAATTTCGCCCTTGAAATTTACGTACGTACCTGGTATGCCGAAGATGTGAGGATACCTTGACTTCATTTCAAATTCTAACTCTCGAGGTATAACTTTTGAGTGTCGAATATAATCCTTCTTATCCAATATTTTAACACGTATCTCCTCATACGTTAAATCTTCTGCTATTTCGTCTAATTCTAATTTAATAATCTGGTTCGGGTCGTCCACATATTTACATAACATCGATACGTGAAAAACATTATGAACACGCGACGTACTTGGCGGTAAAACGAGTCTATAGGCCATAGTTCCTACTCGATCAAGGATTTCAAATGGGCCAATAAAATTGAGGGTTCAGATTTCCTCTCTTCATCTATTCTTGCTTCTAGAATAACGCCCTCTTGAACCTTTTTCTTCACATTCATCAGCTCTGAGTATGTAGCTTGCACGACTTTAACTTTATCTATTAAAGTCGATTATACTCGTATATTCGCTATCTTCACGTGGGTCTCTAGAGTCTTTAACTTTATCTTCATCATTTGTAAGTTATACGAAATGGGTTTTTGTGTTAACAACATCGCACTCGTAAATGCATACGATCTTCTACTCAATGCGTCAGCTACCACGTTCGCTCTTCCACAATGATATTGAATGGTATGATCGTAATCTTCAACAGCTGGAGCCAACGTCTTTGGCACATTATACGATTGTTTTGGTTGAAGAAATACTTGAGGGTTTTAGAAATGGGTTTTGTACTGGGGTCAATACAAAATTCGATTTCACGCTCTAGGGTTAGGCTAAGAAGTCTTTAAAAATACGTAAGAAATTTATTAACAATAGAAATATCATTCAAAACTGCGACTCTCATCCAAGACTTGGATAGTACGTCACATTGATACCTATCAACTTGCCATCGTCATTCACGACGTCGCCTACAGAAAGTCTGGCTTCGGTGCATTACAAACAAGGAAGTCAACAACAAAAGGATCGGGGCTCTTTACTTATGGCTTAATATAACAGTGATTAACTTTAGTGGTTTGGTTGCTTGAATTCGCATAACAGGTTGGTTAGGAATATGAAAGCTAACAACCTTACGAAAAGCATGATGAGTAGTTAACCAATCGATTCCAAAAATTACATCAAAGACAAGTATTTTTAAAGAGATAAGATCGACAGGTAACGTGAAAGTGTCGATTTGAATCAAATAAGATTTATAAACAGTGGAGGTAACGAAGGTTTCTCCTAACGGAGTTTCAACCGATAAGTCAAAGCCTAATCTCTCCGGAGTCAAATTTAAACGTTAAGTGCAAGCAAGAGAGATAAAAGAATAGGTAGAACCGGTATCGAATAAGGTATAGACTTCGTAAGCGTTTATGATTAACTTACACATGATAACTTCGTTCGGGTTCCTCGACAAACGCTCTCACTTAAACTACCAGTTTTGACTTGTCTGGGACACCCTTGGATGCCTCCATCCCAGCTGGATTTAACTTTGGTGCACAACAAAATCGAGCTAGGTGACCTTCTCTTCCGCAATTGAAACACGCTTTGGATTACTGCGTACAGTTTGGACGGATGTGTCCCTCCTGTCCGCATTTGAAACAAACGACCGATGGTCGTTCTTCTTCCTTTGAAACGGGTGTTGATGCTGCTGTCTTTCCATCATTATTGAACCTCCTCTTCTTGAAATTTTCACTTCTATTATCTTGGCCATGATTACCACCGAAGTGGTTACCATTCTTGGCATGTTGATTCCCTCCACGTTTGTTGTCACCGCTTCGATGACTGCTATCACTAGTATTATTATTTTTTCGGCTGCTCTCTTTTGGTTGGGTTGACTCATTATCGCACTCCAATAACTGAGCCCTATTTACAACATCTGAATACAAACACAGTGTATGAGAGATAAGGTATTGACGTATCTCGGGTTTCAAACCTCTTAGAAACATTCGCATCATTTTCTCCTCATTATCAACCAAATGGGACGCAAACCGGGACAACTCGGCAAACTTGGCTTCGTACTGCGATACGGTCATGTTGTTTTGCTCCAGCTTGATAAATTTCACCTCCTTCATGTGACGAATACTTTCAGGAAAGTACTTGTCGTTGAACAATTCCTGAAATTTCTCCCAAGACATTTTGAGTCGTCGGTCAGGAGTCGTTTCTGATTCCCACCAATGATCTGCTTCTTCACGCAACATAAAGGTGGCGAAGGGAACCTTTTGCTCCTCTGAGCATTCCAAAACATCAAATATCTTGATAATTTGCTTTATCCACGTCTCCGCCTTAAGTGGTTCTGGCTTTCCCAAAAACTCTGGTGGTCCCAGCTCCTTGAACTGCTTAGCGGTGACCCACCGTGGGTTGCCATTATTTCCACCTACATTATGAACAGGAGTCTCTCTCGTTTGGTGTTGCATGAATTCTAAAAAGCTCCTAAACGTACCGTCGTTCGTCATTTGAACAGTGTTGTTATTTACCTGAGGATTATTGTCTTCCTGTTGCATATTATCCTGGGTATTGATCGTTGGTGACTCAACGGTCTCATGTGCTTCATTGCTGATCTCAACATTTTCGGATGCCATTTTCAAAAATGTCACAAAAACAAGGGTTAATTAACATATCAAATATTATCCCTATACTCGACCACCAATTAAATACCAAATAAACTTAGGTAGGTCATACTAGCGAAGGAATTCCCGCCTCTCCCTCCTAGTTCTTGTCTCACATATCGGCCGGGATCATATCCCTAAGCTTTGATATTAATCATGGCGCCCCAAAATAGGTATACATCACCTATTCTCGAGTCGCCAAATACAACTTAATTATACAACCGTAAAAAAAATACGACAAAACATAAACTGAGAGTTTTAAAACGAATATTGTCTTCTAGACAATATCCACACTCAAATTCAATCTTATTACAATTATTATCACACTATTTCACAGAATAGTGAGAACTACTAATGCAACCATCTGGACCGTCAATCCATTCCCCGACTAGTCCCAGCAATATTCTCATTTCCTGAAGAGAATAGTGAAAGAAAGGGTGAGCTCAACTAGACCAGTAAGAAATATTATGACTAAGATAATGTAGAATAAATTATTGTTAGCGTTCAACAGTGTTAAACTGATACAATATTACAAACATCAAGTTTAACTGCAGCGGAACAAGCAATCCATTAGAAGAGTCAAGTAGAGAATAAAATCTACCATCTTCTATGATTTAAAAAGTTATTCATCACTTTTATCGCTGAGACTCAACTTAACAAATAATTCACATCATCAAATTATCCCTGCACTACAGGCCAAAGATATTTTTTAGTATCACGACCATGAACTATCCATGCACTACGGGCCAAAGATAATCGTGTTTTCATCAACGGTCCTGATCATGCCATAAAATAATTCATCTTAGTACCCTTGGCCGAAGAGACTCCATAGCCATAATCATACCAAAAACTGTCCATCAATGCACTACGGGCCAATGAGGACTTTTTCCACATCATTTGTAACATTACGGTCATGATTATACCGAATAATCCTCGTCATAATAATCATACCAAGTCCATCTATGCACTACTGAGCCCACGAGATGACTTTCAACATAATATAAATATGAGGATGATGACAATGACATAATAATTCAATAAAACAAGTTCAAGAATTAATTTTAAAGATTTATAAATTAATTTATCCAGAACCAATAACGTCCAAATTGTCAACATGATATCGCTTTTGTAGTAAAATTCAAGAATGCTCGTAAGATTATTTTCATGAAAAGGTCTTCGATGAAGTGCAAATATCAAGGATATTCCACTAATTTCATGGAGTATAGAAGCCAAATTTTAACCAAATGAGTATCATAGAATATATGAAATCTAGAATGGATTTTCACCGCCATGCGGTAATCCACGTGAGACGATCATTTCCACAATTTAATAAGAAATGAATACGAAGGGTTATTCACCATGCATGTGGTAATCCACATAGACAAAGTTATTCCAATGTAATAATAAAGAATGGAATAACAGAAGAATTCACCATGCATGTGATAGACCACACATACAAGTTATTCCAACAGAATAATAAATAATGGAACCAGGTCATGCGTAAACGCACGCATGTGATATTCCAACGAATAATAAATAATGTAACCGAGTCGTGCAAAATTACACCGAAGCGGGATGTTTCAATGAGAATAATAAAGAATGGAATAATAGAAGAATTTCACTATGTATGCGGTGCTTGGCATAGGCAGTTATTCAAACATAATAATAAAGAATGGAATAACGTAAGAATTTCACCAAGTATAGGGAAGTCCGCATGATACAGCTTTATTCCAATGTAATAATAAAGAATAGAATAATGAAGTTCTCTTCATGAATACGAAAGAAATAATACCCTTACCTTAGAAGAAAGCGGGTATAGGAGTAGTGAAGTAAGAAGAAAAATACTTTTCTTCTTTCTCTCTATAGTTTCTCTCTTTAGAGTTTCAATGAATTCGTAAGAAATAATGAAGGAATGAGCTTCTATTTATAGGAGAATGGACCTAATAAGTAACAAATTCATGAACGGTCTGATTGATTTACTTTTAAACGAGATGATTTATATTGATTTACTATGCGGTATTAATAAAATATTTTAATAAAACAAAAATTTTTAAATAAATATATATATATTCTATTTATAATCTAATAAAATGAATAAATTTATAAAAGTATTCTGCATTTTATATAAAAGATTTTACTATCTGAACACTATGCAGAATATTATGCAAACACTATGCATAATAGAATATTATATATTTTATTTATAGTCTAATAAAACAAATAACTTTATAAAAGTATTCTATTTTATATAAAAAGATTTTACTATACAAACATTATGCAGGGACTATGAAAATATTATGTATAATAAAATATAATATATTCTATTTATAATTTGTTTTATTACATTTATAATAATAATAAAACAAAACTTATCACCTTTATTATAATTCACAATATTAATCAACCAGGTCGTTCCCCGGAAAGAGGGGGCTTTCCAATAAGGATTTCTCTCTATTGGCACGCAATTAGGTGACCAAACCTCTCCTTGACAGAACTTCTAGACATCGTTAATATTGCAAATAATAATATTAATAACTTTGTTATCTCAATTATTGATTTAATAATATATAAAATATCGACAATATTTGAATCAAATAACGTGAGATACTTATGTAACAATTCTCAGTAGCAATAAATGAACAAAAGCGAAAGTGACTTCTCACGTAAGCATCAATAATCAATACTGGTATTATTACTATGCAACCACACGTATTCTTTATTTTTTAACACCGGGTGTTTCAACAGTTAATGGTAAAACTTCCGCCGTTATTTTTATAAAAATATTTTTGTCGTTTTCTCAATCCGACAATAATTTCGTTGTGGGGTCCACCAATGATTGTACCATCGTACGGATATTTTCCGACAAAAAGAATATTCCCCGACCAATCGAATATAATACAACAACTTGCATACTTTGCAAAATTTATAAATACTACCCACAGCTATAACATTATATCAAATTCATTCCATAATATTCAAAAAAAATATTTTGAAAAAGTCAAATCTTTATTCATAAAATTTGGGGTCTCACAATGGAGTTGTCTCAATTTTTCATAGAATATCATCCCCAGACGGCTATCAAAGGGCAAGCTTTGGCTTATTTTGTGGTCGAATGTTCATTTTTGAAGTCGATAACATTTGGGAGAAAATTCAAGAGTCCGATAAGCGATTCGCGATTTCAAAGAAAAATCGAGTTCGTGGAATGACGTGTGTGTCGATGGATCTTTTACTTAGGATATTAGTGGAGTGGATATAATATTGACGAGTTCGGATGGATTCAAGGTGCAGCAGGCTATCAAGTTCGGGTTTAGAGCAACGAACAACGAGGCAGAGTATGAAGCGGTACTAACAGGATTATGACTGGCAAAGAGTCTCGAAGTTCAAAGATTAATCATCTACAGTGACTCTCAGTTGGTCGTCAAGCATATTTTCAGGGGAATATGAAGTTCGAGGTTCAAGAATGATTAAGTATCTAGCAGAATTAAAGGATCGACTTCAGTATTTCCTTTCCTATGAGTTTTAAGGGGTTGATCGCAATGACAATTTCATTGTCGATACGTTGTCAAAGTTGGCTACCACTGAAGCAAGCACCTTTGATGGTTTAGTATATTTAGAGACTTTGCAACAACCTAGTAACCAACATGATATAGTGATGTGTAGAGCGTTCTAATTGCTGGATGACTCTATACTTATCTTATCTGGCAGATGGCATACTTCTTTCAGATCAGATGTTGGCTAAGAAGGTAAAATATAAGAGTGCCAATTTTTTACTTCTTGATGGGGATCTTTATTGAAGGGCTTTTTCATCTCCGTTATTGAAGTGTTTGGTTCCTTCTGAGGCTGATTATGTCCTTCGGGAAGTTCATGAAGGTATTTGTGGCAATCATATGGAAGCAAAGTTGTTAGCCTACAAAGTACTTCAGCAGGGATACTATTGGCCCACGATATTTAAGGAAGCAACTGAGTATGTGAAGAAATGTCAGAAGTGCCAGTTGAATAGTCCGATCCCACATCAGCCACCAGAAGAGATATACTCGGCTTTATCTCCTATACATTTTGCTGTATAGGGGGTAGATATACTGGATCCATTGCCGAAAGCGAAAGGTCAGGTCAGTTTTGTTATAGTAACAATTGATTATATGACCAAATGGGTAGAGGCGAAGCCACTTAGGTTGATAACGGAATAAGAATGTTTAAAGTTTTTAAAGGAATCTATAGTGTTTCGTTTTGAAATTCCTAAGGTGGTGATCTCATACAATGGTCGCCAGTTTGTGGGATCTGTTAGGAATAAGCATATGAATGGTATTCCTATTTACATATGATTTAATTATGATATATATATGAATGAATATGCAAGTATGCTTGCATTAAGAAAAGCTATAAAGTCCTCTGATAGATTATAGAAACATATGTACAAGGACTTAGAATAAATTGATCAATTATGTTACGTTGATCCTACATAAGCTAAACAGCTTTGTAAAGTCCTTAAAAAGAAATGATGTATAAAGACTATAAATATAGAAAGATCAAGCATATTAGGTTGATCTTATGATGTAATAAATAGGCCTGTCTGATCGTTGAGCACTGCACTAGAAATCGTAGTCTACCAGGAGAGTCAAGAAAAACTCGAAAGCTATCAAGGCAGAATCATAGTCTGCAAGATAGTAGATCTTGGAGTTCATAGACTGCCAGGAGATACGAGGAAGGATAGTAGTGTGTCGAGTAGCACTTCCTCAGAGCCTTAGTCTACTGAGGAAGTCATGTTCAAAATCGTAGAGACAACCGCCTTTCTGGCCGAATAGGCATCTCCAAAGCCAAGTCAAGAATCGTAGACTACACTCGAAATATAGAATCTCATCGATAACGAATCCAGTTAAGAATCGTAGACTACACTCAGTCGTCGAGTCTCTCTTGATCGTATCAAAGGCAGAGATCGTAGTCGAGCAAGATCAGATGAAGACAACAAGCACAACGACAGAAATCGTAGACTATCAATATCTGATCTTGGAGTCGTAGTGTCTGCACAGCTGAAGCTGAATCGTAGAGTGTAGAACTGAGACTTCAACATATGTGCTCACAATGCCAAGGTAGAATAGTAGAGCTAATACGATTCTCAACAAATAAGCACTCCCAGAATATCCAAAGGGATGAAGCCTCTGGTTGGTACTGCAAAGATACATCCCACCTGAAGGAATCCAGAACACTCAACGAATGGCATTCAAGCTAACAGAAGATCTAAGCATCAACTCAATCAGCATCCAGATTGAGTTGTGAAGTCATTCGAGATGAAGTATTCCACAAAGATGATCATAAGAAGACTTCAGTAGCTGACTAAGGAAAGTCAGTATGTGCAGTAGCTGTCAAGTGGTAAGATGACGATGATCTTGGAAGTAACCAGGATCATAGTGTTTGCCAAACAAATAAAGAACTGATGGAGTGTACACAGAGATACTAGTCAGTTTCTGAAGAACAAGGCTAAAGTGATTAAGCATTGGGTCAGTCCATTGATGATAAATGAACGAGAGATCACAAGGAGAAAGCGAGCTGGACACGCCATAAATCTGAAGTGTTTTGCTATACAGAAGGGGCCAGAGCTAAGAGTCAAGCCATCAGTATCTGAGAACAGTTGAAGCAAACAACAAATGTTGAAGCACTGCACAATAGAAGGAAGAGGTGTTCTACACTGAAGATCAAATAAACACTCTTCCAAGATCGTAGTGTTGTCTCTATATATCAAATGAGCAACTGTCAACTAGACACTACGATCAGGTCCAAGAAGATGTGCATCAGAATCGTAGAGTTCGAACAACTGAGGATTGAAGCATTGACAACTGTTCAATTTGAAGGTTGGTATTCAGATAAGATCTTATTGAGAGCATCGATGCAAAAGGACAACCTCTGATCAAGAAATCGGAATGAGGTAATAAAGTTGACTACCTGCCCAAGATATAAAAGTAACATCTCTGATGGGGTTGGTGAAACAGTAGACTGCAGTGTCAGAAAGTTATGTCATGTCACATCTACAGTCTACACCAAATAACTCGAGATCTGCGAGGCAATTCAAAAAGCTTTTAACGGCTACTTTCCAACGGGAAGATGGGGAAGTAGTATAAATCAACAGAGCTTCAAATATCAAGTGTTACTTATTTTTGAAAAGTTGCAAAATCATTGAGTTGTTGGAATGCTACTGTTGACTCTAAGAGTTCTACCAGAGATTAACAGAATAAGTCTCAGTGACAATGAGACTATATAGGTGGAAGTGAAGCGGCTTTGAAGAGGAACTTAAACAGACCAGAGCTTCACTCAACAAAGATGAGAATGCCATTGAAGATGGAATCCAAGCTGAGATCCGAGAAGGATAAGAAGATAGCATTAAGAAAAGTGGCAGAATACAAAGAAGATCAAGAGAGCCACTCTACAGATCAACATGAACCAAAAGCTGAAAAAGAACAGAAGCATAATCATGTCTGCAAAACATTCAAGAAGGGTTCAGGGTTTACTAAGTGTCAGACGAAGTCTACCAAAAGCTCAGAGACTTAGCAAATCTAGATGGTGATGGTGCACAGTTGACATCAGATGAAGATGAGCAGAAAGGAGTAAAAGATCAGCTGCACCAGAGAAGACGTGGTCCAGACTCTAAGCATAATACAAAGAGGACCACACCAAGCTGCTAAGTACATAAGATGTTCAAGCTTAAAGACATCTTAGCAGCTTAGCACCACCACCACCACCACCACCAACAAGCAGCCAGGGCCTGAGGGGTCCTTGTCCAGAGGGACTAAATGAAGTTCCAAGCCTGTTGGGCTTGAAGAGTTCCTAGGGAACTAGAGGAGTTTCAAGGCTGCTGGACTAGAAGAGTTCTTAGTGAACTGAAGTTCCAAGGCTGCTGACCTTGAAGGAATCTTAGTGATTCAGGGTGTTGACCTTCCTTAGTGGAAATCCTGCTAGTTGAAAGCAGAAGAGTGGATTAGGAGCTTGAGTCTCTGAACCACTTAAAACTCCTTGTGTCTTTTACTTTATGTGTTTTACTTTATGTACATTAATTTCTATAACTACTATGTATGTTTTAACTGCTTACTACTGAATTAACTCTACGAACAATGTATGTCTGATTATGAATATATTAATGAAGGGGATCTTTTACTTATTTCGTTTTGCTTGAAAAGATTCTTATGTTTGTCATATGCTAATTCATGAGCAATACAAAATAAATGAGAAAAGTTTTTCAAATCAAAAAGGATCTATTCAACCCCCCTTCTAGATCTGTATTGTGCCTACTGGGAACTAACAATTGGTATCCGAGCAGGTTCACATGCTATATTCAAAAGCTAATCTCTTTGAGTCTAATCCTAGGCACAAATATTGTTCTAAACTTAGTTTAGTAGTAAGTCACTTGTTATATGCAGATGAGCTCACACGTTGGAAATATTGTGTGAGATCCCGAATTTTATGAAATTAAAGTATTCAATTTTTCTATTTTGTTAAATAGTTAAATTGATAAAAGTTTAAAGTTAAGGGTGATATGTTAAATTTTTCAAAGTAAGCAAGTTGTCATAAAATAACCGATAGTAAAAGTACAGTAATACGCGTGGTTGCATAATAGCACACGGTATTGATTATTGATGTTTACGTGAGAAGTCACTCAATTTTATTCAATTATTGTCATAGTATTTTATATTATTAAATCAATAATTGAGACGACAAAGTTATTCATATTATTATTTGCAATATTGACAATGTCTAGAAGTTCTGTCAAGGAGAGGTTTGGTCACCTAATTGCGCGCTAATAAGGAAAAATCCTTATCGGAAAGCCCCCTCTTTCCTGGGAATGATCTGATTGTTAAATATTGTGAGTTATAATATTAATGATGAATAAGTTCGTGTTGATTAAAGATGAAATCGATAGTTCCATTATGTTGGGATTATTAGTGTTAGTGGAAATCGTCATTTATTTCGATAATAATTGATGTCTGGAAGTTATATTGCCCAATCGGGTAATTCACCGGATAAATGAGCAATTAATTGCTATTAATTCATATGCTTATAACTATTTGTTCACATGTGTATACTATTGCTTCACATGATTTACTATTAGGGGAGTTGGTGCAAGATTGATAATACTTGCATGACTAAATTAAAAATGGAGGTATAGATGAAGGTAATATACTATAATTAATTTTTTCACATGTTTAGAACTATTGAGTCACATGATTTACTATTGATTCACATGATTTACTATTAGGGGAGGTGGTGCAAGTTTGATAATACTTGCATGACTAAATTAAAAATGAAAGAAAAGTTGAAGGTATTGTACTGTAATATTTCGAGCCCCAAAACGTGCAATTATCGAAATTATATTTTCCTATAAATAGAAGCTCATTCTTCCTTCATTTCTCACCAATTCACTAACTCTCACAAGAACAATTATAGAGAGAGAAACTATAGAGAGAAAGAAAAAGAGTAGTCTGCTACTTCACTACTCCAGTATCCAGTCTTCTTCAGAGGTAAGGGTTATTATTTTTATATTCTGAAGAGATATTAATTTTTGTATTCGTATGAATATTATTATCGTTCAATATTCATTATATTCGTTTAATATTCTCAAGGAATATTATTTTCGCTCAACCGTCAGAAGTAAGTAAGGGTTTCGCTTGAGGCGGCTTAAGAATTTTTCTCGACCCTAAAAAAATTCCAAAAAAAGTGAAATGATAATTTGATGAGATTTCTAGATTGTGTCCAAAAATGACAATTTTTGGATGTATAGATTAGGAGTTATGAATTTTATGAAAAAAGACTATTTTAAAAGTAAACCCTTATAACTCCTTGTGGTGAAATTTTTATTGGGAATACATCTATATAACAACAGTATACCCTGTAAATTTCGGAATTTTTGGACAAAAGTACAGTTTTTGATAAATGTCTAAATATTCGGCAGTTTTAGCCATATGAAAAATATTAAATGAATTTTAAAAATTTTGATAAAAATATATGTTCAATATGAGACTATATTCTACTAAATCCCAGAAAAGAAAATTTGTTTGTACTGATTTGGTATTTTTCATGAAAATGGGCTAGTTATGAGTAAATGAATTAAATATGTTATGTGAAGTAAGAAAATTGGAAAATAGGATTTTATGGCTTGAGAATCCTATATAAGGTATATGCAGATTTTTGATGAGAGTTTTGATTATTGGTGATGAAATCTTATGAGTTTGGCATTTTAGGATGATTAAATGCATTAATTAGTAAAGTGTAAACAATTAAAATAAATTATTTATAAGTTTAAGAAATGATTAAAATATTGTGGTAATATTAATAATATTAGATTATGAGATTATTAAGTGATTTGTAACATTTGGATTAAGGTGTTATAAATATTGATATGGATTTTATTGTGAACCTTTATCTTTTTGTGTCGGGGTTACTATTCACGTATACGGCACTATTCACGTATACGACACTATTCATGTATTACGTATATGACATTATTTATGTATACGGTACTATGTACAAATACAGAGTACTATTGATGAGTTACTATTCACGAGTTACTATTCACGAGTTACTATTCAGGAGTTACTATTCACGGGGTACTATTTACCCAAAAAATATTTTTTTTTTCTGTCCAAATTATTTTTGGTACATGAATATTATTCTTGAATTTTAATCCACAAAGCAGTATCATATTGACAATTTAGATATTTTTAAACTCTGGATAAATTTAAAGTCTTTAATATTTATCCTTGATTTCGTTTGATTAATGCCTATATAATTGTCATCATCCTCATGCTTATATTGTGATGAAAGTCATCTGTGGCTTACGTGCATAGATGGAATTTGTTGATTATTAGGTTTCTGATTTGTATATTTGTTGGCTTACGTGCAAAGATGGACTGTTGATTATTGGTTTTATAGTTGTATATCTTTGGCTTACGTGTAATGATGGACAGGTGTATGACATGATCATAACCATTGGTGATAATAATGAATATCCTTGGCCCGTAGTGCATGGATAATTCGATGATGTGATTGGCATGATCATGACCATTAGTTAACAGTTGAATGTCTTTGGCCGTAGTGCACTGACAGACAATTGATTGGTATGATCATGACCACTGGTTTTATAGTTGAATATCTTTGGCCCGTAGTGCAAAGGTATATGTGACGCCCCCAAAATAGGTCCACCCGATCCATTCTGAGTCGCCAGATATCACACTATAAAAATCAAATACAAACTTCATTTATATAACTGTTGAACTGTCGTATAGAATACGACCACAATTAACTGTGAGTTTTAATACAAATGTATGTAACTCTTATGGTGCCTCGACCACATCCTTACAATGATACTTTACATAAAAGTATAGTCAAAAACTGTTTTAGAAATTAAAATCTTTGGGAAATGCTCAAGGAAACCTTCATACATGGGAGGCCATGCGTCTAAGTTACGATAGATATCATATGTCCACAGAATTATCCTTGGTTGACCCAATAGACCCCAAAGAAAAACGAGAAGATTAATATCATCTTCTTTCCAATGGTGAGTCTTCTCTTGACATATAACTATCTCCACTGTCTCTAACTGAAAATTATATTTCAAATAAACTCCATGATTATATAGGTAGTGCTCTTAGATATACTCAGCAAGTGGATAAGCACAACCCTGTCTTATGATAACACGAGGTGGTATGTCATTAGACATCTTGTATGATAGTGAAAAACACCTTCCAAAGTTGGGTTCACTCACCCTATTTGGTTCACCAAAATTAAATATCAAATGACGTATACAATACGACACACTTATCTAAAGTCATCAATAAAATTATTTCCATACTATTTAGGAGAACCTCAACAACTATAGACCACCGCTTATTTCCCTCATTATCCCCACTTCAACCCAACTACACTCTTATTACACAAAAAGGAATTGTGAAGCAAAAAAGGGTGAGTACAACTAGCCGATAAAGAATATCATGACTAAAGATAATTTACATCATCAATAGCCTTCATCATTAATAAATCGAGATTTAGAACATATGGTAGATGATAAAACTTTTCAACCATAGTTAACGTGAGCGATCAATCCATTAGAAAAGTCAAATAGACCATCGGATCTATTATCTTCTATATTAAAAGTCCGATTGATAATGTTTTATCCTCAGAACATCAATCAACAATTCTCGTCCACAATCATATGAATAACTCATAATCATAATTGTGATTCTAAATTCCTTTTCGCACCCAAGACGAAGATAATTTTCATCACCTATCTTCACCTGAAATATCAAAAATAATGGTTATACCAAATCACAATTTTTGCTCAAAATCATACTAATAAATTCATCTTTGCACTAAGGCCAAAGATATTCATTAACAATTCATCTTTGCACTACAGGTCAAAGACATACAACTGTATTTTAGAAGAGTCAAGTAGAGCATGATATCTACTATCTTCTACGAATTTAAAAGTTTATTATCAATATTTTATCGCTGAGACTCAGTTTTATAAATAATCCACATCATCGAACACCCCTGCACTACGGCCAAGGATATTCGTTATTATCACATCCATGAATTAATATTTTATTGCTGAGACTCAGCTCAATAATTAATCCACATCATCGAATCATCCCCGCACTACAGGCCAAGGATATTCATTAGTATCACGACCACGAATTATCTATGTACTACGGGCCAAAGATAATCATGTTTTCATCAACGGTCCTGATCATGCCATAAAATAATTCATCTTTGCACCCTTGGACGAAGAGAATCCATAGCCATAATCATACCAAAAACTGTCCATCAATTCACTACGGACCAATGAGGACTTTGACCACATCATTTGTAACATTACAGTCATGATTATACCGAATAATCCCTGGTCATAATCATACCAAGTCCATCTATGCACTATAGGCCACAGATGACTTTTATCATAATATAAGCATGAGGATAATGACAATGATATAAAGAATCAATCAAATGAGATAAAGGATAAATATTAAATATTTATAATACAATTTATCCAGTGTTCAATAATAACTAAATGTTATTAATCACTTAATAATCTCATAATCTAATATCATTAATATTATAACAATATTTTAATCATTTCTTAAACTTATAAACAATTTATTTCAATTGTTTACACTTTATCAAATAATGCATTTAATCATTTAAAAATGTCATACTCATAAGATTTCATCATCAATGATCACATCCCTCATCAAAAATCTGCATATACCCTATATAGGATTCCCAAGCCATAAAATCCTATTTTCTAATTTTATTACTTCACATAACATATTTAATTCATTTACTCATAACTAGTTCATTTTCATGAAAAATAATAAATCAGTCCCAAAAATATTTTTTTTCTGAGATTTAGTGGAATATAGTCCCATATTGAACATATATTTTTCTCAGAATTTTTAAAATTCATTTACTATTTTTCATATGGCTAAAACTGCCGAATATTTAGACATTTATCATAAATTGTATTTTTGTCCAAAAATTCCGAAATTTACAGGATATACTCCTGTTATATACATGTACTCCCAATAAAAATTTCACCAATTTTGGAGTTAACCACAAGGAGTTATAAGGGTTTACTTTTAAAATAATTTTTTCCTATAAAATTTATAACTCCTAATCTATACATACAAAAATCGCCATTTTTGGACACAATCTAGAAAACTCATCAAATTATCATTTTAAATTTTTCCAGAATTTTTGATGGTCAGAAAAATTACGAAACTGCCCCTGGAAGAAACCCCTTTTTGAATGAAGATACTATTCATATGAATACAAAGGATCATTCACCATGCATGCGGTAATCCACATAGACAGGTTATTTCAACAGAATAATAAAGAATGGAATAACAGAATAATTCACCATACATGCGATAGACCTTACGAGACGAGTTATTCCCAATGAATAATAAAAAGCGGAATAATAACAACTAATTCACCATGCATACGATAGGCCATCAAGCAGACGGTGTTATTCTAATGAATAATAAAGAATAGAACCGGTCATGCGTAAACGCATGCATGTGATATTCTACGTAATAATAAAGAATGGAACGGTCATGCGTGCGCAGAGGCGGGATATTGCGACGAGAATAATAAAGAATGGAACCAGGTCACGCGTAACGCAAAAACGAGGATATTAAATGCAGAATAATAAAGAATGGAATAACGAAGAATTTCACCATTGATACGGTAGTCCGTGTATCTGAGTTATTCAACGAATAATAAGGAATGGAATAACAATAGCTCTCTTCATGAGTACGGAAGAAATAATATCCCTTGCGACTACAACAAATAATATCCATTACCTTAGAAGAAACTGAGTAGTGAAGTAGCAGAATACTTTTCTTCTTTCTCTCTATAGTTTCTCTCTCTAGAGTTTCAGTGAATTCGTAAGAAATAATGAAGGAATGAGCTTCTATTTATAGGAGAATGGACTGAATAGTAACTAATTCATGAACGGTCCAGATTGATTTACTTTTAAACGGACGGTCCATATTGAGTTACTATGCAGTATTAATAAAATATTCTAATAAAACAAAATTTTTTAAATAAAATAAAATATATTCTATTTATAATCTAATAAAACGAATAACTTTATAAAAGTATTCTGTTTTATATAAAAATATTTTACTATGCAAATACTATGCAAGCACTATGCATAATAAAATATATTATATTCTAATTATTGTCTAATAAAATAAATAACTTTATAAAAGTATTCTGTTTTATATAAAAAGATTTTACTATGCAAATACTATGCATAATAAAATATATTATATTCTAATTATTCTCTAATAAAACAAATAACTTTATAAAAATATTCTATTTTATAAAAAAAGATTTTCTGTTTTATTACATTAATAATACTAATAAAACAAAATTTATATAATATATATATATATATATATATATATATAAACTCCCGTGACTTCATAAAAAGACACCTCAATATATTTAACAATATTTATCATCATTATTATAATTAACAATATTAATCGACCAGGTCGTTCCCAGGAAAAAAAGGATTTTCCAATAAGGATTTCTCCCTATTGGCACGCAATTAGGTGACCAAACCTCTCTTTGGCAGAACTTCTCGACATCGTTAATATTGCAAATAATAATATGAATAACTTCGTCATCTCAATTATTGATTTAATAATATATAAAAATCGACAATAATAATGAATCAAATAACGTGAGATACTATGCAACAATTCTTTGTAATAATAATTGAACAAAAGCGAGTGACTTCTCACGTAAGCATCAATAATTAATCTGGTGTCTTCTTATGCAACCACGCCATATTCTTGTACTTTAACAAGGGTGTTTCAACAGTTAACGGTAAATCTTTCGCCGTTATTTTCATAAAAATATTTTTGTCATTTTCTCAATCCGATAATAATTCCGTTGTGGGGTCCACCAATAATTGTGTCATTGTATGAATATTCCCTGATAAAAAGAATATTCCCCGACACAACGAATATTTTATATCAACTTGCTTATTTTGCAAAATTTTCACATATCACCCTTAACTTTAAACTTTTATCAATTTAACTATTTACTAAAATAGAAAAATTGAATACTTTTATTTCATGAAATTCGGGGTCTCACAATCTCCCTTTCTTATGAAATTTTGCCCTCGAAATTTACGTACGTACCTGATATTCGAAGAGATGAGAATACCTTGTTTTCTTTTCAAATTGTACCTTCCCGGTAATTTCCTCGCTATCATGATTTTTCCATTTCTTATCTCCTATATTTCAGATATCATACAAGAATATAGCTTCAAAAGAAAGGTTAATTAACATATCACAATTTGTCAACTTATCAAGTAAACAATTTCAGCTTAGGTAAGTCACACACTAGCGAAGTATATAACTCGTCTCTCCCCTCCTAGTTTTAGACTCTTATCTCCGCCAGCGACCATATTCCTAAGCTCTGATACCATTTGTGACGCCTCCAAAATAGGTCCACCCGACCCATTCTGAGTCGCCATATATCACACTATAAAAATCAAATACAAACTTCATTTATACAATCGTTGAGCTCGTATAGATAGAATACGACCACGATTAATCATGTGAGTTTTAATACAAATGTATGTAACTCTCATGGTGCCTCGACCACATCTTTACAATGATACTTTACATAAAAGTATAGTCAAAAACTGTTTTAGAAATTAAAATCTTTGGGAAATGCTCAAGGAAACCTTCGTACATGGGAGGCCATGCTTCTAGGTTATGATAGATATCATATGTCCACAGAATTATCCTTGGTTGACCCAATAGACCCCAAAGAAAAACGAGAAGATTAATATCATCTTCTTTCCAATGGCGAGTCTTCTCTTGACATATAACTATCTCCACTGTCTCCAAGTGAAAATTATATTTCAAATAAACTCCAAGATCATATAGGTAGTGCTCGTAGATATACTCAGCAAGTGGATATGCACAACCCTGTCTTATGATAACACGAGGTGGTATGTCATTAAGCAAGTGGTTATAAAATATTCATTGTTGTCGGGGAATATTAGTTTGGTCGTGGAATATTCTTATTGTCGGGGAATATTCTTACGACGTCGCAGTCTTCTGTGGGACCCATAACGGAAAGCGATTGGATGAAAAAAATGACAAGTATAAGTTGTTTATAAATAACGGCGTAGTTGTTACCATTAATACTGTTGGAATACCCGGTGGTTAAAATACAGTAGCACACGGTATTGCACCAATTATTGATTCTTAAGTAAGAAGGAACTACTCAATAATGGTTACAGTAATTACTGTTCAATATTTTATTTTATTGATTCAATAATTGTTACGTTGATATTTTATATTATTGTTATTTCAATAATTGTCACTACAAAGTATTTTCTATTATCGGAGCAATAATTCATATTATTTGAATAATATTATTAGATAGCATTATTGGCAATGTCTAGAAAATTCTATCTAAGGAGAGGTTTGGTCACCTAATTGCGCGCCAGTAAGGAGAAATCCTTATTGGAAAGCCCCTTTTCCTGAGAAGCTACACGGTTGCATGATGATTGTGATTCTGTAATATTATTTGTGAATAATTAATTATTAATTTAAATGATAAGGAAAATATTCATTTTATGTGGATATAGATGGAGAAAATTTTAAAGTGACAATTGTTAAAAAATTGATATTTATCTTTTCTGATAAATAATTCATTTAAATATATTATTATATTTTAATAATATAATAATAGTGATATTTTTACAATGAATGTAGGATATATGAGTATATGAGGAGGAGTATTTTTGTTACTAAAAATATTTAAAACATGTTTTTCATATTCGTGGACCCCATTTCTCGACTGAAATTTGATTATAGCATATAAAATCGTCCGTATGTGGATTTCGGTCAACTTCGGCTTGGAATTTGGAAAAACTTTCTTCTGCAAAGTTGTAGATAATTAAATTTCCTATAGAATGGACATAAGATGCTAATTTTTTTGATAAAAGGGCTATTTATTATGAGGTATTGAAATTCTAGAATAATTGATTTTTGAAATTTTAAATATTTTTTAAAAGAAAAACGTTTTTTTCATTTGTGGGCATGTGTTAAATGGTTGAAATCAGCTTGTAAGGTGTGCGTAGGAATAAGTTTTGAAAATATTATTAATTTATTAAATTTTCTGCTTTGGTGTTCTAAGCATTTTCCTGTAAATAGGGTGCTTAGGTTAGAATTAAAAATCACACCAGAAACTGAAGTTTTCTCTCTCTATATTATTGAGTGTATTCTTGTGAGTATTTTGATACTTTGAGTGTTGTTATACGGTGCAAGTTCCTTCAGCGTTATATCTGATATTCCAGCCAGAAGTAATATTCTTTTCGAGGTAAGGAATGTTATTTTTTTTAAATGATATTATTTCTTCTAATATCATTATGCCGGAATATTGGTAAGATTTTTCTTGTGAAATTCTTGTTTTTTAGTGTCGGGATTACTATTCACATATCTGGTCTTAATCGGCGTATCGACACTATTCACGAATCACGATATACTATTTCACGAAAAGATTAAATTTTTATTTTTTTGTCCAAAATATCTATTATGGATACTAGCTTTGATTGTATCCATGTTTTGATCATTCTTGAATTTTACTCCACTATGATTATTTATGAAGTATTTTTGAACTCGGATTGTTTAAAGTACGAATCCTTAATATTTGTTATTTTGTTTCACTGGATTCGTTTTCTTTAAAATATTTTTCATCATCCTCAGTCCTAAATGATGATATTACTGAATATCTTTGGCTTGTAGTGCAAAGATTAATGATTTTTTGATGAATATCTTTGGCCCGTAGTGCAAAGATGAACAGGTGTTGAGATGAACATGACCAACTGATGAATATCTTTGGCCTGTAGTGCAAAGATGAATATTTGATTTAAGATGAATATTGATTGATGTTACAGGGATAAAATATTGATGATGGACTTTTAAATTCATAGATTATAGTAGATTTCATTCTCTACGTAACTCATCTATGAATTATTATTTCCACTGCGAATATTGATCTGAAACTTGTTGTCTATTGTATTTTATCAGATTTTTTCCTGTTGAAGACTAACGATAATTTGTTCTATATTATCTTAGTCATAATATTTTTTACTGGGCAAGTTGAGCTCACCCTTTTCCTTTTTGTTCCATTTTTCTTCTCAGGAGGCGAGAATGTAGCGAGTTCTAGTCGGGGTATGGAATGATGGTTCTAGAGAGTTATTTTAGTAGTCCTCACCATTTTTGTAAGATAATGTATTAATAATTGTAATGAAAACTTATTTGAGTGTGGATATTGTCTAGATGACAATATTTGTATTTAAACTCACAGTTTATGTGTTGTCGTATTTTGCACGACAATTGTATTAATAAAGTTGTAGTTGTTTCTGTACCATGTATTTTGGCGACTCAGAATGGGTGTTGTATACCTATTTTGGGGCATCACGGTTGGTATCAGAGCGTAGGGATATGATCTCTGGCGGAGATCAGGGAATAGAACTAGGAGGGGAGAGACGAGTAAATCCTTCGCTAGTGTGTCCTACCTAAGCTTATTTGTTGATTTGCAAGAGTATAGGGTTATTATGTTGCATATTAATTTATTTAATTAACCCTTATTTTATGGCATTATTTGAGAATGGCAACTGAGAATGTTAATAGTGGAATAAATGAGACCGTGGAGACTCCTTTACTCACCAATGAGGAGAATGTGCAACAGGCCGACAATGTTCCTCCTGTAAACAACACCACTGATCAGACGATGAACGACGGAATGTTTAGAAGCTTTTTACAGGTCATGCAAAATCAGACGAGGGAGACTCGTGCACAAAATACAGGTGGAAATGATAAAAACGCACGGTTTGTCATAACCAAACAGTTCAAAGAGTTGGGACCATCAAAATTCTGGGGAAAGCCGGATCCGATTAAGGAAGAAATGTGGGTCAAACAAATTACTAAAATATTCGATGTCTTGGGATGCATGGAGGAACATAAGGTTCCATTCGCCACCTTTATGTTCCGTAATGAGGCAGATTACTAGTGGGAATCTATGAAGTGTACACATCCAGCCACACTCAGCATATCTTGGGAGACGTTTCAGAAACTGTTTAATGACAAGTACTTTCCTGAAAGTATTCGTCATATGAAGGAAGTGGAGTTTATTAGATTGGAACAAAAAAACATGACGGTGTCCCAGTACGAGGCGAAGTTTGCAGAGTTATCCATGTTTGCACCTCATTTGGTGGAGAATGAGGAACGTATGACGCAGATGTTTCTGAGAGGTTTGAAACTCGGCATACGTCAATATCACATTTCTCATAAATTTTCTCTCTATTTAGATGTTGTCAAAAGGGCTCAATTATTAGAGCAAGATAACGAGTACGTTCAACCGAGGGACCACAACCAAGATTATACCGGTGACAGCAGTCATCAGAACAACGATAACCAGCAGAGAAAGAAAAATATGGACAAAGGCGGTAACCACTCTAGTGGTAATCATGGACATGAAAATAGAAGAAGCGAGTCGGGGGGAGATTTTAAAAAGAGGAGATTCAACAATGACAATGTAAAGATGTCAGCACCAGCAGCAACTGGTTCTAAGGGAGGAGAACGTGGTCATATGCTATAAATGCGGGAAAGAGGGACATATCAGCCCAAACTGCCCACAACAGTTCAAGGTATGTTATGATTGTGGAAAGAAAAGACATATCGCTCGAGATTGTACAATAGCAAAACCAACTCCAGCGGGGATGGTGACTCAAAAGGCTATCCCAAAAAAGTCAAAGTCAACGGTTCCTGGAAGAGCGTTTGTCGTGACTGGTCAAAATGCGAGGAACCCAAACGAGGTGATCACGGTTAAGCTAATCATAAATTCTTGCGAAGTTTATACCTTACTAGATACCGGTGCTACTCATTCATTTATCTCTCCTGCTTGTGCTCAACATTTAAACTTGACTCTGGAGAAATTAGACTTTGATTTATCTGTGAAGACTCTGTTAGGAGAAACTTTCATCACATCCACTGTTTATAAATCTTGTTTGATCCAAGTTGGCACCATCATATTACCTGTTGACCTTATCTCTTTAAAGATACTTGCTTTTGATGTGATTTTAGGGATTGATTGGTTAACTACTCATCATGCCAAAATTGATTATTTTTGTAAGGTTGTTAGTTTTCATATTCCTAACCAACTTTGTTATGCAATTCAAGCAACTAAACCACTAAAATCAATCAACGTCATATCAAGTCATAAAGCTATTTGTTTATTAAAAAAGCGGATGTCAAGCTTTCTTAGCCCATGTTATGGATTTGAATAAAGACACGCCGATTTGAATAATATTCTGTTGTTAGTAAATTTCGATGTATTTCTGAAGAACTTCCGTCTACCCCGAGCGTGAAGTTGAATTCTTTATTGATATTGAACTGATACAAAGCCCATTTCTAAAACCCCATATCGAATGGCTCTATTGAAATTCGTGGAGTTAAAGGTCCAACTACGAGGAGTTGTTGGACATCCAGTTTCATTCGTCTAGTACATCTCCTTGGGGTGCTCCTGTTTTATATGTAAAGAAGAAAGATAGAAGTATGCAACTTTGTATTGACTATCGAGAATTAAACCATGTCACTATCAAGAATAGGTATCCGCTACCTCGTATTGATGACCTGTTTGACCAGTTGTAAGGAGCACAATTTTTTTCAAAGATCGATCTTCGTTCTGGATATCATCAGCTGAAGATTAGAACTGAGGATATTCTAAAGACTACCTTCAGAACTCGGTACGGGCATTATGAATTCTTAGTCATGTCTTTTGGATTAACTAATGCTTCTACGGCTTTCATGGATATGATAAACCGGATATTCAAGGAATATTTGGATCAGTTCGTTGTTGTCTTTATTGATGACATCCTCATATATTCCAAAATCCGTGAAGATCATGAGCACCATTTGAAGCTGGTACTCCAAAGGCTTCGTGAAAACAAGCTATATGCCAAGTTGAAGAAATGTGAGTTCTGGCTTGAGGAAATAGCATTCCTTGGGCACGTGGTGTCAAAACATGGAGTATGTTGACCCGACGAAGATTGAAGCAATACAAAGTTAGAGCAACCAAGTTGGTAAATCAAGTCGTAGCTTTACGGGCTTAAATTTGGTTATTATCGAGAGATTTGTGGAAGGATTTTCTCGAATCTCTACTCCGTTAACTCAGCTGACTCAGAAAGATACAAAATTCGTATGGAGCGAGGAATGCGAAAAGATTTTCCAAGAGCTTAAGAGAGACTCATTTCAAAGACTTTTGTTACGACAATACCATCTGGTTCGGATGGATTTGTTATCTACAGCGATGCTTCAGGCAAAGGGTTAGGATGTGTTCTCATGCAACGTGGGAAAGTCATAGTCTATGCCTTGCGACAACTTAAAAAGTATGAGAGGAATTATCCTACTCATGATCTAGAGTTAGCGTGATCATTTTCATTTAAAGATCTGGAGGCACTATATATATGGGGAGAAAGTGGAGATATATTCAAACCATAAAAGCCTCAAATATTTCTTCACCCAAAAGGAACTCAACATACGGCAACGAAGTTAGCTCGAGCTGTTAAAAGATTATAACCACACCATTCAATACCATCCTGGAAAAACAAACATTGTAGCTGACGCGTTGAGTAAAAGTATAGGGATATGTCAATTAACCCTTATTTTGAAACTATATTCTAGAATGATATCTGAAATACAGGAGATGAGAAATGGGAAAATCATGATAGAGAGGAAATAACTGGGAATGTACAATCCGAAAAGAAAGCAAGGTATTCTCATCTCTTTGAACTATCAGGTACGTAAATTTTGAGGGCGAAATTTCATAAGGAGGGGAGATTGTGAGATCCCGAATTTTATGAAATTAAAGTATTCAATTTTTCTATTTTGTTAAATAGTTAAATTGATAAAAGTTTAAAGTTAAGGGTGATATGCGAAATTTTTTCAAAGTAAGCAAGTTGTCATAAAATAACCGATAGTAAAAGTACAGTAATACGCGTGGTTGCATAGTGGCACACGGTATTGATTATTGATGCTTACGTGAGAAGTCACTCAGTTTTATTCAATTATTGTCACAGTATTTTATATTATTAAATCAATAATTAAGACGACAAAGTTATTCATATTATTATTTTCAATATTGACAATGTCTAGAAGTTCTGTCAAGGAGAGGTTTGGTCACCTAATTGCGCGCCAATAAGGAAAAATCCTTATTCGAAAGCCCCCTTTTTCCTTGGAATGATCTGATTGTTAAATATTATGAGTTATAATATTAATGATGAATAAGTTCGTGTTGATTAAAGATGAAATTGATAGTTCCATTGTGTTGGGATTATTAGTGTTAATGGAAATCGTCATTTATTTCGATAATAATTGATGTCTGGAAGTTATATTGACCAATCGGGTAATTCACCAGATAAATGAGCAATTAATTGCTATTAATTCACATGCTTATAACTATTTGTTCACATGTGTGTACTATTGATTCACATGATTTACTATTAGGGGAGTTGGTGCAAGATTGATAATACTTGCATGACTAAATTAAAAATGGAAGTATAGATGAAGGTACTATACTATAATTAATTTTTTCACATGTTTAGAACTATTGAGTCACATGATTTACCATTGATTCACATGATTTACTACTAGGGGAGGTGATGCAAGTTTGATAATACTTGCAGGACTAAATTAAAAATGAAAGAAAAGTTGAAGGTATTGTACTGTAATATTTAGAGCCCCAAAACGTGCAATTATCAAAATTATATTTTTCTATAAATAGAAGCTCATTCTTCCTTCATTTTTCACCAATTCACTAAGTCTCACAAGAGAAATTATAAAGATAGAAGCTATAGAGAGAAAGAAGAAGAGTAGTCTGCTACTTCACTACTCCAGTATCCAGTCTTCTTCAGAGGAAAGGGTTATTATTTTTATATTCTGAAGAGATATTATTTTTCGTATTCGTATGAATATTATTATCGTTCAATATTCATTATATTCGTTTAATATTCGTAGAATATTATTTTCGTTCATTATTCGTAAGGAATATTATTTTCGTTCAACCGTTGTAAGTAAGGGGTTTTTGCCAGGGGCAGTTTCGTAATTTTTCCTACCCTCAAAAATTCTGGAAAAATTTGAAATGATAATTTGATTAGTTTTCTAGATTTTGTCCAAAAATAGCGATTTTTGGATGTATAGATTAGGAGTTATGAATTTTATGGGAAAATACTATTTTAAAAGTAAACCCTTATAACTCCTTGTGGTTAACTCCAAAATTGGTGAAATTTTTATTGGGAGTACATCTATATAACAGCAGTATACCCTGTAAATTTCAGAATTTTTGGACAAAAGTACAGTTTTTGATAAATGTCTAAATATTCAGAAGTTTTAGCCATATGAAAAATAGTAAATGAATATTAAAAATTCTGAGAAAAATATATGTTCAATTTGGGACTATATTATCCTAAATCCCAGAAAAGAAAATTTATTTTTACTGATTTGGTATTTTTCATGAAAATAGGCTAGTTATGAGTAAATGAATTAAATATGTTATGTGAAGTAAAAAAATTGGAAAGTAGGATTTTATGGCTTGAGAATCCTATATAAGGTATATGCAGATTTTTTATGAGTGTTTTGGTTATTGGTGATGAAATCTTATGAGTTTGACATTTTAGGATGATTAAATGCATTAATTAGTAAAGTGTAAACAATTAAAATAAATTATTTATAAGTTTAAGAAATAATTAAAATATTATGGTAATATTAATAATATTAGATTGTGAGATTATTAAGTGATTTATAACATTTGGATTAAGGTGTTATAAATATTGATATGGATTTTATTGTGGACCTTTATCTTTTTGTGTCGGGGTTACTATTTACGTATACGATACTATTCACGTATACGATACTATTCATGTATATGGCACTATTTGCGTATATGACATTATTTATGTATATGGTACTATGTATAAATATGGAGTACTATTCATGAGTTACTATTCACGAGTTACTATTCATGAATTACTATTCACGAGTTAATATTCATGAGTTACTATTCACGGGGTACTATTTACCCGAAAAATATATTTCTTTTCTGTCCAAATTATTTTTGGCATATGAATATTATTCTTGAATTTTACTCCACAAAGCAGTATCATGTTGACAATTTGGATATTTTTAAACTCTGGATAAATTTAAAGTCTTTAATATTTATCCTTAATTTCGTTGATTAATGCCTATATAATTGTCATCATCCTCATGCTTATATTGTGATGAAAGTCATCTCGTGGCTTACGTGCGTAGATGGATTTGTTGATTATTAGTTTCTGAGTTGTATATTTGTTGGCTTACGTGCAAAGATGGACTTGTTGATTATTGGTTTTATAGTTGTATATCTTTGAACTTACGTGCAAAGATGGACAGGTGTATGACATGATCATAACCACTGGTGATAATAACGAATATCCTTGGCCCATAGTGCATGGATAATTCGATGATGTGATTGGCAGGATCATGACCATTAGTTAACAGTTGAATGTATTTGGCCGTAGTGCACTGACAGACAATTGATTGGTATGATCATGACCATTGGTTTTATAGTTGAATATCTTTGGTGTAAGACTCCAACTTTTATGAATAAAGATTAATTTCTCTCGAAATATATTTTTGAATATTATGGTGTGGATATAATATAATGTTATAGTTGTGGGTAATATTTACAAATTTTGCAATGTAAGCAAGTGGTTATATAATATTCGATTAGTTGGGGAATATTCGTTTTAACGGGGAATATTAAATGCGACGCCAGTACAATCATTAGTGGACCCATAACTTGAAGTATTATCGTTATTTAGAAAATGACATAATTATCTTTTATAAAAATAACAAATGAAGTTTTACCGTTAAACCTGTTGAAATACCCTTAGTAGTAAAAGTACGATGTCTGGCGTCATTACATAGTAGCACTTTGCAATATTGATTATTGATCTTTACGTGAAAAGTCACTCGCTTATATTCAATTATTACTACACGTAATTCTTTGCATCATATCTCTCGTATTATTGATTCAATTATTGTCACAATTATCATCTGCATAATATGTTATATTATTAAATCAATAATTGAGACGGCAAAGTTATTCATATTATTAAATTTCAATATTTACAATGTCAGAAGTTACATCGAGGAGAGGTTTGGTCATCTAATTGCGGCGAATAAGGAGAAATCTTTATCTGAAAGCCCTCTTTCACGGGAGCGACACAGTTGTTAAATATTGTGAGTTATAATATTAATGATGAATAAGTTTGTGTTGATAAAAAATGAAATTGATAGTTCTATTGTGTTGGAATTATTAGTGTTAGTGGAAATCGACATTTATTTCGATATTAATTGATGTCTGGAAGTTATACTGACTAGTCAGGTAATTAATCAGATAAATGAGCAATTAATTGCTATTAATTCACATGATTATAACTATTGATTCACATGATTGAACTATTGATTCACATTATTTACTATTAGGGGAGGTGGTGCAAGTTTGATAATACTTGCAGGACTAAATTAAAAATGAAGAAAAAGAGGAAGGTATTATACTGTAATATTTCAAGCCCCAAAATGTACAATTATCGAAACTATATTTTCCTATAAATAGAAGTTCATTCTTCCTTCATTTCTCACCAATTCACTAAGTCTCACAAGAGCAATTATTATAGAGAAATTATAGAGAGAGAAAAGAAGAAAAGTCTCACTACACCTCACTATTCTAGTATCCAGCTTTCTTACGAGGTAAGGGGGTATTATTCTTTCGTATTCATGAAGAGAGTTATTTTGTTTCAATACTCATAAGAGTTGTTATTCCATTCTTTATTATTATGTTGGAATAACTTTTACATCTGAAGTACCGCATACATAGTGAAATTCTTCATTATTCCATTCTTTATTATTACATTTGGAATAACTTTTATCTGTCATCTTGATCTATCGCATGCGCCCGTGAATTCTGTTGTTATTCCATTCTTTATTATTACATTGGAACATCTTGTCTGCATGCGGATTCTGCATGACACAGGTTCCATTCTTTATTATACATTTGGAACATCACATGCATGCGAATTACATATATGACTGGTTCCATTCTTTATTATTTTGTTAGAACATCCCATGCATGCGGATTACGCATGACTGGTTCCATTCTTTATTATTACATTGGAATATCACATGCATGCGGATTACGCATGACTTGGTTCTATTCTTTATTATTACATTAAGAATAACTTTTCTGCTGTCTTGATCTATCGCATGCTGGTGAATTCTTCATTTATTCCATTCTTTATTATTACATTGGAATATCCATACTATGTGGATTACCGCATGCATGGTGAATAATCATTCGTATTCATTCCTTATTAAATTATGGAAATGATCTGTCTACGTGGGTTACCCCATGGCGGGCGAAAATCCATTTGCAGTTTTATATATTCTATTATACTCAGTTGGTTAAAGTTTTGACTTCTATACTCCATAAAATTAGTAGAATATCCTGGATATTTGCGCTTCATCCAGTATCTTTTCATGGAAATATTCTTCTGAGCATTCTTGAATTTTACTCCACAAAGCAATATCATGTTGACAATTTGGACGTAATTGACTTCGGGATAAATTAACTTATAAATCTTTAAAATTTATTCTTGAACTTGTTATATTTAATTATTATGTCATTGTCATCATCCTCATGCTTATATTGTGATTAAAGTCATCATTGGCTTACGTTCATAGATGGACTTGGTATGATTATGACCAGGAATCATTCAGTATAATCATGACCTATAATGTTATAAATGATGTGGTAAAAGTCCTCAGTGGCCTGTAGTGCATTGATGGACAGTTTTTGGTATGATTATGATCAGAGATTATTCAGTAGATTCATGACCATTGATGATTTAATGAATATCCTTGGCCCGTAGTGCAGGGATGACTCGATGATGTGGTTTATTTATTAAAATTTGAGTCTCGTGATATAAAATTGATAAAAACATTTTAAATCATAGAAGATAGTAGATATCATGCTCTACTTGACTCTTCTAATGGATTGCTTATTCACCGCAGATTAAACTTGATGTCTATTGTATTTTATCGGTTTAACATTATTGAAGACTAATGATAATTTATTACAGATTATCTTAGTCATAATATTTCTTATTGGGCTAGTTGAACTCACCCTTTTACTTTCATTGTTCTCTTCAGGAAATGAGAACGTGGCAAGGACTAGTCGGGGAGCGGAGTGATGGTCCGAGATGGTGTATTAGTAGTCCTCACTATTCTATAAAATAGTGTGACAATAAATGTAATGAGGACTCTATTTGAGAGTGAATATTATCTAGAAGGCAACATTCTGTTTAAACTTTCAATATGTTTTGTCGTATATTACACGAATCGTTGTATAATTAAGTTTGTATTTGTATTACGTACCATGTATTTGGCGACTCAAGATGGGTGATGTATACCTGTTTTGGGGGCGTCATAGTTGGTATCAAATCTTAGAGATATGATCCCTGGCTGAGATGTGAGACAAGAACTAGGAGGGGAGAGACGGATAATTCCTTCGCTAGTATGACCTACCTAAGTTTATTTAGTATTTAATTGGTCGGTCAGAGTATAGGGATAATATGTGATATGATAATTAACCCTTGTTTTGTGGCAGTATTTGAAAATGGCATCCGAAAATGTTGAGATAAACAATGAAGCACATGAGACCATTGAGTCACCACAGATTAATACCCAAGATAATGTGCAACAGGAGGACAATAATCCTCAAGTAAACAACAACGATCAAATGATAAACGATGGGATGTTCAGAGGTTTTATGCAATTCATGTAACATCAGGCAAAGATGGCTCCTGTCCAAAATGCAGGTGGAAACACTGATAACTCTCGGACGGTCACCGCTAAGCAGTTCAAGGAGCTGGGACCACCGGAGTTTTTTTGAGAGCCAAAACCACTTAAGGCGGAGACGTGGATAAAGCAGATCAATAAGATATTTTATGTCTTGGGATGCTCCGAGGAGCAAAAGGTTCCCTTTGCCACTTTCATGTTGCGAGCAAAGGCAGATTACTGGTGGGAATCTGTAAAGCGTACTCAACCTGTCGCACTCAAAATGTCTTGGGAGAAGTTCCAAGAGCTGTTCAACAACAAGTACTTTCTTGAAAGTATTCGTCACATGAAAGAGGTAGAGTTCATCAAGCTTGAGCAAAAAAATATGACCGTGGCACAGTACGAAGCTAAGTTTGCCGAGTTATCTCATTTTGCGTCCCACTTGGTTGATAATGAGGAGAGAATGACGCAGATGTTTCTAAGAGGTTTGAAACCCGAGATACGTCAATACCTTATCTCTCATAAATTGTGCTTGTATTCAGATGTTGTGAATAGGGCTCAGTTATTGGAGCGCGATAATGAGTCAACCCAACCAAAAGAGAGCAGCCGAAAAGTCGATAATATCAGTGGTAGCAGTCATCAAAGCGGTGACAACAAACGTGGAGGAAATCAACATGCCATAAATGGTAATCACTTCGGTGGTAATCATGGCCATGACAGTAAGAGTAGACATTTCAAGAAAAGGAGATTCAATAATGATGGAAAGACGTCAGCACCAACACCTGTTGTTAAGGAAGGAGAACGACCACCAGTCGTATGTTACAAATGTGGAGGGGAAGGACACATAAGTCCAAACTGCACGATGCAGTCTAAAGCATGTTACCAATCAGTTGTCTACCTTTGTACTACGGGCCATTGGCGACGGCACTATCCGTCGCCCTTCCCGTCGTCGAATGGGTCATCGCCCTTGGCTCCGTCGCCATTTCATGGTCGACGAGAGGGTCATTCTTGTGAGGGGTCATTCTTGGAGTGGCGGTAGTCGATAATGAGGTATTGGCGACGGCTTTGGCGACGAAATAGACCATCAATAATGGTTTTCCCATAAAATTAAAAAGCAGTCATTGCCGACGGCATAGCCGTCGCCAATGACCTTCAATCCTCGTCGCCAATGAGTGTTTTAAAAAAAAAATTAAAAATTTGCAAAATACCACTGTTCATTTACATATACATAAATATACCTGTTATAAACTAAAGAAAAATTATAAAGAATTCTTCACGAACGCATATCAATAACAATAATAGCTTTTTCTATATCAACCATCAAATATGTAAACAATGTAATGACTTATAGATAAAAGTCGTATAATGTAAATACAAAATATAATCATAAACAATCAATATAGTTAGATACATATACCATCAACCTAACTAGATTCTAAACTCTAGTCTGTACAACTCAAAAGCTGTATAAATATACATATATGAAAGTCAAAATATAAACATAATGGGTACATAACGGCCGATGCGGGTTTTGGGCTCTTTTTCGGCCTTTTGCCTAAGTGTTGGCGAGTTTTGCAAACTGGGCGATAACTCGGTCTTCGTATGCCAGAATCGAGTCCCGTAAGTTTTAACGCGTGTCTAATACCTACACGGTGCTATGTGTGTGTTTACGTGGCGTTCGGACGGCCGAGGCGGGTTTTGGGCTATTTTTCGGCCTTTTTCCTAAGTGTTGGCGAGTTTTGCAAACTGGGAGATAACTCGGATTCAGTACGTCGGAATCGAGTCCCGTAAGTTCTAATGTGTGTGTAATACCTACATGATGCTATGTGTGTGTTTGCGTGTTGTTCGGACAACCGAGGCGGGTTTTAACCTCTTTTTTTTGCCTTTTGCCTAAGTGTTGGCAAGTTTTGCAAACTGGGTGATAACTCGGATTTCGTATGTCGGAATCGAGTCCCGCAAGTTGTAACGTGTGTCTAATACCTACGCGGTGCTATGTGTGTTTTTACGTGTTGTTCGAAAGACCGAGACGGGTTTTGACCTCTTTTTTGGCTTTTTGCCTAAGTGTTGGCGAGTTTTGCAAACTGGGCGATAACTCGGATTCCGTACGTCAGAATCGAGTCCCGTAAGTTCTAACATGTGTCTAATACCTACGCGGTGCTATGTGTGTGTTTGCGTGTCGTTCGGACGACCGAGGCGAGTCTTGACCTCTTTTTTGGCCTTTTGCCTAAGTGTTGGTGAGTTTTACAAAATGGGCGATAACTCGGATTTCGTATGTCAGAATCGAGTCCCGTAAGTTGTAAAGCGTGTCTAATACCTACGCGGTGCTATGTGTGTGTTTGTGTGTCATTCGGATGACCGAGGCGGGTTTTGACCTCTTTTTCGGCTTTTTGCCTAAGTGTTAGCGAGTTTTGCAAACTAGGTGATAATTCGGATTTCGTACGTCAGAATCGAGTCCCGTAAGTTCTAACTCATGTATAAAACCTACGCGGTACTATGTGTGTGTTTGCATGTCATTCGGATGGCCGAGGCGGGTTTTGACCTCTTTTCGGCCTTTTACCTAAGTGTTGGTGAGTTTTGTAAACTGGGCGATAACTCAGATTTCGTACGTCGGAATCGAGTCCCGTAAGTTCTAACGCTTGTCTAATACCTACGCGGTGCTATGTGTGTGTTTGCGTGTCATTCGGACGACCGAGGCGGGTTTTGATCTCTTTTTTGGCCTTTTACCTAAGTGTTGACGAGTTTTGCAAACTGGGCGATAACTCGGATTTCGTATGTCAGAATCAATTCCCGTAAGTTGTAACATTTGTCTAATACCTACGCAGTGCTATGTGTATATTTGTGTGTCGTTCGGACGACCGAGGCGGGTTTTGACCTCTTTTTCGGCCTTTTACCTAAGTGTTGGCGAGTTTTACAAATTGGGCGATAACTCGGATTCCGTACATCGGAATCGAGTCCCATAAGTTCTAACGCGTGTCTAATACCTACGCGGTGCTATGTGTGTGTTTGCGTAGCATTCGAATGACCAAGGTGGGTTTTGACCTCTTTTCGGCTTTTTGCCTAAGTGTTGGCGAGTTTTGCAAATTGAGCGATAACTCGGATTTTGTACGTCAGAATCGAGTCCCGTAAGTTCTAACGCATGTCTAATACCTATGCGGTACTATGTGTATGTTTGCGTGTCGTTCGTACGGTCGAGGCGGGTTTTGACCTCTTTTTCGGCCTTTTGCCTAAGTGTTGGCGAGTTTTGTAAACTGTGCGAAAACTCGGATTTCGTACGTTGGAATCGAGTCCCGTAAGTTCTAACGCATGTCTAATACCTACGTGGTGCTATGTGTGTGTTTGCGTGTCGCTCGAGCAGTAGAAAGCGTTTTAACCTCTTTTTGGCCTTTTGCTAAGTATTGGCGAGTTTATAAATTGGCGATAACTTTCGGATTAAAATGCGTCGGAATCGAGTCCGTAAGTTTTATCGCGTGTCTATTACCTCTGGCGATGCTATATGTGTGTTTATGTGTCGTTCGAGACGGCCAAAGGCGGGTTTTGACCTCTTTTTGACTTTTTGCCTAAGTGTTGTGAGTTTTGTAAAGCTGGCGATAACTTTCGGATTTAAATGCGTCGAAATCGATTCCGTAAGTTGTAGCGTGTGTCTCAATACCTCACGCGGTGCTATATGTGTGTGTTTGCGTGTCGTTGAGACGGCCGAGGGAAGTTTTGACCTCTTTTAGGACCTTTTTCTTAAGTGTTGGCGAGTTTTACAAATCTGGGCGTGAACTTTCGATTCTCATGCGTCGAAATCGAGTCCCATAAGTTCTAACGCTGCGTGTTTAATACCTAGCGGTGTGTTATGTGTGTGTTTTAAATGGCGTTCGAATGACCGAGGTGGGTTTGACCTCTCTTTTTGGGTTTTGCCTAAGTGTTGGCGAGTTTTGCAAATCGACGATAACTTTCGGATTACATGCGTCGAGAATCGAGCCCCGTAAGTTCTAACGCATGTCTAATACCTATCTTGGTACTATGTGTGTGTTTGCGTGTCGTTTGTACAGCCGAGACGGGTTTTGACCTCTTTTTTGGCCTTTTGCCTAAGTGTTGGCGAGTTTTACAAACTGGGCGATAAATCGGATTTCGTATGTCGGAATCGAGTCCCGTAAGTTCTAACGCATGTCTAATACTTATGCGGTACTATGTGTATATTTGCGTGTCGTTCGAACGGCCGAGGCGGGTTTTAACCTCTTTTTCGGCCTTTTCCCTAAGTGTTGGCGAGTTTTGCAAACTGGGTGATAACTCGGATTTCGTATGTCGGAATCGAGTCCCGTAAGTTCTAACGCGTGTCTAATACCTACGCGGTGCTATGTGTGTGTTTGCGTGTCTTTCGGACGATCGAGGCGGGTTTTGACCTCTTTTTTGGCCTTTTGCCTAAGTGTTGGCGAGTTTTGCAAACTGGGCGATAACTCGGATTCCGTACGTCGGAATCGAGTCCCGTAAGTTGTAACGTGTGTTTAATACCTGCGCAGTGCTATGTGTGTGTTTGCGTGTCGTTCGGAAGACTGAGGCGGGTTTTAACCTCTTTTTCGGCCTTTTGCCTAAGTATTGGCGAGTTTTGCAAACTGGGCAATAACTCGGATTCCGTACGTCAGAATCGAGTCCCGTAAGTTCTAACGCGTGTCTAATACCTACGTGGCACTATGTGTGTGTTTGCGTGTCATAGCAATACAATTACAAATTACAATTATAAATTACAGAAATTAAATAAAGAAATACAGAATTTAATTGTTTTGACCTGTCGAATATGTGGTGGAAAGATGTTGGCGAAGACAATTTGCACATACTGTGGATGCCTCCTCCGTCTACTACACCCACGAGGTCGTCAACGACAATTATAGGATCTATAGAGCCGTGGACAACCTCTGAGCTATTTGGTAGATCCGCCGCGTGATGGTGCGCTTTATTGCCTGACAACACTGCTTCGTTATGCACTCCTCTATGATCTGCCGGAAGATGTCGTCAGATAATGAAGGGCTGACACCCGATCCACACGCACCACTACCTCTAATGGGTGGGCGCCATCGAGATCTCGCATGAGGGGACTAGGGTAAGGCTGGGACATGGGGAATGCCCACAACTCTACCCTTCTTGGTCCCCAGCAGCAGCTGCCGATCCTCTATCTCTCATCGGCTGACATCGTATACTCGCCTCTTAGAGTGTCACCTCTCCGGGCTGCTTTCAAGACCACATAAGATCCTCGAACCATCGCTGAAAAAAAACACATTAGTAGATGATACGCAAAAAATAAAATGAAATAATACAAAAGAATATCCGAATTTTAAATACATACTAAATAAGATAATTACATAAACTTACGGCATATGCGTTACGCTTTTCGGGGTGAGATATAACCACTTTGTCACCTTTCTTTTTGGTGGGAGTGCCACCAAAACTCAAGCGGGAGGGTGCATGCTATAAAACTCACCTCGAGTCTCTCCAGACAGTCGTGCACGATTGAGACCCAGTCACGATGTGGGAGGCGACTACTGCTGTCGGCGACTAAATCTTTGTGTGGCGACATCTTCTTGAAGGCCTCGCCATCCCAAATCTTTGCACATCTCGTCCCCACACCGCAGCGGATATGAAATCTAGCCGGACATCCTTAAAGTGTCATCCATCACCCATCTTCGTGCGGGCCTTCTTCTTCGAAATCATAGACCCACTTGTGACAATTCATCTCTAGGTATCTCATGCGAGCAGGTCATGCCATGGGCTTCTGCCTGATCCTCAAAACGATAATATCTCTGCACATTACACATTAAGAAGCTTAGTAGACAACATAAATCAAAGAGGTAACAGTATATTCAAATGGAATATAAAACTAGCATATGAATGATTGACATCCTACCTTAAACTTAGCAATAATCAGCTACCATGTGCGGTTATCCACATCCGCCCACCTCATCCACGGGCTTGAGAATCGGTTACGGACGATCCCAAGCAACGTGTTCCTTGGCGTGGCGTCAAGGATACTACAATTGAAATTAATACATTGCAAATTATAAAGAATATATAAGAACTAAATACTTATGTTATAGTAATACTATATAGGATTATGAAATTAATTACCTATGAGTCCCAATACGACATATAAGAGGCGCCTGGGGGGGGATTCCCTAGCAAGCCACGTCTTTAGTCCCTCATGAGAGGCTCGTCGATCACCTATGTAGTGAAATACATCAATATTTATATAAATGAATATAATGTCAATATAATAAAAATAAAAAATAATAAGATGTATCCCAAAAATATGTAATTATACACGATGATCCTACTGATCATCACGCTGCGTAGAATCGCCACGGTCCCCGACGACCGCATACGCCCACCACGATCGCCATATGTGGTGTGCGTGCCATATGTATATATCTTTTGTCAAATCATAAAAAATATTATTAAACATTAAAGAAATACTATATTTGAGCACAATAACAAAGAGGATAACATACGAGATACAACTAAAAGAATGCAACATAAATAGTAACCTAAAAAGGATCTGAAAGATAAATAATAACACCTTGAGTAGATTAATATAAGTTGAAGATAACGATTGCCTTACTACAAACTATTACATTTGAATACAACTAAAAGGACACAAAAGAGTACATACTCTAATCATTTATATCGTCAAAGCCAGTCGATATCGAATCATCATCTTGACGCAATAGATCTTCACTATCGTTGTCATCACCATCTTCGTCAAATCCTCAACGATTTCTTCAATTATATCTACCTCCTCAACAACATCGTCTTCACTTTTGACAAATGACAACATCATCCTCTTCTTCACTAGACTCACTAATAATTGTTACATGATCAGGTGTGACACTAGTAGACTCAACTTGTAAAGGTTCATCGTCTGGACGAGGAGTTGTGCCTTGAAAACCATGGGCACTGGTGGTTATAACAGCATGCCATGGACTTGCAGGGGTCTTAACACTCCGCGCGTAGTACACCTGTATTGCTTGACTTGCTAAAATAAAAGGCTCGTCTATACCACTTATCAGTCTTAGTTTTGACTTATCGTTAACAGTCACTCGTCCTGAATTTTTATCTACTTTAACTCCATTCTCAACATCAAACCAATGACAATTGAAGTAAACTAATTCTTTATGACTCCAATACTTGAGCACGACAAATTCTAACAATCGTCCATACCAGTCATCCCAAATGTTATCATAGCAGCTACCTTTCACCACAACACCAGAATCAACAGAAGCGACTTCCCCAATATCGCAACACTTAAATCATGGCAGTTGACAATGCGGCATGTATAAGTATCTACAGATCTTTCGGGGCCATCGACTATAAGCTTTAATGGATTATCAATAACTCATCTACAGGAGGACCTAATGTACATTAACACAACATATTCTAAAGTTAATTACGCCATAAGAATAAATCTTTGATGGTAGATTCATTGAACTTATAAAGGTTAGACTTACATGATCTTTAAACCATTGCACAAATTCTCCATTTCTCAAATTTTATAAATCCCGTCCGATATACTTTTGGATTTACTTCCACGTGACTTGACATCATATTAACTACAAAGACAGATTATATACTCAATGTGTTTGTAAAGGAACTTGACACAATTACACCAGACATATATAGTTATGACTACTTACTTAATGTATTGCGCTACTTCATTCATGTTGACAAGTGCATATAATATGGCAGCTGCATACTCACTATCGGTCAAGAATCGCCTTTTTTTTACCATCTAATGGGCGTACAGGATGACTAAAGGCCGTTAATTCTCCATTTTCCTCGTGGTCAACAGCCTGATTTTGACTTAAGCGATTGTGCTTTGTCTGAACATTCGGCTCAAAGTACAACGAGCAAAAATTAACAAGTTCCTCCATAACATAACTTTCAGCAATTGACCCCTCTACACGAGCTTTATTCTTCACCTTTTGATTTAGACGTCGCATATACCTATGTGATATATAAATTAGCAAAAAAAGAATGAACATTTTACCGTATTAAAAAAATTAATGTCATTACCTCTCGAATGGATACATCCATCTATATTATGCACGGACCGCCAAACTTAGCCGTATATGGCAAGTGAATAGCCAAATGCTCCATTGAATCAAAAAATGATGGAGGGAAGATCATTTCTAACTTTCACATTATTTCCACTATCTGCATCTCCATTTTATCTATGTCTTTGAGCTGAAGCTTTGTCAAGCATAGATCTCTAAAGAAATTAAATAAATATATCGATTGCTTGACCACACGTTTGATAACAAGTCGATAAATGCCACAGGGATCAACTTCTGCATGAATACGTGACAATCATGACTTTTGAGACCTTGAAACTTCAACTCTTCGACTTTACAGCACCTTGCTATATTCGAAGAATATCCATCTGGGAGATTCAGTCCACTGATCCAATCACATATCAATATTAAATGTTCCCTAGTCAAAGTATATTCAGCTTTAGGTGTTACCGTCTTACTACCCTCCTGATACAGCCACAGATCTTCCCTAATGTTTATTTCTACCAAATCAAACCTCGACTTGTTGTTGTCCTTTGTTCTACCAGTGGCATCTAGGACTGTATAAAAAATGTTATCAAATACGTTCTTCTCCGTATGCATCGGATCTAAACAATGACGGATGCAAAGTGTAGCCTAATAAGGCAGGTCAAAGAACATGGATCTGTGTGTCCAGTTGTGAACCTTGCCGTAACCATAAGCTCGCTCTAATATGTGATTCTTCCCTGGAGGTGGAAACTTCAAATGACTAATCCAACTCAACACTGCTGACCCAGAAAGACGGTCAGGTACTTGACGTTTCTCTATTTTTCGATTGAATTGTCTACTCATCCGTCGATAATGATGTTCAATAGGCAAAAACTGTCTGGATGTTGTAAAGAAACTCATTTTTCCCCCATGTTTGAGTCGTACAGCTTTAACTGACCCCATGCACACGGGACATGACAAGCCCCCGTGAGTAGACCGACCAATGATCATTCCTAACGTCGGGAAGTCATTTATTGTCCACAGTAAAGCTGCCGTCATGTCAAAAAGTTCTGCTTAAGAGATACATCATAAGTTTGAACCCCTTTTTCCCACAACATCTTCAACTCATCAACTAACGGCCTGAGGTATACATTGATGTCTTTACCTGGACTCTTATCACTCGAAATCAATAAAGGCATGAACATGTAGGGATCTTTCATGCACATCAAAGGCGGGAGGTTATACACCACAATAATCATCGACCAAGTTGAGTAGGGCTTTGTGTAAGGCCCGTTAAACGGATTAAACCCATCCGTAGCAAGTCCTAGCCTAACATTACGAACCTCTTCAGCAAACGAGGGGTGCTTGTTATCAAAAAAATTTCACTCAAGCACATCTGCCGGGTGCGTCAGTTGACCTTCAACTATGTCCCGTGTAGAGTGCCACCTCATATCCTCAACGGTATGTGTTGACATGAACAACCGCTGAAGCCTCGGGGTAATGGGAAAGTAACGTAAGATCTTTCTCGGCACGTCTTTTCCCTTTTTCTTGCATTGTTCACAGTATCTACTTGTACCACAAATATCACACGACCTCTTATCTTTATTGACATCACCGTAATACAACATACAGTCATTCTCACAAGCATCAATCTTCTCATACCCCAGATTGAGCCTTTTGACCATTTTCTTCACATCATAGTATGACTCCGGTAACTTATTGCCTGCAGGTAAGCACTCCTTCACAATGCTTAACAGTTCATTAAAACCTCTCTCGCTACTGATCATGCGCGTTCTTGAAGTATAAAAACTTAGTCACGGCGAGATAAGGCGGTATGCTTTTTTTGCGACATCATAATACGATGGCATCATTGATTCATGCAATAACTCATAAAAACCCTTAGCCCCGTCATTCGGCTCTTGCTCAACACTACTGTCATCCCGATCATATTCCACTAGAAGTATGAACCAAAGACTTCATTATCATGTTAAAATGCGATCAAAGGTTTCATCACCTCTAGATTAGGTTACGATTAATGTTCATCCAACCAGGTTTCCCCATGATAGATTCATGTCGTATAACCCTGCTTGAACCCATACGCAAATAAGTTGTACATGACATCACTCCTTTCCTTCCACACTTCATTCACACACCTCTTACAAGGACATCTAATATCATCGCCGCTGACTTGCTCAAACGCGAAGTTGAGAAACCTGTTCAACCCCACTACGATACTCGAGCTAAGCCCACTCTATCGGTGGCTACCCTAAGTTCCATCCAACTTGATCAATGGACATCTCGGACAACCGTCGATATATATATGGAAAGTTAGACAAACACAATCAAGTCTCCAAGTTAATGTATATGCAAGCTTATGAGTTTCCTAACTTCATCTCCCACTTCTAACACGGTCGAAGCTTTCTATCCCATTCTCGGATGTGTTGCCTCCCTGATGCCAACAACTTGAATACATCTTTAAATTTTTCAGAAATTTCGACAGCACCTCCCCATGGTCTTCAAGTACACGAAATAGACTAACACACTGTAGTCTAAATATGCACCCGAAGAATGTGATGCCCCCAAAATAGGTATACATCACCCATCTTGAGTAGCCAAATACATGGTACAAAATACAAATAAAAACTTAATTATACAACTGTCATGTAAAATACGACAAAACATATGCTGTGAGTTTTAATACAAATATTGTCATCTAGACAATATCCACACACTCAATGGAGTCCTCATTACATTTATTATCACACTATTTTATAGAATAGTGAGGACTACTATGACACCATCTCGGAACATCACTCCGTTCCCCGACTAGTCCCGGCTACGTTCTCATTTCTTGAAGAGAACAATGAAAGCAAAAGGGTGAACTCAACTAGCTCATTAAGAAATATTATGACTAAGATAATGCAGGATAAATTATCATTAGCCTTCAACAATGTTAAACTGATGAAATACAATAGACATCAAGTTTAACTACAGCGGAATAAGAAATCGATTAGAAGAGTCAAGTAGAGCATGATATCTACTATCTTCTATAATTTAAAATGTTTTCATCAATTTTTATCGCTGAGACTCAACTAAATAAATAAACCACGTCATCGAATCATCCCTACACTACGGGCCAAGGATATTCATTAAATCATCAATGGTCATGACTATCTTAGAATAATCCACAGGTCATAATCATACCAAAAGCGTCCATCAATGCCTTTACAGGCCACTGAGGACTTTTACCACATCGTTTATAACATTACAGGTCATGATTATACCGAATGATCTCTGGTCATAATCATACCAAGTCCATCTTTGCACGTAAGCCAAAGATATACAACTATAAACCCAATAATCAACAGTCCATCTTTGCACGTAAGCCAAAGATATACAATTCAATAATCAACAGTCCATCTTTGCACGTAAGCCAAAGATAACTTTCATCACCATATAAGCATGAGGATGATGACATGGATATAAGCAATAATCAAACGAAAACAAGGATAAATATTAAAGACTTTAAATTTATCCAAATATTATCAACCATTTAATAAACTCATAATCTAATATTATAACAATATTTTAATCACTTCTTAAACTTATAAATAATTTATTTCAATTGTTTACACTTTACCAAATAATTCATTTAATCATTCAAAAATGTCATACTCATAAGATTTCATCACCAATGATCAAATCCCTCATCAAAAATCTACATATACCCTATATATATAGGATTCCCAAGCCATAAAATCCTATTTTCTAATTTTGTTACTTCACATAACATATTTAATTCATTTACTCATAACTAGTTCATTTTCATAAAAAATACCAAATCAGTCCCAAAAATATTTCTTTTCTGGGATTTAGCGAATATAGTCCCATATTGAACATATATTTTACTCGAATTTTTAAAATTCATTTACTATTTTTCATATATGGCCAAAGCTATCAAAAAATTTAGACATTTATCATAAATTGTACTTTTGTTCAAAAATTTTGAAATTTACAGGGTATACTCCTATTATATACATGTACTCCCAATAAAAATTTCACCAATTTTGGAGTTAACCACAAAGAGTTATAAGGCTTTACTTTTAAAATAGTCTTTTCATAACTCTTAATCTATACATCCAAAAATCGTCATTTTTGGACACAATATAGAAAACTCATCAAATTATCATTTCAAATTTTTCCAGAATTTTTGAGGGTCAGAAAAATTATGAAACTGCAAATGGATTTTCACCCGCCATGCGGTAATCCACGTAGACAGATTATTTCCACAATTTAATAAGGAATGAATACAAAGGATCATTCACCATGCATGTGGTAATCCACATAGACAGGTTATTCCAACAGAATAATAAAGAATGGAATAACAGAAGAATTCACCATGCATCGATGAATCGCCCTTGCATGACGAGTTATTCCCAATGAATAATAAAGAATGGAACCAAGTCATGCATAATCCGCACATCAGGATATTCCAATGTAATAATAAAGAATGGAATAACAACAACAAATTGACCATGCATGCGATAGACCGCATGCATGAGGTTATTCCACGAATAATAAAGAATGGAACCAGTGTCAAATGCGTAATCCGCATGCATGTGGATATTCGAACAAAATAATAAAGAATGGAATAACAACAGAATTCACCATGCATGCGATAGACCGCACAGACAGGTTATTCCAAATGAATAATAAAGAATGGAACCAGTTCATGCGTAATACGTCTGAGCATGAGATATTCCGGCGAATAATAAAGAATGGAACCGAGTTATGCGTAATCGCATGCGATGGATATTCCGACGAATAATAAAGAATGGAATAATAGAAGAATTTCACCATGTATGCGGTACTTAGCATAGGCAGTTATTCCAACATAATAATAAAAATAGAATAATGAAACTCTCTTCATGAATCTGAAAGAAATAATACCCTTACCTTAGAAAGAAAACTGGATCTTTGGAGTAGAGAGGTAGCGCACTTTTCTTCTTCTTTCTATAATAATCTCTCTATAATAATTGCTCTATAGCTTTAGTGAATTGGTGAAAAATGAAGGAAGAATGAGCTTCTATTTATAAGAAAATATAGTTTCGATAATTGCACGTTTTGGGGCTCAGAATATTACAGTATAATACCTTCCTCTTTTCCTTTATTTTTAATTTAGTCCTGCAAGTATTATCAAACTTGCACCACCTCCCCTAATAGTAAATCATGTGAATCAATAGTAAATCATATGAATCAATAGTTCTAGACATGTGAAAAAAAACAATTACAGTATAGTACCTTCAACTATACCTCCATTTTTAACTTAGTCATGCAAGTATTATCAATCTTACACCAACTCCCCTAATAGTAAATGAATGTGAATCAATAGTACACACATATAAACAAATAGTTATAATCATGTGAATTAATAGCAATCAATTGCTCACTTATCCGGTTAATTACCCGATTGGTCAATATAACCTCCAGACATCAATTATTATCGAAATAAATGTTGATTTTTCACTAACACTAATAATTCCAACACAATAGAACTATCAATTTCATCTTTAATCAACACGAACTTATTCATCATTAATATTATAACTCACAATATTTAACAACCATGTCGTTCCCAGGAAAGATGGGGCTTTCAGATAAAGATTTTTCCTTATGGCGCATGATTAGGTGACCAAACCTCTCCTTGATGTAACTTCTAGACATTGTCAATATTGTAAATAATAATATGAATAACTTTGTCATCTCAATTATTGATTTAATAATATAACATATTATATGATGATAATCTTGTGACAATAATTGAATCAATAATATGAGAGATATGATGCAGCAATTACTGTAGTAATAATTGAGTATAACTGAGTGACTTCTTATGTAAACATCAATTGTGACGCCCTCAAAATAGGTATACATCACCCATCTTGAGTCGCCAAATACATGGTACAAAATTTAAATACAAACTAATAATACAAATTAAATGCAAAATCACGACAAAACATATCTGTGAGTTTAAATACAAATATTATCTTCTAGACAATATCCATTCTCAAATAGAGTCCTCAATATATTTATTATCACACTATTTTACAGAATAGTGAGGACTACTAAGACACCATCACTCCGCTTCACGCCTTAGTCCCATTCGTTCTCATTTCTTGAAGAGAACAGTGAAAGAAAAGGTGAGCTCAACTAGCCCAGCAAGAAATATTATGATTAAGATAATGCAAAATAAATTATCATTAGCATTCAACAATGTTAAACTGATAAAATACAATAGACATCAAGTTTAATCTGCAATGATCAAGCAATCCATTAAAAGAGTCAAGTAGAGAATAAAATCTACTATCTTTTATGATTTAAAAGTTTTCATCACTTTTATCGGCAGACTCGAACAATAATTAATCCACATCATCCACCACTTCTGGCCAAGGATATTCATTAGGGTCACGACCACAAATTCTATATGCACTACGGGCCAAGGATATTTGTGTATTCATCAATGGTCATGATCATACCAACAACAACATCCATCAATGCACTACGGGCCAATGAGGACTTTTACCACATCATTTGTAACATTACGGTCATGATTACAATCAATAATCCACGGTCATAATCATACCAAGTCCATCCATGCTCTACACGAAGCCACGGATGACTTTCAAAAATATAAACATGAGGATGATGACAATGATATAAGAATTCAATAAAACAAGTTCAAGAATTAAGTTATTCAGGAAATAATAACGTCCAAATTGTCAACATGATACTTCTTTGTAAAGTAAAATTCAAGAATGCTCAGAAGAATATTTCCATGAAAAATACTGGATGAAGCGCAAATATCAAGGATATTCCACTAATTTCATGGAGTATAGAAGTCAAAATTTTAACTAACTGAGTATAATAACGAATGGAATAACAAAAGAAATCATCATGCACGCGCATTGCTTGCATGATGACAGGTTATTCCAACGGAATAATAATAACGGAACCAGTCGTGAAATTCACAAGCGGGATGTTCCAATGAGAATAATAAGTGCGAAATAATAAATAATGGAACCAGTCCCGTAAAACGTCTGAAACAGGATATATTAAAGCGAGAATAATAAAGACGGAATAATAAATAATGGAACCGTGTCCTGTAAAACATACTGCATGAGATATTCCAATGAGAATAATAAAGGCGGAATAATAGAAGAATGTCACCAAGTATAGGGTGAATCATGATATCTGAGTTATTCCCACAGAATAATAAGAAATGGAATAACAACAGTTCTCTTTATGAATAAGAAAGAATGACACCCCTTACGGGTACAACAAATAATATCCCTTTCCGTAAAAGAACTGAATATAAGAGTAGTTAAGTAGCAGAAATCTTTTCTTCTTTCTCTCTATAATTTTCTCTCTATAGAGTTTCAGTGAATTTGTAAGAAATAATGAAGGAATGAGCTTCTATTTATAGGAGAATTGAAGGATACTATTGATCAGTATAAAGAAGAATTGAGATTTAAATAATTGTCGAGTCATAGGGTAAAGGAAAATTGTTTGAGCATAACTTAATCATCCACATGTGAATTCCCTCAAATTCAGCGACAACTTATATATATATATATATATATACAACATGTTGGCCACTACTTTATATATATACCCCATTTTAATTTTCCACCCTCCCGTGTCTAGATCATTTCCCCCACCATTATCAAATCATGTCATATATAATACAATCCACCACCCACCAAAATCTCTTACATTTTAAAACATATAATTCATTTCCCCACCAAAATCTCATACCACACATACACGGCACATCATATGCACACACTTAAATTATAAAATATACAATCCCTCCTAGCAAAGCAATAACCACCCCCCCAATTCAAATTTTCTTCTACAAGTGGGCTTTTAATATATATAAATCCGTGAATGTGAATCATGCATGGTGCAGGAGCTTGATTACTAATATTATAACTTATATATAATATATAACCATTCCATGAAGCTTCTAAATATAAATACTTGTTAACTTTTAATCATTAACTAGATTACATCTCCACGTGAACCAAAATGCTAACCATTGCCACGCATATTACGGAATTTATATATATATGCACTAAATAACTTTCTACTGATTAATTTGAAAAAAAATAAAAAATAAGTGGGGGTCCATAAAATAAGCAAAATCAATTACTTCAAAAAAAATCCCCTCAATACTTTTAACAACATTTATCATCATTATTATAATTCACAATATTAATCGATCAGGTCGTTCCCAGGAAAGAGGGGGCTTTCCAATAAGGATTTCTCCCTATTGGCGCGCAATTAGGTGACCAAACCTCTCCTTGGCAGAACTTCTAGACATCGTTAATATTGTAATTTATAATATTAATAACTCTGTCATTTCAATTATTGATTTAATAATATATAAAATATCGACAATAATTGAATCAAATAACGTGAGATACTATGCAACAATTACTATAGCAATAATTGAACAAAACTGAGTGACTTTTCACGTAAGCATTAATAATCAATACCGTGCGTACTACTTCTACACGTGACATCGTATATTTTACTACCAAGTAGTTCAACAAAGATTAATGGTAAAACTTTCGCCGTTATTTTCAATAAAATATTTTTGTCGTTTCTCAATCCGACAATAATTTTGTTGTGGGTTCCACCAATGATTGAGCCGTTGTACGAATATTCCCTGCTAAACCGAATATTCCCCGACCAATCGAATATAATATGACAACTTGCATACTTTGTAAAATTTGTAAATATTACCCACAACTATAATATTATATCAAATCCACACCATAATATTAAAAAAAATATTTTGAGAAAATTAAATATTTATTCATAAAATTTGGGGTCTCACATCAATAATCAATACCGTGTGCTACTATGCAACCACGCTTATTACTGTACTTTTATCACCGATTATTTTATGAAAACTTTCTTACTTTGAAAAAAAAATTCAAATATCACCCTTAACTTTAACCTTTTATCAATTTAACCATTTACTAAATAGAATAATTATAAGAAAATTGAATACTTTCATTTCATAAAATTCGGGGTCTCACACTCTCCCCTCCTTATGAAATTTTGCCCTCGAAATTTACGTACGTACCTGATATTCGAAGAGATGAAAATACCTTGCTTTTTTTCGGATTGTACCTTCCCGGTTATATCCTCTCTATCACGATTTTCTCATTGCTCATCTCCTGTATTTCAGATATCATTCTAGAATACACCTTCAAAATAAAGGTTAATTGACATGTCACATATTATCCCTATATTATGACCGACCAATTAAATAACACATAAGCTTAGGTATGTCATACTAGCGAAGGATTAACCAGTCTCTCCCTTCCTAGTTCTAGTCTCACATCTCAGCCAGGGATCATATCCCTAAGCTTTGATACCAACTGTGACGCCGCCAAAATAGGTGTACATCACTTATCTTGGGTCGCCACTTACATGGTACAAAATTCAAATACAAAATTAATTATACAACTGTCGTGTAAAATACGACAAAACATATGCTGTGAGTTTTAATACAAATATTATCTAGACAATATCCACACTCAATGGAGTCCTCATTACATCTATTATCACACTATTTTATAGAATAGTGAGGATTACTATGACACCATCTCGGACCATCACTCCGTTCCCCGACTAGTCCTGGCTACGTTCTCATTTCCTGAAGAGAACAATGAAAGCAAAAGGGTGAGCTCAACTAGCCCAGTAAGAAATATTATGACTAAGATAATGCAGGATAAATTATCATTAGCCTTCAACAATGTTAAACTGATAAAATACAATAGACATAAAGTTTAACTGCAGCGGAATAAGCAATCCATTAGAAGAGTCAAGTAGAGCATGATATCTAGTATCTTCTATAATTTAAAATATTTTCATTAATTTTTATCGCTGAGACTCAGCTAAATAAATAAACCACGTCATTGAATCGTCCCTGCACTACGGGCCAAGGATATTCATTAAATCATCAATGGTCATGACTATACCGAATAATCCCTGGTCATAATCATACCAAAAACTATCTATCAATGCACTACAGGCCACTGAGGACTTTTACCACATCGTTTATAACATTACAGGTCATGATTATACCGAATGATCTCTGGTCATAATCATACCAAGTCCATCTCTGCACGTAAGCCAAAGATATACAACTATAAAATCAATAATCAACAGTCCATCTTTGCACGTAAGCCAAATATATATAATTCAATAATCAACGGTCCATCTTTGCACGTAAGCCAAAGATAACTTTCATCACCATATAAGCATGAGGATGATGACATGGATATAAGCAATAATCAAACGAAAACAAGGATAAATATTAAAGACTTTAAATTTATCCAAATATTATCAACCATTTAATAAACTCATAATCTAATATTATAACAATATTTTAATCACTTCTTAAACTTATAAATAATTTATTTCAATTGTTTACACTTTACCAAATAATTCATTTAATCATTCAAAAATGCCATAATCATAAGATTTCATCACCAATGATCAAATCCCTCATCAAAAATCTGCATATACCCTATATATATATATATATATATATATATATATATATATATATATATATATATAGGATTTCAAGCCATAAAATCTTATTTTCTAATTTTGTTACTTCACATAACATATTTAATTCATTTACTCATAACTAGTTCATTTTCATGAAAAATACCAAATCAGTCCCAAAAATATTTCTTTTTTGGAATTTAGCAGAATATAGTCCCATATTGAACATATATTTTTCTCAGAATTTTTAAAATTCATTTACTATTTTTCATATGGCCAAAACTGCCGAATATTTAGACATTTATCATAAATTGTACTTTTGTTCAAAAATTTTGAAATTTACAGGGTATACTCCTATTATATACATGTACTTCCAATAAAAATTTTACCAATTTTGGAGTTAACCACAAAGAGTTATAAGGCTTTACTTCTAAAATAGTTTTTTCCCATAAAATCCATAACTCTTAATCTATACATCCAAAAATCGTCATTTTTGGACACAATATAGAAAACTCATCAAATTATCATTTCAAATTTTTTCAGAATTTTTGAGGGTCAGAAAAATTACGAAATTGCAAATGGATTTTCACCCGCCATGCGGTAATCCACGTAGATAAATTATTTCCACAATTTAATAAGGAATGAATACAAAGGATCATTCACCATGCATGTGGTAATCCACATGTACAAAGTTATTCTAACGTAATAATAAAGAATGGAATAACAGTAAGAATTCACCGTAAATGCGATAGAAATCACATGCATGTGTTATTTCCAAATGTAATAATAAAGAATGGAACCAGGTTATGCGTAATCCATATGCATGTGATATTCTAATAGAATAATAAAGAATGGAATAACAACAGAATTCACCATGCATGCGATAGATCGCACAGCATAAAGTTATTCCACGAATAATAAAGAATGGAACGTGGTCATACGTAATCCGCGCACAGACATGATATTCCAATGTAATAATAAAAATGGAATAACAACATAATTCACCATGCATGCGATTAGACTCCGCAACCAAGGCGGTAAGATTTGAAATGAAAGACGGTAAGCATTATGTGGTTCGGTCAAAATGGTCCGGGTTCTGGTTGGCTGGAAATGTAAGGCCCGTGGCCTGGTTAATTTTAGTAGGCCCATGCTTTCTCACTTTAAATTTCTTTTTTTTTTGTAAATTTTTTTTTATATCAAAAATAGTAGTAATAATAAATATTAAAAATAATAAAACATGTGAAAAACAATTGTGCTTTAGAATCTGCTGTGCCAAAATAGTTACCCTTGCTATTATCGTTTGACCTACTTATGTCCTCTATCCAAAAACTAAGTTGATGGATGTGAGCTATAATTTCATGTCAGTTTTAACTTTATTGTTGTATCAATTTGTATTCTGTATTTATTTATGCATGCTTTCGAGCCAAAGCCCAAGGGTGATGGACAACATAACATGATAGAGAAAACGACATTATTTTTATATAGTAATAATAAAAATAAATGACCCAAGTGTTATGTAATTAATTTCTTTTGACGATCTAGCATCAATTTTGGGGATGTTAAATTGTTAATGCACATGTAGACGTTAATATTAAGATATACTAATAAATACACTTGACAACATTGTTAAAAATTAAAGTAAATTTTGGTGTAATTACTATAATATACTATTATGAGCACCAAAATTTTACACTGAACAATTAAATTAAAATTGGATATGTATTAATGAGACATAACACTCGTAAATAATATAAAGTACTTGACTTTCTTAATTGGGTGGGGGCCATTATTAACCAAATGGTCGAGGTCCACCAACCAAATATCACCTTTACCCTTGTAGCTCAGTTAATTTGAATTCTTATTTATTTACTTATAAGTTTTGTGTTTAAGCCTCACAAGTAGCAATATTTTGTGTATAAAAAAAAAAATTACAAATATAGGTTAGCCAAGACCAAAAAGGCCCAGATTTTAGTGGACTAAAAAAGTACGACTTAAAGCCCAATCAAGTGATGGTAGTAAGCCTACCGACCATGCGGGCAATCTTTTTCAGTCTATATCGATGTAATCGCATGCAGATGAGTAATTCTAATAGAATAATAAATAATGAAACCAGGTCATGCGTAATATGCACGCATGTGATATTCCGGCGTAATAATAAAGAATGGAACCAAGTTATCGTAAATCACATACATCTGAATATTATGATGAAATAATAAAGAATGGAATAATAGAAGAATTTCACCATGTATGCGGTATTCCAACATAATAATAAGAAATGGAATAACAGAAACTCTCTTCATGAATACGAAAGAAATAATACCCCTTACCTTAGAAAGAAACTGGATACTGGAGTAGAGAGGTAGCAGACTTTTCTTCTTTTTTCTCTCTATAATTTCTCTCTATAATAATTGCTCTATAGCTTTAGTGAATTGGTGAGAAATGAAAGAAAAATGAGCTTCTATTTATAGAAAAATATAGTTTCGATAATTGCACGTTTTGGGGCTTAGAATATTACAGTATAATACCTTCATCTTTTCCTTTATTTTTAATTTAGTCCTGCAAGTATTATCAAACTTGCATCATCTCCCCTAATAGTAAATCATGTGAATCAATAGTAAATCATATGAATCAATAGTTCTAGACATGTGAAAAAAATAATTACAGTATAGTACCTTTAACTATACCTCCATTTTTAACTTAATCATGCAAGTATTATCAATCTTGCACTAACTCCCCTAATAGTAAATGAATGTGAATCAATAGTACACACATGTGAACAAATAGTTATAATTATGTGAATTAGCAATCAATTGCTCACTTATCCAGTTAATTACCCGATTGGTCAATATAACATCCAGACATCAATTATTATCGAAATAAATGTCGATTTTTCACTAACACTAATAATTCCAACACAATGGAACTATCAATTTCATCTTTATTCAACACGAACTTATTCATCATTAATATTATAACTCATAATATTTAACAACCAGGTCATTCCTAGAAAAGAGGGGCTTTCCGATAAGGATTTCTCCTTATTGGCGCGCAATTAGGTGACCAAACCTCTCCTTGACAGAACTTTTAGACATTGTCAATATTGCAAATAATAATATGAATAACTTTGTCGTCTCAATTATTGATTTAATAATATAACATATTATACAGATTATACTGTGATAATAATTGAATCAATAATATGAGAGATATGATGCAGTAATTACTGTATCAATAATTGAGTATAACTGAGTGACTTTTTATGTAAGCATCAATAATCAATACCGTGTGCTACTATGCAACCACGCTTATTACTGTACTTTTATCACCGATTATTTTATGAAAACTTTCTTACTTTGAAAAAAAAATTCAAATATCACCCTTAACTTTAACCTTTTATCAATTTAATCATTTACTAAATAGAATAATTATAAGAAAATTGAATACTTTTATTTTATAAAATTCGGGGTCTCACAAAGAACATCAAGAGATATATACTGACCAAAAATTCAAAAAATATAAAGACGTGCTCAAGTCGTTAACACCGACCTAAGTGAGATTGAAACATACAAGAACAGTCCCAAAACGAGGACTATTTGAGATCCGCTCCTACTTAGTGAATCTCAAACGGGTTTCTAAGCTTCCTAAACTATATGAAAATTATATACACATATGAAAGTATAATGACAATTTCTTGAGGATCCTAACCAGGATAAATTGTTAGGTAAAATCCAAAATGATTACATTAAATCTAGCAATGCATCGACATTATATTTCTCATAATCCAAAATTACCAGAAAATAAAGTGAATTTGTGTTTTAATGTCTATTAGGGTGGGTCAAAACATGTTCTGAATTATTTAGCTTACAGTGAAGAGGGTCGATGCATTGCTAGATTCAAAAAGGCTATCTAAATTTCAAAGGACCCTAACAATTAATACTAACAATTTGAGGGGCAAAATACAGGTCATGTAAATAACAAATACCACGACACAATCACAATCACAATTAATAATACTTAATACTAACAATTCTTAGCCAGAAAATGCACATTCTTTAGAAAATTAATAACGATTAATATTATTAATAATTTTCTAAAGAGGGTCGATGCATTGCATAGTGCATGTACATTGTACAATACTAACAATATTCACACTTATTTGTAAAAATATGAAGCAGAAGCCCTAATGTTGAGGGATACATCAACAATGCATTAGGTAACAAAATCCATTAAATGAAACATATAATTTATACAATTTTTGATCGAGACAATTAAACAAAGAATTAATCAAACTCAGCTATTAATATCAAGAACTTCAAATAAATAGTCCACCTAGTTGGAATAGCAACAATGAATAATGATTATTCACAATCCAATTTCCATACATAAGATATAATTCCATTTTAAAACATGATAAAATCATAAAATTGTAGAAATTCAAATACAGTTAATCATAGAATTATTATGTTCAGAGCATCTACACCGATAACCCCAATCCTAATGTAATTGGGTTTCCAAAATCTCTAGATATACTTTATCAAATCTGAAAATGAACATAAAAAATCAAAAAGGAAACTAAAAAATTCTTAAATTTATTGAAAATTGAAATGGGTTATGTCAACTTAAAATTCTACAAATGTGCAGATATATGATATTAATAATATTAATTCTTAGAAAATTAATATTATTAGCCAGAAAATGCACATTCTTTAGAAAATTAATACTAACAATTTGAGGGGCAAAACACAGGTCATGTAAATAACAAATACCACTACATAATCACAATCACAATCAATAATACTTAAGATCTAATCCAAGAAACAATCACAATCACAAATAAACTTATAATTTTTTGCAACCACGAGTAAAGAAGAAAGAAGGAAAGATGGAGCTGCGTGGTGGCCGGAGTATGGCAGGAGGGGGTGGCTCGCCATTGCCGGCGCCGGCAATATGGGAGGAGGGGGAGCTGACCTTGAAGCTTTCTTTGATTAATGGCGTCTGGGACGTATGGGTTAAACAGTGATTGAGGGAAAATCAAATATAGCAGTAGCAGAGGAAAAGGAAGAGGGAAAATAAAATATAGTCGTTATCGTCGTGGTTAGGGTTGTTAAAAAAAGACTCATTCTTGACGACCCCATCGTCGATATTGACCCCGTCGCTATTAACTCACTTACGACGGCACTACCGTCGCCTATATAATTTTAAGCCATCGCTTATGACTTTCCCTCCCCCGCAAAAAAAAGCCCACCAAAATTAAGGTCGGGAAAAGTTATTGTCGACGGGACACATTGACGACGGGTACGCCGTCGCTAATGATGTCAATCTCGACGGGACTATGGTCGTCGACATTACCCTCGTCGCCTATGACCCAGTTTCTTGTAATGAGACATTATGTTCTACTTGACTCTTCTAATGGATTGCTTATTCCGCTGCAGTTGTTGATCTAAAACTTGTTGTCTATTATATTCCATCAGTTGATATACTGTTGAAGGCTAAGGATAATTTATTCTGCATTATCTTAGTCATAATAATTCTTACTGGGCTAGTTGAGCTCATCCTTTTCTTTCAATGTTCTCTTCAGGAAATGAGAATATAGCTGGGACTGGTCGGGGAATGGATTGACGGCCTGAGATGGTGGCTATAGTAGTCTTCACTATTTTTATAAAATAGTGTGATAATAATTGTAATGAAGACTCCATTGAGTGTGGATATTGTCTAGAAGGCAATATTCGTGTTTAAACTCTCAGGTATGTTTTGTCGTATTTTGCACGACAGTTGTATAATTAAATTTGTAGTTGAGTTATGTACCATGTATCTGGTGATTCAAGATGGGTGATGTATACCTGTTTTGGGGGCGTCACATATTGTGTACAGGTAAATGTGTATATACACCTGAAGCTGCTCAGACTGGTCCATGATCTTGATTGCCATATCAACAAGACCAATCCTTGCTCGCGGTCAATCTTTTAGTCTAAAGACAAGGCTAGAAAGCTCAAAAGACATCAACAGAAAAGAGTCAAACATCCACCAACCTACAAAGATGAAAAGGCCACACATGCTAAGAAATGCTTATCCAGAGAAGAAAGAAGAACTTCTCAAACATATATCTGGCCAACCAGCAGCTGGATGTAAACCTTGTGAACTCAAGGATGTCAAAGAACTAAAGATGCTGATATTCTCTTAATCTTGCATCTTCAAGACCACGACTGATTGATTGAAGGCCAACTGGAGCAACTAGCTGTCAGGAGCACATGAGAAACTATGCACATCAATGCCTAAACTAAGTATACCTAAGATAAATGACTATTAAGAAACTGACAGTAAAAAGGTACGGTTCCTCACTAAATATAAATATGGTCATCATGATTGCACCTCCTTATGAACTATAACAGTATTCTTTCAAGGAATCATAATCTACCTAAAAAGGTGAAGAGAAAAAGTACACTGAGGGTGGAAACTCAAATGCCTATAAACTTTCTCTGCATCCAAGTTTTAGTTTGAAGATGACATCTTGAAAGAAATCTGAAATGGGTCATAAGAGCATCACAGGTTAAACTAATTTTATGTGAAGTAATCTTTTCTGATGGGTTAGTATGTATGTACAACCTATGGTCTAAGAGTTTAATAACACACAGAGTATGATCAGTTTTACAAGAGTATCTTGAAGATTCCTAGAAACTAATCACCTCCATGAATCAACCAGATACAAATAAATCGTAGAGTTGATTCTCACTCTGTGAACATTTAAACCCTGTGAACATAACCTAGCAAATGATGAAACCATCAAAGAAAAAGAGTGTTATATTAAAATATCAAATCTTACACACACTCACCATCATGCATCTCAAAATGTATTATCTAAATTAGCTACATGCATGAATGTGACTGTAATTGATCAATATGATGATTATCCAAATATATGAGGAACAGGGATTTAGAAAACTAACCTAGCAGGACCCATTTAATTATGGGTACCAAAATAAAAATGTATCTAACCTACAGGTATCTGGTCTATCTGGCCACACTAAGGAATATTAAAGCAGAAGACTTCAGTCAAGAAGATTCAACCATCAGAAGGCTTAAGACTGTTTAGAAATGATTCTGATAAAACTCTTACATGTCAAAGCCTGTCCTTGAAGACTTGCTGAGCTATTCTAAATGATGCTCACATTGTTGTTGATCCTTATAAGGAAGCAAGTCATTCAACCAAAGATGTAAAAGGATCTTAAAGGCTCAATCATTCAAGGCATGTCATAAGAGAAGAATCCTATAGGAAGCTCACCACAGAGGATCATCGAGCATCAAACATGAGGAACTCATTACGGAAGCAGAACTCCACAAGTACAAACTGTAAAAGAAGACTACGATCGTAGTGCTGTCAAATGATCGTAGAATGACCAGTCCTGGAGATATCCATGTCTACGGTGTAAATAGATTCAATTGACAGTGGTGATTCCAGCCCAAAAGAGACATACAAGGATACCTCCTAATGCACATAAAGAAAAGGAAATCACCCCTCACTGAAAAAACAGCATCAACCATGAGGGAGCAATGATCTGTTAATGAACAATAGCACTGAGATATTCTATTAAGCAATGTATCAGCTACAGAGTCCCAAAACTTTGTGGCTGATGAACCAAATAAAGATCCATAGTCAGTAGGAACGTCTCAAAACGTACTATTGATAACCTATCAGCCACCCAACTCAAAATTGTGGAGTACCTACGATCAAACACCTGATCGTAGTATAAGTACAGGAGGACACCACGATTACAGAAAATGCAATTGTCTAAAGTTGGTAGAGGGCCTCCCCAGCAGAAAAGGTCAAATGAGATATCAGTGCAAATCATCTCTAAAGTATTTCATCTGGAAAGCGCCTCAGGGACAAACCTGATCCTTAGCTTATTCTAAGAGGTTGGCCCTTCCTGAGCTACCTTAACCTAGAAGGATTTCTTGATCACGTTCATCTCAAGGACCAAGACAGTTAACAATCATAGAGTAGAGTTTAAAGATAACTCAACAATCGTGATGTAACCTCAACAATTGTAGTGCAACCTCAGCGATCATGGAAATAGACTCAATGATTGCAGTCTTACAAGAGGCTACTCTAACTCATAAGGAGCTTGAAAGAATGGGAAAATTGCTCAACCATTCAAATTATGAGAGAGATAAGTTCGAATACAGCTTGGAAAGATATCATCTAAGAACTTAAGTACCCAAACTGGCTTGGGGTACATCAGTGATCAAGCAATGCAGTTTCAAGATGAGGATTAATGACAAAACCATCCACTGCAGCATCTCTCAAAAGTTGATCGTTGAGTCAACAAAAGAAAATGTAGAGTCCATAGCTACCTTACCATGCTACTCTACAAACCAAGATGGTCAACGGTCAATCCACGTCATTGACGACTACTTATTTTAAAAGGGGACATTAAACTTAAGAATTAATGGGGGAGTTACAGCTCATTACTGGGCATCGTGCAACCAATGGCTAGTTGACACATCACAGCGTATATAGAGTCAGAAGGAACTGCCATAAAGACAAAATTCAAAATCTGCAAACAGTTATCAGAAACTATCGAACCTCTCTCCCTCCCATTTTCAAACCCTAGATTCCTCTTCGAAGCTTAAATCAATTAAACCTCCAGAACCCAAATCACAATAAGCTATCTCTCATAAATCTCTCTGAAATGTTAACCCACATACCTTAAACTCTTCAAATGGCAGAATGACAAGTTATAACGGTAATCCAACTCAGCTTCAAAAAGTTCAAAAAATCAGAAACGAAGTTCAAGGACATACTTGAGTTCGTAAAGAAGGTTGGGTTCTCTGAGTGCTTGGAGGCCAACACTCCAGTCTATGCAAAGCTAGTAAAGCAGTTCTACTCAAATGCTTCAACAAATTTTGGGCTTCTGACCACTAAGGTGAAAGGATCAAGTCTAAATATAAGAGCATCAGACATCAATCAATGTCTAGGATTTCCCAATCAAGGTCTGATAAACCTGGATAAAGTAGACATTGAAGAAGGCAAGAGGCTAATGCGGTACCAAAAGAACCCTAGTCTAAAGGATATGAAGAAGAAGGAGTTTCCTGAGGAATTCGAGTTCCTTGCTAAGATAGTGGGAAAATGTATACTATGCAAGGATAGTGCACATGACACTATACTTGATCTGCAGTTAAAAATTATGTCTGCTATAGTTCTGAAGAAGCAAATCAACTTTGGAATAATCCTGTTTGATCAGATCTCCAAATGGGTAGAAAAGACTGAGTTGAAGAAGTCTACAGAAAACCCCCTGACAAAGGTGTTTTATAGAAGACTGCTGAGTATATTACTAAAGAAGAAGCTGGGAAGCAAAATCAAGGAGGATGAAGGAGATCCTCTAAATGTTCACAAAGTAATGTCTCCTCAGCTGTTCGTAAACTGGAAGAAGAACCCAAAGGAAAACAAGAGGCTAACTACAGCTGGGGGCAGCAAAAAGAACTCTGCTAAGAAAAGAAAGGCAAAAGAGGTGGAAAGCTCTGACTCTTGTGACTCAGCACCAGTAGCAGTCACACCAGCAAGGAATAAATCCAAAGGTGTGAAGAAAACTAAGGCCCAACCAAAAAGTCTATCCATGGAAGACAAGGATAAAGAAGAAAAAGTCCTGACTACAGAAACCACTAAGAGGAGAAGTAACAGACTGCTTCAAAGGCCATCAAGAAAGAGAGCTAAGGTGGAAAACAAACCAGTCCCAGCTTCCCAAAAAAGTGACGAAAAGGAGAACGTAGAGACAGAGGAAGAAAAGGAAACTGACGATCTCAAGATCGAGTCCCCAAAGAACAAATCTAGCAATGAAGCTGAAGCTGGATTCATGGAAGAAAAATACAAAATCTGCTGATGAAGATGAATGCACAAGCCTTGTGGCTAACTGCATCTCCAAATGCAAATGCTCCAACAAGCCCAGATGATGGGTCAAATAATGGTGATTCTGAAGAAGGACATGCCCTTGCCAATGCTAAGAGTCAAGGAAGCTTGCCTGATGATTCAAAGGTCTCAGAGTCTGAAGAAGAAGAGTCTGACTCTCTAATTGCTGAACCCCCAAGGAGAAGGAAGAGCTGCAGATTACTTGCTCAATTTGCCTCCAAGAAAAGAAGTGATCACTCTACTACAGTCATTGAATTAAGTGATGATGAATCTGAATCACAAGAAGAAGATGCTGAAGATGGGACCAACATTGAAGAAGATGAATCCAATGAAGATCTTTCTGAAGAAGGTTCTGGAAATGAAATTCAGCAAGAAGAATTCACTGATGAATCTGAGGAAAGGAGCCAACAAGATTCAAGCTCAAAAAGAGAAGAAGTAAAGAAATATTCTTATTCTGCACATCAGGAATCAGAGGAACCAGAATACAATCCTATCATTTCTCCAACTAGGAGTAACAGAAGAATAGAAATGGAAGCCTCGAATGAACCACCAGAAGTGCTTCCAGAAATTTCTAAACTAGAACTGATGGCTCAAAGCTTCCCAAAGTTGAAAAGTGATGCAACAATGATGATCAAAAACAAGCCCCACTACAAAGTCTATAGATATGCTGGCAACCATTATATTCCTTATGATCGTAGAGTGGATTTTGAAGGAAAAAGGATCATGACCAAAGAAATAATCGTAGAGTCTATTCACTCTACTACTGATGGTGTTCAAGTCCAAAATGAGAAGCCTCCATCTGCCCAAGCACAATTTCCCAACAGTTCTTCATCCACCAATAGCAATTGGTACTCAACGATTGTTCAGATTCTCAATACCTTCGAAAATCTGTCCAAAGATGAAAATCGTAGAGTCCAATCTGATGCTCAACAAAAGGCTGCCCAACCAGATGACCAAATTCCTATGGAGCAGGAGCTGATGAAAAATTCTGATGAGTTGATCGAGAAGATATCTCTAATTAATGAAGAAACAAAGAGGTTGACAGCAGCCGGAGATAACTCAGTTCAAGACAGACTCCAAGCAACTATGGCTGATGTATCTCTCAAAATCAAAGAGAGAGATCACATCTATCTGAAGGACATAAATGATCAGAAGGCAGATACACTACGAGCTCAGAAAGCAAATAAAGAGAAACTACAAGCCCTCTCTGACAAAATTGACAACATAAATCATTCTTTCTCTATGAAACTTAAGTTAAGTCAACAAGAACTCAAGATCGAAGTTGGTAACTCCTCTTATCTGATGGAGCAGCTTATATCCAACATGGAACAGCTCTCTCAAGCGATTAATGAAAAAAAGGGGGAGAAAAAGAGGCATAGAAAGAGGCACAATAGGAAATCAAGAAAGGGCAAGAAGAGCAGAAGTAAACAAAAGATAAAGACAGCAGAAGAAGAAGCTGGGTCATCATCTAAGGGGGAGTCAGAAGAAGAAAAAGAGAAGCATACATCTGAGGGGGAGCAAACAAAATAAATGAAGTCAACGTCCCAGGGTGAGCAGGTGCAAGAAGATTAAACCGATGAATAGCTGATCAATTGACATCCTGGAAGCCTACATGAAGCCAAAAAGGTACATCTCTAACTAGTTAGGTATGTTCTGGATCCAAGATGTAAAATGTCACAATGTATTAAAATTCCATATCATTATAAATGACATTCATAATTATCTGTTTTAGAAATACAGCTGCTCACTGTATATAAGATTCATTCATAACATGCATATGCACTTATTGTTCTTATCATAATCAAATAGAGGGAGATTGTTAGGAATAAGCATATAAATGGTATTCTTATTTACATATGATTTGATTATGATATATATATATATATATATGAATGAATATGCAAGTATGCTTGCATTAAGAAAAGCTTTAAAGTCCTCTGATAGATTATAGAAAAATATGTACAAGGACTTAGAATGAATTGATCAAATATGTTAGGTTGATCCTACATAACCTAAATAGCTTTGTAAAGTCCTTAAAAAGAAATGATGTACAAGGACTATAAACATAGAAAGATCAAGCATGTTAGGTTGATCTTATGATGTAATAAATAGGCCTGTCTGATCGTTGAGAACTGCACCAAAAATCGTAGTCTGCAAGGAGAGTCAAGGAAAACTTGAGAGCTATCAAGGCAGAATCATAGTCTGCAAGATAGTAGATATCGGAGTTCGTAGACTGCCAGGAGAGACGAGGAAGGATCGTAGTGTGTCGAGTAGCACTTCCTCGGAGCCGTAGTCTACTGAGGAAGTCATGTTCAGAATCGTAGAGACAACCTGCCTACGAGCCGACCGAGCATCTGCCGAAGCCAAGTCAAGAATCGTAGACTACACTCTGAGTTGTAGAATCTACTGATAACGAAGCCAAGTCAAGAATCGTAGACTACACTCAGAGTCATAGAGTCTACTGATCGTATCAAAGGCAGAGATCGTAGTCAAGCAAGATCAGATGAAGACAACAAGCATAACGACAACAAGCATAACGACAAAAATTGTAGAGTGTCAAGATCCGATCTCGGAGTCGTAGTGTCTGCACAGCTGAAGCTGAATCGTAGAGTGTAGAACTGAGACTTCAACAGATGTGCTCACAACGCCAAGGCAGAATAGTAGAGCTAATACGATTCTTAATAAATGAGCACTCCTAGAATATCCAAAGGGATGAAGCCCCTGGTTGGTACTGCAAAGATGCATCCCACCTGAAGGAAATCAGAGCACTCAACGAATAGCATGCAAGCTAACAGAAGATCTAAGCATCAACTCAATCAACATTAAGATTGAGTTGTGAAGTCATTCAAGATGAAGTCTTCCACAAGATGATCATAAAAAGACTTCAGTTGCTAACTAAGGAAAGTCAGCAGGTGCAGTAGCTGTCAAGTGGTAAGATGACGATGATCTTGGAAGTAACCAAGATCGTAGTGTTTGCCATACAAAGAAAGAACTGATGGAATGTACACAGAGATACTGGTCAGTTTCTGAAGAACAAGGCTAAAGTAATTAAGCATTGGGTCAGTCCATTGATGATAAGTGAATGAGAGATCACAAGGAGAAAGCGAGCTGGACACGCCACAAATCTGAAGTGTTTTGCTATTCAGAAGGGGCCAGAGCTAAGAGTCAAGCCATCAGTATCTGAGAACAGTCGAAGTAAACAACAAATGTTGAAGCACTGCACAATAGAAGAAAGAGGTGTTCTACACTAAAGATCAAATAAACACTCTTCCAAGATCGTAGTGTTGTCTCTATATGTCAAATGAGCAACTGTCAACTAGACACTACGATCAGGTCCAAGAAGATGTGCATCAGAATCGTAGAGTTTGAACAACTGAGGATTGAAGCATTGACAACGGTTCAATCTGAAGGTTGGTATTCAGATAAGAGCTTATTGAGAGCATCGATGCAAAAGGACAATCTCTGATCAAGAAATCAGAATAAGGTAATAAAGTTGACTACCTGCCCAAAATATAAAAGTAACATCTCTGATGGGGTAGGTGAAACAGTAGAATGCAATGTCAAAAAGTTATGTCATGTCACATCTGCAGTCTACACCAAATAACTCGAGATCTGCGAGGCAATTCAAAAAGCTTTTAACGGCTACTTTCCAACGGGAAGATGGGGAAGTAGTATAAATCAACAGAGCATCAAAGATCAAGTGTTACTGATTTTTGAAAAGTTGCATAATCGTTAAGTTGTTGGAATGCTACTGTTGACTCTAAGAGTTCCACCAGAGATTAACAGAACAAGTCTCAGTGACAGTGAGACTATATAGGTGGAAGTGAAGCGACTTTAAAGAGGAACTTAAACAGACCAGAGCTTCACTCAACAAAGATGAGAATGCCATTGAAGATGGCATCCAAGCTGAGATCTAAGAAGGACAAGAAGATAGCATTCAGAAAAGTGGCAGAATACAAAGAAGATCAAGAGAGCCACTCTACAGATCACCATGAACCAAAAGCTGAAAAAGAACAGAAACAAAATCATGTCTGCAAAACATTCAAGAAGGGTTCAGGGTTTACTAAGTGTCAGACGAAGTATACCAAAAGCTCAGAGACTTAGCAAATCCAGATGGTGATGGTGCACAGCTAACATCAGATGAAGATGAGCAGAAAAGAGTAAAAGATTAGCTGCACCAGAGAAGATATGGTCCAGACTCCAAGCAGAATACAAAGAGGACCGCACCAAGCTGCTAAGTACATGTGATGTTCAAGCTTAAAGACATCTTGGCAGCTCAACACCAACAACACCACTAACAACAACAAGCAGCCAGGGCCTGAGGGGTCCTTGTCCAGAGGGACTAAATGAAGTTCCAAGCTCATTTGCTTGAAGAGTTCCTAGGGAACTAGAGGAGTTCAAAGGTCACGTCCTTGAAGAGTTCTTAATGAACTGAAGTTCCAAGGCTGCTGGCCTTGAAGTAATCTTAGTGATTCAGGGTGCTGCCCTTCCTTAGTGGAAATCCTGCTAGTTGAAAGCAAAAAAGTATATTAGGAGCTTGAGTCTCTGAACCACTTAAAAACCCTTGTGTCTTTTACTTTATGTCATTTACTTTATGTACATTAACTGCTATAACTGTTATGTATGTTTTAACTGCTTACTACTGAATTAACTCTACGAACAATGTATGTCTAATTATGAATATATCAATGAAGGGGATCTTTTACTTATTCCGTTGTGCTTGAAAAGATTCTTATGTTTGTCATATGTTAATTCATGAGCAATACAAAATAAATGAGAAAAGTTTTTCAAATCAAAAAGGATCTATTCAACCCCTCCTTCTAGATCTATATTGTGCCTACTGGAAACTAACAGGATCAAAGTTTGAAGCGTTTTTGAAGGAATTGGGGATCCAAAGATGAAGGACTTCATGAGAGCTCATCCACGATCCTAACGGTAAGTTGAGGTAACTAACAGAACGCTTTTAAATGAAATCAAACAAAGATTGGATGAGGCGAAGGAAAGATGGCCAGAAGAGCTGCTTAGTGTATTATGGGCTTATCAAACTACTACGAGGACTACAACGGGAGATTCACCTTTCAGGTTGGCTTACGATACTGATGTCTTAGTCCCTGTGGAGATTGGGTCTACAAGTCTTCGGGTTAGTAAGTTTAAGGAAATATACAATAATAAAGGACTAAAAGTCAATACGGACTTACTGGAAGAAGTTAGAGGAGCAGCATTGATAAATTTGGCAGCTTATCAGCAACATGTGGCTAAACACTATAACAAGGGGGTAAAGCTTTGAAGGTTTGAAGTGAGAGATCTCATTCTTAGAGGAGTCGTAGCTTTTATGCCTCATAATTTGGGAAAACTGATGCCAAATTGGGAAGGTCCTTACGAAGTAATTGAAGTGCCGAAGCCAGGGGCTTATCGGTTGAGAACATTAGATGGATCTGAAATCAAGATTACTTGGCATACTGGAAGACTTCAGAAGTATTTTCAGTAGAGACAGTATCAATGTACAGAATACTGTAATTATGTTAATCATCATCAATAAAAGAAGCTTTTTCTCCAATGGTGTTCTGTTCAATGGAGTTTAATTGATGTAAGGAGGTTCAGATGGTTTTGCCTCACCATAAAAATGGTGGGCAGACTGATTTGACCATTTGATGGCAAAACAGATTTTATGGAGTTTAATTGGTGTAAGGAGGTTCGGTTGGTTTTGCCTCGCCATGAAAATGGTGGACAGGATGATTCGACCATTCGATGACGAAACAAATTTTATTGAGTTTAATTGGTATAAGGAGGTTCGGTTGGTTTTGCCTCACCATGAAAATGGTGGAATCAACCATTCGATGGCGAAACAAATTTTATGGAGTTTAATTAGTGTAAGGAGGTTCGGTTGGTTTTGCCTCGTCATGAAAATGGTGGACATGCTAATTCAACCATTCGATGGTGAAATAAATTTTATGGAGTTTAATTGGTGTAAGGAGGTTCGGTTGGTTTTGCCTCGCCATGAAAATGGTGGACAGGCTAATTCGACCATTCGATGGCGAAACAAATTTTATAAAGTTTAATTGGTGTAAGGAGGTTCGGTTGGTTTTGCCTCGCCATGAAAATGGTGAACAGGCACGTATGGAGTTTAATTGATATTCAGAGGTTCAGTTGGATTTGCCTCGTCCTTTAAATGGCGAACAGACTCGTTCGGAGGTTCAGTTGGATCAATTCATCTTAAAGGTGGCGAATTGGATTATTGCAGATCTGTCTCACACTTCGGTAATGAATAAGTATTACATTGCTTTATTACCTGATTTTATTTTAAGTGTGGAGTTCAGATTATGTTATTACATGATCTTATTTGTTGTTCAGTTTGCTTGATTATTGACTAACAGTTTGGATTAAGTTTAAAAGGAGTAATAAGGATGAAAAGATGATATCATTTCATTAATATAAAAATGATTACAAAAAGATAAAAAAATTTACAAAGAGTTATAAAGTTAAAGTGAAGGACGAACATCTTCAAGCATCATCTTTGGAGGAATCGAGGAGAGTTGGATCTAATGAAGCTTCAGCAAGTTTTGCCTTACCTTTGTTTTGGGAAACTTCGTATCCTTCAGCATACATATGAACGATTTTATCGTTTAGCTCGGCTGATTTTCGGTATTTTGCCTCGATTTCTTTACGAAGATCTTCAGTCAAGGGCGGGCCAAGATTTTTAAGTGCCCGGAGCTCCTCTTCAAGCTTACGACGATATGCCAGATGTCATTCTTTCGTAACTTGAACATCATTAACTTGTTTCGCTAATCTTTGGTTAGCCTTTGTAAGAGCTTCCTTTTGCCGAATCAGACCCTCATTCCTCTGAATTAAGTTAACATTCATGTCAACTGTTGTTCGATGAACAGCCTCAGTTGTCTCTAATTTCTCTTTAACTTGGGCGAGATCTTTTTGGAGGCATTCATTGTTAAAGTGAGTAATGTCCTGCTGACTTCTCTCCTGGGCCAGAGCCGATTTCAGTATAGCATTCTCTCTTTGGGAGCCATCTTCTTGGGCTTCAACTTCCTTATATTTTTTACGAAGGCGCCCAAAGATACCATTTGCCTACAGAAGTTCAGAGTTAGTCAATCAGTTTCAAATAGATGGGCAGAAATGTAAATGGATAAGTCAAATAGCAACTTACTCTGGCTTGATGCATCATCCCAGCGTCGATCAGGTCCATGATGGAGCTATTGTCGAACCGATGGTTAACAGTATCGCGAACGAAAGAGTCGTAGAGTTGGAAAAAGAAGTTTTCATTGAGGTCTAGCCATAGTGTGGGAGATGCCATAGCTTCGGGCCTAGCCCCAGAAGAAGTTGGTTTTTATGGAGATGGAATGGGTTGTTCGGGAGGAGGTGAAGCATTGGTTGTTGCAGATTCTGGCGGTGGGGTTGGTTGGCTGTCAGAAGGTTGTTTTTATTTTTGAACAAGGGATGGAGAGGGCTCAACTTGTTCTTCAGGATCAATTTTGGTCTCATCAATTTTAATGGGAATTACAGGTGGCTGAGGGACTTCGGCGGAAGAAGGTACTCGTAGTTCTTCGGCGGTTAAAGGGGTTATTTTGATTTTCCTCTTTTTGGTACGAATGACTCGGGTCCGTTCGTCAAGGGGCATATCGAGGAGACATTCGTTAAAGGTTGGTGTGGGGACAGGTTTGGCTTTTCAGGCGGCTCACTTTCTTCTGCGAGTTTAGCTAATTCCTTCGGTAGGAGTTGGCTCAATGGTTTGTGGATCAATTGTTTGGGTTTCAGAAGATGGAGGTTCGGTAGTTGAGGGTTCGGTGGGTATTTCAGAATCTTTGGCGGATAAGAAGGCTCCGAGATATCTTCGATCAGATGAAGTAGGTTTAATCAGAGATACTGCAAAGAATGAGAAACAATCATTCAGAATAATTACTATTGAAGGTTTCAAAAATTGTACATTAATGGAGTTCGGGACTTACATTTGTGGTCGTACAACCATGCCTGTTTGGTTAGGAGTCCAAACTTCCATTCCTTCTTTGGGAAATTCTCCAGAAGCGTTATCATTTCATTTATGTGCTCGTCTAGAATGTCATCGAGGTCAGCAGAAAGGTGATCAACAGTTGTCCACTCGGGAAGAGAAGAAATTTTAGGTCCCTTGACATAAAACCACTCTTTGTGCCATCCTTTATTGCTCGAAGGGGTATTTATCAAGGAGCGCCTCTCGAAGTTCTCACCAGGCTTCGAGGATTGTTTGCTTAGTGCTTTAAATCCCTTTTCACAGGACTTGCCAACAATGTAGACGAAAAAGAAGAAATCGAGAGTAGGTGTAACTCCTACCTCGTGGCAGAAGGCAGAAGGCCAGAATATGAATGTAGGAATTTGGGACAAGTTGGGCGAATCTGACACCAACAAACCCTATCAGAGTGACAAGAAAAGCATGGAGAGGAAATTGGACTCCTTTTTTAAGGAAGGTGAGAGGAATAACAGTCCAACCATCAGGTCGTTGGTACATTCTTTTAGTGGAGGAAGGTAACCTCAGATGATGGGTCTCTGGTATTTGATAGTGTTCTCTGATGATACGAAGATCGTTTTCAGAGAAGGCAGAAGGAGTATTGGCATGAGGATATTTTTCTTCATTATTGAAGAACAGATAAGGATTTGGAAGGGGTTTCGGGGTAGATTCTTGCTGGGAGTAGCAGTCGATTTGGGGTTTGATCCCGAAACCCCTTTAGTAGGTCTTGGGGAAGGAGGAATGGTGGAAAGGGGAGTCACAGAAAGGGGAGCATCCTTGCCAGAATCTTGGGAAGCCATGGATAACAGTTTGCAGAGAAGAAGGAATCGGGAGGAAGAAGAAAGCCAAAGAGTTAGGAAATTCAAAAGAGCAGGTAAAACCATCAATAGGGGAAAGGTTGGGTTTTTATAGTACCTGTCTTTTTATTTATTCACCAAGCACGAGGCCGGTACATTTAATATGGGTAATGATGGCGGATTTGGAGAGTTGTTAACCGGATTGGGATTCCGATTTTGGTTTATCTTATCAATTGGGTTTGACTCAATGTTATTTGGGCTTAATAGGGATTTATCCAGATTTCCTTAAATCTTGGGCGGCAAAACTATGTATTTCACCACTATACTTGGCACGTTTTATTTAATACACCATTGAACTTTTAATTTTTTGATTACCCCATTAAACAAATTAAAAGTTTTTAAATGGATCATTCTGTTAACTGTTCCTCAATTCTGTTAATATCAACGTTAATTTTTTCTTACGTGGCTTTTAAAAAAAGAAAAGAAAAATGACTCAGCTACCACCATGATTAAAGTAATTCTATAAAACCCGGCAACAATTAGACCTAATGATTATTAGAAAAAAAATCGATGAAAAAAAAACCAAAGGGAATATGATTAATCGATTATAAATTACCTAATACTGAGGGATTGGAGAGCGGAATCTGCAGAGTCAAGATGATCCGCACCATGTTTCATTGAATTGAGTCAAGATTTCGAACCCGATTCTGATCATACCCGGTCAAAAGGGCTACCTTCCTTTTAGTATATCTACTTTGAAGGGGTTTCCATTTGACCGATTTAACGAAATTAAATTCTTCACCGAATTTGATGGTGGTGGGTGGGGGTTAGGTGGCGAGGCAATGACCGAGCCAGTTGGATGAAACCCTAGGTCACCGATTTTGCTATGTTCGTTAAATCGCTTTCGATTTCTCTCTCTCTACTTCGCTTCGATCTTTCTCTCTCCTACTCCGCTTTGATCGGTTTTAATACCAAATCACAGATCACTCCGGTTCTCTCCTACTCCGTCTGCTCGATCTGCTTTGTTTGTTCAAATAATCGACTTTTTTTTTCGCTTCAAATAATCGGTTTGGGTGTTCTTATTAATTTGATTTGTTTGTTTTTTGTTCAAATAATCGGTTGATTGGGTCATTTATTAGTTCGATTTTATCTTTCTTGTGTAATAATCGGTGTTTATTAATTATCAAAAATCATTTCTTGATCGATCTCTCGATTGTTTGGGTTGATTAAATTTGGATTCGGTGATTAATTGTTATGTTCTCGCTATCTCCTCCTTGTTTACGGGTGTGGTAGTTGTTAATGCTATTTTGGATCTGGCTAATTTTGTCACCATGGCGTGACCATGGTGGCTCGCTGTTCTTACGTGGATTAGCAAATCTGGACATGTGATGCAACAAATTTGGACATGTCATTTTCTTTTCTTGTTCCTTTTTTTTAGCAGCCACGTAGGAAACAAATATGAAATAGTTTAACAGATGTTAAGTCAATTTAAGGCAAAACTATGTTTTTCACCACTATATTTGGCAAGTTTTACTTAATACATCATTGAACTTTTAATTTTTTTAATTACATCATTAAACTAATTAAAAGTTTTTAATTGGATCATTCTGTTAACTTTGAGCTAACACCTGTTAATTTACTTTAGCCATTATCCTACGTGGACGTGCAAAATAAAAGAAAAAAGAAAGGAATATGACATGGCATATTACTCAGCAACCAATTATTTAAAAATTTAAATCTAAATCCTAAAAATTCAACTTTGACTGACATTTCCTCTCCTTTATATTACCAAAATCAACTACCGAAAAAAAGACTGACAATGCAATAAAGAATCACTTGAATTGCTCTACAAAGAAAAAGTTGGATTTGAATTTACCTCCCCGTTGTCTACTGGATCCTGATTCCTTTGATGAAACAAAATCTGGACCCATGGAGGTTCCAGTAATGCAAAGGAGTAATGGAAAGATAATTTCTAATAATCAAGAGACGGGTTTAAAAAAAGTTTATAATGCGTGCTCAACAAATTTGACTCTTGGTAATGCATTCTTGTGAAAATTGTTTAGAATCGAATCTTCTTCACCGAGAAATTGTAAATCTCGGACCAAGGGGTGAAACAATGTCTTATAAAGCCATTCAAGAGGATCAAATATGGTGGAACAGTATCATCATCGGTAATGGCGTGACAGTCCATGGAAAAGAAAACTTAATACTGACTAATATACATGATCCTTTGATAACCTCTTCTTCGGTTATTTCCATGGATGTATCTGGTGATAAAACAAATCATGCTACTCTCTAAGATTTTTCAACCCTTCACTTCTCGTAAACTATCGCCTCTTATGTCATGCATGCTTTAGAGATGAAGACAGGGTTGAATTGGAAGTAGGAGGGTTTGGACTAGAACAGAGGTGAATCAAAGGGTTTGGACTAGAACAAAGGTGAATCTGTAGCAACAAGCTCTAAAACCCCTTCCCCTCAAAATCAAAGGGTTTGGACTAGAACATAGGTGAATCTACAGCAACAAGCTTTAAAACCCCCTTCCCCTCAAAATCAAAGGGTAAGGGCATCCCCTTCATCTACGGTAGCTGAATCCATCACTAACCAGATCCAGATCCAAACTCCTCCGAATCAGATTCAACTCGGATCCAAAGCAACAAGGAGAATAGCAATTCGGTGAAAAAGAGAGAAGAAAGAGAGGATGAGTTGACGAGGTTTGAGGAGAGAGAAGAAAGAGAGGATGAGTTGTTATATCTGAGTCATTTTTATTTTTATTTTAAAAAGCTACGAAGGAAAAAGCTAACGTTGATATTAACAGAACTGATGAATAGTTAACAGAATGATCCAATTAAAAACTTTTAATTAGTTTAATGATGTAATTAAAAAAATTAAAAGTTCAATGATGTATTAAGTAAAACTTACCAAGTATAGTGGTGAAAAACATAGTTTTGCCATTTAACAGAATGACCTAATTGCTTTTTTTTAATTAGTTTAGTGATGTAATTTAAAAAATTAAAAGTTCAGTGGTGTAATAAATAAAAGTTGCCAACTATAGTGGCGAAATCATTAGTTTTGCCAATCTTGGGCCATTCGTATTTTATACTCTTTTATCAAACATCCTGTTTAATAAACGATTGGGGGGCCAATGTTGGGCCATGATACTTTAGACATATTGGGCCATCTTTGTTGGATCTTAAAAGTATTGGGTCGGACCATTGGGCCGAACCATTATGTAGATATGGTTCTATTTGAGCTTTGACCGGTGATGATGAGAGGGATAAACTTTGATTGTCATCTCTGCATTTAATTAATGGGGATGAGACATAATCGGCTGGCGGTGGAAAATGGTGGGGGAAGAAGCGAATGGTCATGCTGCGGTCGGTGTCGTGTAGTAGGTAGGTATTTGAAGACCCCAACTTATTATAAATAAAATTAAACTTCCTCTATTTATTATTTTGAAATAGTAAGGGTTGATTTGATTAATGTGGTTAGTTATGGGTAAAATGCGCAAATATTTCAAATAAGCAAGTGGTTATAAAATATTCATTGTTGTCGGGGAATATTCGTTTGGTCGTGGAATATTCTTACTGTCGGGGAATATTCGTACGACGGCTCAGCCTTGTGTGGGCCCCATAACGGAAAGCGATTGGAATAAGAAAATGACAAATATAAGTTGTTTATAAATAACGGTGTAGTTGTTACCGTTAATACTATTAAAATACTCGGTGGTTAAAACACAGTAGCACACGATATTACACCAATTATTGATTCTTACGTAAGAAGGCACTACTCAATAATTGTTACAGTAGTTACTGTTCAATATTTTATTTTATTAATTCAATAATTACTACGTTGATATTTTATATTATTGTTGTTTCAATAATTGTCACTACACAATATTTTCATTATCAGATCAATCATTCATATTATTTGAATAATATTATTAGATAACATTATTGGCAATGTCTAGAAAGTTCATCTAAGGAGAGGTTTGGTCACCTAATTGCTGCTGCCAAGAAGTGAGAAATCCTTATTGAAAGCCCCTCTTCCTGGAAATCTGGTTTGTCGATGATTGTGATTCTGTAATATTATTTGTGAATAATTAATTATTGATTTATATAATAAGGAAAATATTCATTTTATGTGGATATATATGGAGAAAATTTTTAATGTAACAATTGTTGAAAATTAATATTTTATCTTTTTCGATAAAATAATTCATTAAAATATATTATTATATTTTAATAATATAATAATGGTGATATTTTTACAATGAATGTGAGATATATGAATAAATGAGGACAAAGAGTATTTTTGTTGCAATAAATATTTAAAACATGTTTTTCATGTTTGTGGACCCCATTTCTTGACTGAAATTTGATTATAGTCTGTAAAATTATCCGTTTGTGAATTTCGGTCAATTTTTGTTTGGAATTTGGAAAAACTTTCTTCTGCAAAGTTGTAGAGAATGAAATTTCCTATGGAAAGGACATAAGGTTTGAATTTTTCTGATAAAAGGGCTATTTATTATGAATTATTGAAGTTCCGGATTAATTGATTATTATTTTTTTTTTGGAGTTTTAATTGATTTTTGTATGAAAAACGTTTTTGGTAATGTTGGCACATGTTTGGCTGAATTCAGATCTTCAAAGGTGTGCGTAGGAAGTTTTGTTATAAATAATAATATTTTATTAAATTTTCTGCTTTGGTGTTCTAAGTAATTTCCTATAAATAGGGTCTTGGGTTAGAATTGAAAATCACACCGAAACTCAAGTTTTCTCTCTCTATATTATCGAAATTTATTCTTGAGAGTATTTTGATACTTTGAGTGTTGCTATACGGTGCAAATTCCCTTCAGCACTATATCTGGTATTCCAACTAGAAGTACAGTCTTTTCAAGGTAAGGGATGTTATTTTTTTAAAAAAATGATATTATTTCTTCTAATATCATTATGCCGAAATATTGATAAGATTTTTCTTGTAAAATTCTTGTCTTTTAGTGTCGGGGTTACTATTCACGTATACGGGACTATTCACGTATACGGCACTATTCACGAATACGGCACTATTCACAAAAAAAAATTTAAATTTTTGTCCAAAATATCTACTATGGATACTAGCTTTGATTGTATCCATGTTTTGATCATTCTTGAATTTTACTTCACTATGGTTATTTATGAAGTATTTTTGAACTCGGATTGTTTAAAATACGAATCCTTAATATTTGTTCTTTTGTTTCACTGGATTCATTTTCTTTAAAATATTTTTCATCATCCTCAGTCCTAAATGATGATATTACTGAATATCTTTGGCCTGTAATGCAAAGATTAATGATTTTCTGATGAATATCTTTGGCCCGTAGTGCAAAGATGAACAGGTGTTGAGATGAACATGACAAACTGATGAATATCTTTGGCCTGTAGTGCAAAGATGAATATTTGAGTCAAGATGAATATTGATTGATGTTACAGGGATAAAATAATGATGATGGACTTTTAAATTCATAGATTATAATAGATTTCATTCTCTACGTAACTCATCTATGAATTATTATTTTCGCTGCGAATATTGATATGAAATTTGTTGTTTATTGTATTTTATCAGATTTTTCCCTGTTGAAGACTAACGATAATTTATTTTATATTATCTTAGTCATAATATTCTTTACTGGGCTAGTTGAGCTCAACCTTTTCCTTTTTGTTCTATTTTCTTCTCAGGAGGCGAGAATGTAGCGAGTTTTAGTCAGGGTGTGGAATGATGGTTCTAGAGAGTTTTTTTAGTAGTTCTCACCATTTTTGTAAAATAATGTACCAATAATTGTAATGAAAACTTATTTGGCTGTGAATATTGTCTATATGACAATATTTGTATTTAAACTCACAGTTTTTATGTTGTATTAATAAAGTTGTAATTGTTTCTGTACCATGTTATTGACGACTCAAAATGGGTGATGTATACCTATTTTGGGGGCGTCACATCGGCAGCATGCAGGAAGAATACTGGAGTATATGAGGACAGAGATAACACAAGAAAGGTAACTGATATTTTTCTTATCAAAACACTAGAGCTTATTTCCTCCATTGTTATCCTCAGATTCACACTCAGATTGACTTTTTTACAATCGGAGCTATCCCCGATTTCCAAGCCAATCAAGCTTCCGTATTGACGTGTTTATTGTGCAGGATTGGACGCGCTTTTACGTGATTGAAGCGCGTGAAAAGATATTAGCGTTAACAAGAAGATTATAATTACAATTATTATGATTTCTCATTACTTATAATAATAACTCATTGCTCATAAGAATAACACACACATATGACATAAGTTTAAGTACAAAAAGTTATGAAGTACACTTGGTATATTTAAAACTTCATCTATTTTTTTTAAAAAAGGAATATATATATATATATATACACACACGGAGAGGCATGGGCAGAACTAGGGGGCGAGGGGGTCATATGACCCCCCAACCCAGGAATCTGAAACATGTTATATTAGTTAAATTTGATATTTGTTACGAAATGATATTAATTTATTTATTTATTTATATCTTTTCAACTATGATAAATTAACAATATTACTATAAGATAAAATAATGATAAATAAGTTTGATAATTAATGAATTAATATTACACTCATTTGTCTTAATGACTTAATCATACATTGGTATCAAATTTTTTGTAAATGAGAATAACTTCATTTATTTTTTTGCTTTGAGTAGCTACTCTCAGTTGTCTCCAAAGAAGATGACTAGAATCACAATATAAGGTTTTGAATATATAATATTATAATTTGTAATTGACAAAACTAATGTTTGAGTCACTATAGTTGTCACGTTATATCGAATACATTATTAAACTTTTATTTTTTTAAATTACCTGATTAAAATAATAAAATTGGACCATTTCGTTACAAAAATTGGATGGACGTTAAATTGTTTCAGTTTTTTCCTACGTGGCAACAAAAAAATAAAGCTAAAAGATATATATATATATATATATATATATATGTATATATATATATATATATATATATTGATGTGGATATTCCTACGTGGTTGTGTAAAAAATACAAAAATTTAAAGAAATGACATGAAAAATAAAAGACAACACACAAAAAATATTTTTTTACTCATTTTAATGTTTTAAAAAAGGAAAAAACGTAAAATACAACAAAAACTAATAAGATTAAAACATTTTTTCATTCATTAAATCAAATTTATTCTGCTATCGCCGGCTGAGTAGTGTACATTAAATTGATTGTTTCAAGTCAGAATTTTTAGTTGAAAGAGTAGTTTACATTAAATTGATTGTTGTAGTCAAAGTTTTGGGTGTAAATAAATATACACCATCATCTTCATTTCATTTTCGCGTCTCAACCCCATCTTTAACATTCTTGAAGTCTCTTCTAGATCGATTCTTCGTTATTTCTCATTTCTGAATTCTCATTCCAGATTTGTAATGATCGTTCCTTGATATACGACGATTCAACTATGGATTTATGTTATTTCTCCATTCAATTTGTTATTGTTCTTGTTCAGATTTGTTGCAGTAGCCTTTTTTCTATGGAGTTCGGGTGAAAATCGCTTTTGGTTCTATAGAGATTTGTTGAGGTATGCTATAGATCCGATTTATTTCGCTTTTGTAAGGATGGTCTTCACATTGCATGCTGCCATCACCAGAATCTTCTTGGAGACCTTCCATCACCATTAAAAACAGGTTTGATCTGGTTTTTATTCTGCTATCGCCGGCTCAGATTTCTGGCCTTTTAATGCATTTTGATTAATGGTTTCACTGTTTCGTTTCATTGTGCTGGATTGATTCATCATGTTTCAAACTGTATGATTAGTCCATCTGGTCTAGTCATAAGATTATGATAGTAATTCATGGAGTTTTCCGTAAGACTACGGCGGTTTGTAATTTTAAGATGATGAATCAGGACTTGAGATAAAGAAGACGATGAGTTTATTCGGATGATTGAGTTGTAATGAGAGAAAATTTAAAGTTAAGAGTTTTGATTTTGCGATTTTTCCCAAGAAGAAATAAAAGAGGAAGATGGGGAGAACACAATTATTTGATTCTGTTTGATTTTTTTAATGTTTAGTTATGAATGTTGTCTTTATATAAAGGAAAAAATGTTTAGTTTGACAGAGAGTATATTTAATTGATTTATCTTGATAAATAAATTTGATTTAATGAATGAAAAAATATTTTAATTTTATTAGTTTTTATTGTGTTTTATTACTTTTTTTCCCTTTTTAAAACATTAAAATGTTAAAAATGAGTCAAAAATTAATTTTTTTTGTGTTGCCTTTTATTTTCCATGTCATTTCTTTATTTTTTTTACACAGCCATGTAGGAATATCCACATCAGTATATATTTCTTTTTAACTTTATTTTTTTGCTGCCACATAGGAAAAATCTGAAGCAATTTAACGTCCATCTAATTTTTGTTGCGGAATGGTCCAATTTTACTATTTTAATTAGTTTAATAGGATAATTTGAAAAATTAAATGTTCAGTAGTATATTCTGTAAAACGTGTCAACTACAGTGACTAAACACATTAGTTTTGTCATTTATAATTTATCTATAAAAGTAGTTAATCAGCTGACTAAAAAATTTAAAGTCTGATTAATAGTCTTATAGTTCAGAGAGATTAATATATATATATATATATATATATATATATATATATATATATATATATATAGTTGAAGTTACTAGACTCATAACTCAAAGGTTTATAATGGTTGGAATATAATGTTGTGAAATACTATAATTAGGCAAAATAAATCTGAAAGAAGTACTGCAAGCGTCAATAAATAATTTTTTTTATTGATGTATTTTGACCCTCCCCTCTAAAAATATTTTGGTTCCGCCACTGCGGAGAGGATCAAGTGCATATCCCTTTATTTAACATACCTTGCTCACCACCTTTAACGACGGATCGGGCAACGGTTCGGTCTGTCGCGTATATTTGAGAACCGTCGTCTTAACTTTTAGTGACACATCGAACCGTCGCCATAACATATAAACCCGCGTTTATTTGTTTCATAGCGACGAACCAAACTGTCGCCCCGGTCCGTCGCTAAAGATGGTGAGCAGGGTATATAAAATAAAGGGGTATGCACCAAAAATGGACTATATGTATATATATATATATATAAAACTACACTTGGGCTATATATATTATATTTTTTTAAAAATTTTAAGTGTCTTGTTTATTTTCAAATTTAATATTGGGACTATTAGTCTAGGGTTATACTTGTTTGTAAAAATAATATTTAGGATAAGAATATTAATCTCAAATATATTGTTTGTTTTCAAATTTAGATTTGAAACTATTAGTTTAAGGATTATAAAATAGTTTAATAGTCTTGAGATTATAATTATTATCCCGGATTACAAGATTATAATCCTACGTCGTGTTTGTTTGCATGAATTATAATTCTGAGATTATAATTTATGGGATTATAATCCCATGACTATTAATCTTAAGATTAAATAGTCTTAGTCACATATTTGTTTTTATAGAATTATTCACGGGATAACTTAAAATAATTTCATGTTATATTTGTTTTTTCCATTATTAATTAAAGGATTGGATAACAAAATATGATTTGAACTATTATACTCTTACCAATAATAATATATTTTAAACTATAATTTGAATTTATTTATATATCAAAAATGATAAACAATTAATTAAAAAAATTTAAACAAGTAATTATATTATTCAATCAAATGCTCACCGGTTATGGTTATAATATACTCATATGAAAAGCCAAAAAACAAGAATTAACTATCGGTTGAGGAGAGGAGATAGAAGATATAAAAAAAAAGTGGTATCGGACTTAGTTGAGTTGATGCTTACGGTCTTGGGCTATTTATTAATAGCATAGCATGGCCCTGTGCTTGCCTCTTCTCATGGACTAATTTTTATTATTATTATTCAGTAATACCATCTCCATATTAATATAAAATTAAATTTGTTTTACAATTTAGAGAATACAATTATAAATTATTTAAAAAGTATTACTAACTATAAAATTTATTATTTTTAACAAATTAAAGTTCATATTAACTTTGAATTTTAAAAAACAAGAAAAAAACATTTAAGTCTTCCCGGTAGTTGCATGCTGTAGCCCACCCGCTTTGAAACAAAACAAATTGAAGAAGTAGAATTAAAACATCCAAATTGATATTATGGTCATTTTATAAAAAAATTCAGGTTAATTTTGTCTAAATATTTTTAATTCTAAATAGTAGGGATTATAATATTAGGTAGAACATAGTATTAAATAATCTTATATCTTAAGCTATGTTATAATCCCATTACTAATAGTTTTAAGGTTAAATTTAAAAATAAACAAGACACTTGAGATTAATAGTCATATCCCATGTATAATCATTTCAAATAAACATAGTTGATAGACACATAATTTATATATTTAATTATCCCTAATTTTGTCCTTTTAAATATATTATTTTATTAAATTAATATGTTTTATTTTATTTTGTAGGATTTAATATTTGTTGCAATAAGGTCAAAATCTTTGTGATCAAGCAATATTTAATGCTCCTATTCATGTAAGCAATATCCAAGAAGAGTCCTGCAAAAGAAGGAAAGAGTTGGAACAATCTTGGTGTGCAAGTCAAATCTAACAAGAGAAATTTAAATCTATCTAGAAGATCTATTTGAGAAGTTGATTGTCACTAAGAAATTGAAACCTACATGAAAAGGGAACAAAAGTGTCCAAGTTCAATGAATCTAAATTAGGGTTCAAAGTTATTTTCCCTTTAAATAGGTCTCTTTATTTAGAGAAGATGAATTATTAGGCATTGTATTAGTTTAGGTTAAGAGTAGAAGTGTTAAATTACTTTTCCATTGTACGTTCGTTGGATAATCCTTAATTAAATGGAGTTTTCTTATTTATTTTTAACCTTTTTCTTTTTTTCTTTTAGTTAGTTTAATTATTTTTTATGCCTAGCTAATTTCTTTAATATAGGATGAAAATGAAATTAAATAATTATTCATGATAATATTTTTCATCTCTTCTATTATTTATGCTTTTGTGTTTTATTGATTTTGCCTTCATATTTCGTTATTGAAATAATTTTGTTTTATAGTTTTTATGTGATTTTAAATTAATTAAGAGATTTTGATAGATTATTGTTAAGATATGAGTTTTTCATAATCTATGCTTGCTCAAAGAAGTTTTGATGGGTTATAGTTAATTCTTAAATTTTCATAATCTATGCTTCCCACGTTAATTGTAAAATTACTAAATCAAAAGGAAAGAAGATCAAAATCATAGTTAAGTTATAAAAATAGAAGAGATTGAATTATTTATTATGTTTATTATTTAATGGATTCAGATTCCTAGATTATTTCCTCATTATTAGTTTTCACATTCTAGTTAATTAATTTTCAATCTTTATTTCTAATTCGCCTAAAATAAATATTAAAGAAATATAACACATAAGTAGCCTATGATTAATAGTATTGGGATTATAATCCATGAACTATAATTTTCATATTATAATTCATGCAAACAAACATATGTTAGGGATTATAAAATAACTTAATAGTATTTGGACTATAATTATAATCTCAAGGATTATAATAATAGAATTATAATAGAAATAATAGTATTGAGTCCCGTGAACAAACATAGCCTTATAGCTAGGACTGAGCAAAAACGGGTATAACCGAATCAAACCAAAATAATTTAATCGAATTTTTTAATATTTCTGGTATTTTTTACAATTCGGTTATATCCGAATTTTTTTTCGGGTTACGGTTACTTGTTCGGATTTCATTTTTATATTATTCGGTCTACCCGAATACCGAATAAGTTCTTAAATAAAGCCTCATCTTATCTCATAACCTAATAACTCTTCCCTTACTCTCTCGATCTCCCCGTCTGGGTCGTCTCTGTCTTTATCTCTTATCAGTTATCTCACAGACTCAAACTCTCAACCCAGATCAGCAGATCTGATCTAAAACTCACATCTCAGAAATCAAATCTGGATTTCTCGATCTCCATCTCCATTCTTCCTCCTCTTCGTTTATTCCATATCTCAAAATGGGTCATCAGAAACAGTGAAGTCCACGAATTTGGGCGCCTCAATCTTCTCGTAAAACTCCACATCTTCTCCTTCTTCATTCAACTCTCTCTGTTCTGCTTCTTCTACTTCTTTGATCATCTCTGTTGGTTGTTGAGGTTCTATTTCTTCGCAAAGAAGAGAGAGAGAGGTGAAACGGAGCGTGGTGAGGCGGGCGGTTAAAGTATGTATACTAGACAGATAGATAGCTCTCTCTGTTTCTTTATGCTTTGCAGAGAATCGAATAGTGCTTTTTAAACAACAGGTTATTTCCATTTCGCCTCGATGATCGTTACTGATTTTGTTTCTTTAAGATGGAGTTTGTAAAGAAACATTTTCTTAATTTCGGTTATTATCCGAACAACCGAATAGTAAATTCGGTAATTCGGTTAATGGCTTATTCGGTTATTTGTTCGGATACCTAAAGTACACGATTTTCGATTTTCGGTTATAACCGAATAGTCTATTCGGTTCGGTTATAACCGAATGCTCAGCCCTACTTATAGCATCTCCAAAAGTAGTTACAAAAAAAACTCTTCAAATTGAAGTTTGTTGACTTACGTGATAATTTGAAAAGCATTATTTGATATTTTAATTAATATTTTGTCTCATCAGTTTTTCAAATTCAATTAATGCAGTATTTGACTTAAATAAAAAAAATGATATTAAATTTTTAATATTTTTTTTATCTCATCAATCTCTTCAATTCAATTAATGCAGTATTTGACTTAAATAAATAAAAAAGAATGATAATAAATTTTAAAATAAGTTGTATATTAAACTCATCAAGCAAAATAAATATTTTTAGACTTTTTCATATGATTTAGATTTTGTTAAAATAAAATAAATATTTTGAAGAGACAAGATCAACTTACCAATTCTAAAATGATGAGGTTGAAGATTTGATGACTAAAATTAAAAAGACTTTTAGAGATAATTTTTTTTAATGCAACTCACCTATTTGTATTTTGAAAAGACTATCAGAGATATTCTAAAGGGGGTGTATTCAATTAAGATTTTTAAAAACTTTTTTTAAGTGACATACTTTTGTAGAATTTGTGGGATTTTAATGACTTTCAAAGACTTTAAGGCTTTTTTAAAATGACTTTTATAGACTTTATGAAATAAGTAACAGACTTTTATAAACTTTTTATCAAGATTGTGATAGACTTTTGTATACTTCTAATATATCTTGCAACTTATATTAATTATTAATTAGCCCATGTGTACAACATCTCCCTCTTTTTTCATGAATTAGAGTAAATCTCATTATATTATTGTGGCATGAAATTTTATATATGTTGAAAGAGTTCATATTATTCTACTCATTTAATAATACATTTGGATACTCGAATACCAATAAAATTTTAAAAATTACAGACGCAATACAAAAATTAAACTCACTTTTCATTAAACTATATATACTTTATGCATATGCGTACGCTTATTTGGAATTATTGTTTTTCATTCCAGTCTACAAAAGTTGTCATCAATACTTATTTACGTAACTAGCCATTAAAAAAATAATATAAATATTTGCAATATATATCGATTTCCATTCAAATTTTTGAATATTACCTCGTCTTAGTATCAAAATTTGCAAATAAAAACAATATATACTTGTTTCATGTATATTTTAAAAGAGCAAGTTATTTTTCAAATAAAAAAATATTTTTTTATTTATAATCTTTTTAATAAATTTTTAGTTTAGTAATGTAACATATAATAAAATTATGATAAAAAACTTGAAGAACTTATATATTTTATACAACTATATATCACTATAAAGTACGTGACTCTATATAAATTACTTTCCTCTCTCATTTTTTTTTTTCATTTAACTCGATTCTAAGTTAATTTACGAAATTATAAAACGTGTGTTTATTATTATATAACAAATAAATTCAAAATTTAAAATTTTGAATTTTATATGTTAACTACAAAAACAAAATAAATATTTTATTTTTGTGGGTACAACATAAGTATTAATTATTGTAGATTATAAAGTAATTAGAAATATTGGATTCATGTGAAGTAATTAGAAATATTGGATTTATGTGAATTGTATTTTAAATTTATTTAGTTTATTAAGATGAGATATGAAGTCTTTAAAAATCTTTAGAGATGAGGTCAGACTTTGGATATGGGTTGATAGTTATAATTCTTCTTCTAAAGTCTGTCAATCTCTACCATTTAATAGAAATCTGAAAAGTCTATGACTTTTTGAATACCAAAATACTTTTTAGACTTTGTAAAAATCTTAATTTAATACCACCTAATTTTTAAAGACATTAAAAAAGTTGTAATTGAATACCACTAAACTTTTATAAACTCTTTAAATATCTTAATTGAATACAACTAAATTTTTAAAATCTTTAAAAGTCTTAATTGAATACACACCCGTAAATATTTTTGGAAGTTCAATTCAACCCCCAAACATTACGAGAGAGCGTGGGATATTCCCCGCACACAGCTTCGTCAAAAGACTAAACACTAACGCTCTGTTTCTGAGTTTTGAACAGAAAAGAAAAGAATAGAAAACTTAAATTAGAACAGAAAATAAAAGAATAGAAAACTTAAAGTTTTGGTTTGTGTTGTTTCTGAGTTTTTAATAGAAAAGAATAGAAAATTTAAAATTGAGGACACGAGTTGTAATTTAAAATTTATTATATTAAAAGTTGAGGATAATATGAGAATTATAAAAATATTACTTAATCAAAAAAAAATTTCATCCAAATCAGGCCAAATTTGGACGGAAAACTTTGGCAGAAAAAATAGCCAAGTTTTCTATCCATTTCTTTTCTTTTCCTTTTATTAAAAAACTCATAAACATAAGAATTGAAAAAAAAACTTAAATTTTTCGTCCATTTTTTTTCTTTTCTGTCCATTTTAAAACTTATCCCCTACAAAATATATGCAAGGCTTCGGCCCTTCCATTTTCCTTTTTCAGTTTTTCCCATTTCGTTTGCGTGTGATTTCCGAACATAACCCCCCATTTTTACAGACAGAGAAACCACAGAACTAGATACAGAAAGTAAGTCCCAGACTGGTTGAAATCAATTTTCTTCTCAATATTGTACATTTATCTATCTATTTATCTCTTGTACTGAAGAATTTTCCCTGAGATTTTGTCCACTATTAAGCGGACAAGGTAAATTAACCCATTCAATCAATTCCATCATTTCTCTCCCACTATCTATATATGCATATATATAGAGTAACTCAAGATTTTCTCCATTAACGGTTGCAATTAAGCTTTAACCCCTTTGCTTTCCGCTTTTTATTGGTACCCATAAAGCTATATATAGGGAAAGTACTCATTTTTCGACTTTATTCCTTTGAATTTTTTCCAGCTCTGTTTGGTGGTTTTTTAGGAATTGAAGTTAGGGTTGTTGTGTTGGTGGATCAATTGCTGAAGACATTCGCTTTTATGATTGTTGGAGTTATTAGGGTTAGGATCAGGATCCATATTGGGGATTGAACTGGTATTTTGGATTTTTTTTAGGGTTTCATTGGACTGTAGTTGAATTTGCCGTGGCACATGTAAATGGGCGATCTTTTGAGCTACCAATTGGGTATTTTGGGCATGGAAGAAGATTGCACATACAAGATCGTGTAGAAAGTGATCTGGGACTGGAAATTGTCTAGTTTTTAGGTTAAAGGAATTTTGGGTTTTTGGTTTTTCCAAATTTTGAGGTTTGATCTTAGATAGGTGATGATTGTGTCAGTTGGTTTTGGTCATAAAGTAAAGGTGATGCTTCTTTGTTGGCACAGCAGGCAAGGAAGAAGAAGATCAGATTGCAGTGGACCTTTTTCTTTTCTTAAAAAACCATTTGGATTAACATAGTTTGTGCAGAATTACCTGTAAAGTTTTGTGACTGAGATATTGCAGTAACTTGATATAATTTACTAGGGAGCTGTGATTTTGACTCGAGTTTCAGGAGTGTGCTCATCTCTTGTTTACATTGAGGTTGAGAGTAATTTGTGATTTACTGGGTTTTCAAATTTGTGAGGTGCGGAGAGAGGTAGAAAGTTCATAGAAGAGTGGTGAACCTGGAAATGAACACAAGGACATGGTGCATGGACAAGAGAATAGTTGCTGGTTCCTTATCTTATTGGAACACTGCTGCTTGAAAGTAATAGAAGCAATTTTGTTTCTCCACGGTGCTTGGATTGCTTGTTGCGGGATTCTGTGCAATGTCTCGCTGCTTTCCATTTCCTCCACCAGGATATGAAAAGAAGCCTAGTCTGGATGATAATGACATACTGAAAAAGGTTCATTTAATATTATTAACATTTTATGTTTCATATTGTTTGCATCAACTGTATTCATTGATATTGGGCACTACATCTCTTTTGTTTTGCATGAATGTTTTGTTAATGAATTGCATTACATTGTGGTGTGATGGAACTAATTTGTATATAAATAATAAATACAGTAAGATCACTTTTTTCTTTTAGCTTATCACAACTGAGTTCAATGTTTTATGTAGAAACTCTTATTTGCAACAAGAAATTGTGCTTAATTGGCTGTATGCTTCATACCTCATCTTAACTGTTAACGTGCCTCTAGTGTCGGTCCATATCTCATTAAATGGTTCGGTGATATCTAGAAATCATTGTCATTGTTCATACCTTAATTAAAATTTGACGTGGAAACTTGGAGCAATAATCAATGACCTATTATGGCCTCTTACTACAGTATGGCCCGTCATTATTTTCTGTTTGCATATGATGTTACAGAAACCAAATTGTTGAACGTGTAATATTGGCATTCTAGTTTAAAAAAATTGGTTGCATTGAACCATCTCAATCATTTGAGTTGCACTTATTTGGTAGTTTGCTAATTGAAATTTAATATGAATGAGATTTACATTCCTATAATTAATGCATATTCTCTTGCAATATTGTGGTGTGAAGTTGTTTTCCATTTAATGCTTCATAAAAATTCTCATTTTTACAGTTTTTGTTCTCATTCCACTGCTTGATGATGATATTTGAGATGCACGCCTAGAAAAGTGTTTTTTTGGGAAATGTTTGGCATTAGAAGAGCGAGGTATCTATTATGTTTGTTTTTTTAGGGGTGGGGAGTGAGGATGGTTGGACTGGGACCAATAATAACAATCATGGACTTCTTCGTATGTAATACTCCCACTTTTCGACATGAGAGTCCTAATTTTTTCGCTGACTTTTTATTTTCTTCTAAATCTTAAAGTTTACTTAAGATATGCTTAGACGTGATATATTTAGATGATTTTTATTCAAAATAAAACTTCATAGACCAAAATTTGTTACCTCTCCTGAAAATTAGAGATACAGTTTACCTTTTTTGTTTCTAAGTCATATGCGAACTCCTAAAATTTGAAATTGATATGAATTTATTTGATTTTCTTATAAATAACTATAACGGTTGTAAACTAACTAAAAATACTACTGATTACCATATTTGTTGCTTTCAAAACTTAAATGAATTTATATCAATTTTGATTTTTAAGATTTTGCAAATTAATTTGAAAAGTCGAAATGGATCTTTAATTTTGAAATGGAGAGAGAACTAAAAAAAGTTATGCCTTTGCAAACCTTGATATTTGAAAAGAAGAAGAAGAATAAAAAAAGAAGTAGGACTTCTGTTTCCAGATGTAGGAAGTATATGTAGTGAATTGTTATCTATTAAAAAATTGGCGACAAAGTCACTACTACATTTGATCGTGTCATAGGACTCATATTGTTTTAATTACTTTTAACATAAATGGATTATTTGATCCTCTTTAATAAAGCCACTACTAAATTTGATTATGTCATGACTCATTAAATTATTACCGTTAACATAAATAGACTATTTGATCCTCCTTAGTCCAAATAAATCAACCCGTATACTTATTCTCTCTCTCTCTCCGTCTCCCTTTCTCTGCTTAAAAATAGTTAATGAGTACCATTGTTAATGCCATGCACCTCTCTATTTTGTCCTTTCCCCCCACTACAAGCACAGGTCACTCAAGCTGCCACAACCACCAGAATGGATTTGTGTGTAAAAAATCATGTATATGTATGCATATTTATTTATGTTAGATCAACGTACTGTAATTGTGTTAATCCCTCCATTTCAACCCAAAATCACCAAACAACGAACTTAAATCTGCACAATGAACAAACGATCACACCAAAAAGCTTGAGGGTCGGGATCGCCGGGGGATAAGTGAGAATAAGTACAGATCAGAAAACGTCAACAATGGAGGTATGCAATTGCTCTAGTGAAAAAGAGTAAATGATGTGTAAAGTACCTGGAACTTGATTTATGGGTGTATTTATAGTTTGATCACATCGTCTCATTGTATCACACCCGTTTCCGAATTGGAATAGGAGTCCTTGTATAAAGATTCTTTATAATTGTAAGTTCCATAACTGAATAGGATTTGACTTACTCAGAAATAGGAAACTAAATTAGACAAGGGAATCATAAGTTAACTTGGACTGTGGCCTTCTAGAATATCCAACTCTTTACTGTCAATGTAAATATCCAACCACGGCGTGGGTCCCCCGAATTCTTCGGACCCATCAAATCACACTTCAACATTGCCCCCCACTCTCTTATTATAAGAAACTTAAAATAAGAGAGTACATCAATTAGTCAACAAATAATATATCATGTTAAAGTTTAACCACTACCCAACACGCCACGTATTTTTTATGTCTATACCTTAGGGGTGATCATTCGGTTATAACCGAACCGAATAAGCTATTCTTGCTATAATCCAAAACCCAAATAATGATGATTTTGCTATCCTAACTAATAACCAAATTTAACAATAACCGATTTATCAATACCGAATTACCGAATTGTAATTTCGGTAATTCGGGAAAAAACCGAATTACTGTTATTATTATTATTATTATTATTATTACTATTATTATTATTATTATTATATTATTATAAAATTAATTTTTTTAATAAGTAAGGTTCTTGTTATTCAATACCCGAATAACTTGTTTTTCAAAACCAAACCAGAATCAATAATAGTGAATAATAATTCGGATATAACCGAAATTGTAAAAAAAACCGAAAAACCAAAATAATTCGGTTAAAAAATTTCGGTTCGGTTCGGTATTTCGGTTTTATCCGTTTTTTGCTCACTCCTACTATACCTTCCATAGTCCGAAGCCGATATGTTCTCGGCTTCGGCACCCAAATGACTTTATATTGTCCCTCCCAATTAAGCATAAGTTCTCTTGTATTATGTGGATTTAGAAGTCTCAGCCTCTCGAAGTACCAAATTGCCAACCTCGAATCTCCGTTGTTAACCCCCGATTGTAATGTCGATTAGTTCGCCGTTGGTATTTTCTGTTCTAACTCCGTAAACTTCTGTTTAATGGAATCGGTATTCCCTTCGTTGATGTTCCCGCATGTTGACCCCTCCTGCCCCCGATCCTGATCTGCGTTTGTGGGGATCGAGAACTGTTGTTGTCGAACCAGAGCCGATTGAGCTTGTCACACCAAAGCACCAAAGAGCTATTTACGTCGAACACCAAATGGAAACTTCCGGCTTATAACAGTACCCCCACTCCTTTATTCCACTTGGAGCAAGGAAGTTTTATTGATGATGACGTCGGGTTGTCTACCCTCTTCGGGGACCGAAAGTTTACACCATTTTTTGTAAGAAAATTTTATTCTGGAGGATATATTAAGGTGGCTTTCCTGGAGGGAAATTTGCACCGTTTATATCGGAGGAAGTCCCGGACGGCGTTTGTCTTGGAGGACGAATAAATCTTGGTCAAGTAGTCGATCATCACGACGTTTCCGGTCACCCGCCGAACCTCCTGTAATAGCATCAACCACCTGGCGGACGGGTAAATCTTAGTTGGGTAGTCGATCCCCACGACGTTCCCGACCACCAGCCGAACCTCCAAACTCCTCGTCAGCCAAAGCAATAAAGAAGTCGATCAAAGTGACTTGTTTTTGTAAATGGTAGATGATAATAGTGGTGTGGGCTTTGGAAGGCGAAGCCGTGGGAAGAACCACTGAAGAGGGTGTCCAAATTGGAGTGAATGGCATCATCATTAGTGTTTGTTGTCCGAAGATGAATTTCTATGTTCGTGAAATTAAATTGTGAAGGCGACAATTTGGACTAGCCGAAGGTATAATGAAAATGGCTGATGCGATATAGTCCGAAGTGAGTCACTATTGTTCGAAGTTGGTTGTTGCTGCCCGAAGTGGGTTGCTGTTGCTCAAAGTGTCATTGGTGAACATCTTGGACCGTTAAAACTCATATCAGGCTTGTATATCCTACCCCCAGCCAACTCAGCTTGAATAAGAAAAGAAGCCCGAATGTAATATAGCGCCGAACAAATACCAACCTTATATCTTGCCCAAAAATATTTTTTTTTCCGCACTTTGTTGTCGTGTAGAAGAGAGAAGATGGGTGGCAACCGAAGTCCGAAGAGAGATGGAGAAAGATAACAAAAACATAAGTTTTTTACCCAAAAATGATTGAAGTGAATTAAACACCATTATTGAGGCCCGATGATGAGGATTGATTCCTTGGGAATCGTGGCGGATACCCGAATTGCTGAACTGTTTTGGTCGAGGCTATAGAGAAGATGATGATGGAGCCGTAGTGGGAAAATGTCATGTGCCTGTACAATAGCCGAAACTTTTTGCTTTTATTTTGTTTTTACCGGAGTCATTCCTTGTGCACCTTGGTAAAACCATAATTCCAATTGTAAGCCAAACTACTAAAGTTTGATATAATCGAAGTGTTGTAGTCCAAAGCTATGGAGGAAATCGTTGTGGCTGAGTAGGCTGATTGGGCGGCAGAATAGGACCATGATTGGAATTTCTGATCTGCCGACCCCAAAGTTGCCGAAATCTGCGAGAATTCTGATGTGGAATCTTATGGAACTTATGATTAATTTAGTGGTCCGATGCTGCTTATGTTCAATCGGAATCAAACATTTGTGTTCAAGAATGGTGTTTTGTATGAATTTGTATTCATAATATGTATACAAGTAAAGTATCAATAATATTATAACGATGCTACAACTTTAATTATTATGAACATATCAGATTAATAACAAAAATCATGCACATGTTGGATATATATATTATTGATCTGATAAAAGAGAGCAACTTGGCTTTATTTGTAGGCTCTGCCCTCTTGTCGTACTAGGTAAATCGACACCAACAAGATCAGGTTATTTGAGAAGTGTAAATCGGAGACTGTCGAAGATTATGGTCGGACATGGTTGCTTTTCTTTTCGTTGAAGGAGACTAATCCGAGTGCCGAAGCCAAAGTCTGAAGAGATGTCCAAACATATATGTGCTCCATGTAGGGGGCTAATGTCAAATCCTTCAAGTAGTTGGCGTAGGCGTGCGAGCTGGAACGCTGAACGTGTTGTTGCTAACTTGTGACGATTGGCGCAGCTGCGCGTGGCGGGAGCGCTGCAGGCGCGAGGGGCACGGCTGAGCTCGTTGGCCGCGCTGGGGCACGGAGCGGGGGCTCATGACTGGGCGTGTGGGGGCGCGGTCAGAAAACGTTAACAATGGAAGTATGTAATTGCTCTAGTGAATAAAGAGTAAATGATGTGTAAAGTACCTAGAACCTGAATTATGGTTGCATTTATAGTTTAATCACACTGTGTCATTGTATCACACTTGTCTCCGAATGGGAATAGGAGTCCTTATAACTGTAAGTTCCGTAACTGAATAGGATTTGACTTACAAGCCAAATCAGAATCATAAGTCAACTTTGAATGTGGCCTTCTAGAATATCCAGCTCCTTACTGTCAATGTAAATATCGAACCACATGGCGTGGTTCCCCGAACCCTTCGGACCCATCAAATCACACTCCAACATATATGTATGCATATTTATTTATGTTAGATCTACGTACTGTAATTGTGTTAACCCCTCCATTTCAACCCTATACCACCATCTACTGCCATTATCCACATCTCTGCTTAAACCAAAATTATTGTACCCACTCATCAGTTGACTAACAAAAATGGACAATTCAATACTATCACCATACTTTTTACGTATTGACAACGAAGTATATACGTTTATAACTGTATATTTGATGAACAGATCTATATTTTTAATAACTGTCTAATGCTAATCCGAATTTATATTCACATGTTTAATGTCTACATTTTCTAACCAGTATGCGTATTGATTTAATAGTGGCTTGGAATTGAACATTCAATGATGGTGGTGTTGTTCTTAGGTAAGACATATTTTGAAAGGTTTGAGTTTTGCCATTAACAGTTGGGTATTGGTGGCTTGCAGAGTTGTTAGACCCCTAGGATGGGGTCTAGAGTTTTAAGTCTGGTATTGCTTACTATTTTTGAACGAGTCTGAGAGAAGACTAACTAGATCAGGAATTTGGGTTTGATATTATCTGGTGAAAATTGAATGTCTTTATAAGGTTAATAATATTATTGGAGGCTAAGTCCAAATCAATACCAAGTTTTCTCAAGGTTGGTTTGAAGAAAAAGGTAGGCAATGAACAGTTCTAAGATGGGTAAAATGATTTTTTGTGTGTGTGTGTGTGAGAGAGAGAGAGAGAGAGTTAGTACTCGTTTTCTAAAATATGCTCTTTGTGCTTCTATCATTTAATGGACATATTTTCACAACTGTGTTAGATTCCGTTGATATAATTCCAGTGATGACTCTTGTTTCTTTGAAATTAGATGTCTGACCTTTTCTTTAATTTGCAGGAGAATCTGAAAGAGAGAAAACATAAGAAGGAGAAAAAGGACAAAGAGAAGAGAGAAGGCAAAGAAAAAAGGGAAAAAGAAAGAAGTGATGGAAAGCATAGAGAAAAGAAAGACAAAAAGGAAAAACACAAGGACAAAAAGAAGGATAAGGAGAAGGACAGGGAAAAAGGCAAAGAGAAAGGCAGCACTTCAGAGGAAAGGAGTGCTTCTGGGCAACTTGAGTCTTACAATGGAGAGAAAATTCATCAAAGAGAAAGAGAGTGGGGTAAAGAGAATGGCCGCACCTCAGAAGACAGGAGACAGACTGGACAATTTGAGGGTTGCAATGGAGAGAAGGTTCATGAAAGAGTGGAGCAGAGTAAATATAGTTCGGAAGAGAAGAAACCTGATGTGCAGTTTCAGCGTAGTGGAGCTAAACTTGCTCAAAACAGCCTTCTGGACAACGATTCTGAAGATTCTAAATTTGTGCAGGAGTTGGGCAGGAGGATTAGAGATGAAGAAAAGGGAACAGGGAGCCAGTTGGTCGAGGGATTCATGGGTATGGATTGGGCGAAGGATGAAGGAATTGAGAAATTTGCAGTCAGGGATACTAGTATGGTGGTTGAAGTCAAGGAAAAGAAAAAGGATAAAAGAGTTGATATTTGGAAGATGGATGGGCAAAGAATGGAGCATGAAGCAAAAGTTAGTGGAAATGCAGTGGCCCAGAACCTTGCTGGAAGCTTCCAAAATAAAGTTGAAGGAGTGCCCAAACCAATGGAGAAAGTTGAGGGAGGGACGGAGGGGAAAGAGAGATTTAAAGAAAGAGAAGTCGATGATAAACGGGGGGGCAAACGGAAAAGCAAAGAAAAGGAGAAACAGAGCCAGGGGAAGGACAACAACGGGGAAAAGGAGAAGAAAAAGGAGGATAAAACGAAGGAGAAAAAGGAAAGTAAGAAATCAGAGAAAGATAAAACTAAAAGTAGCAACAAGAGTGACCTTATTGGCGTGCTCAATAATAAGACCTCCCATCTTGCCAAAAATGGCGACAGGAATGCTCCTATGGAAGATAATCTCAAGAAAAGGAAAGACATGGAGAAGAACGGGTTCTTGCACGGTGAGTTTTTTCACACAATGAACCATGATTGCATATATTGCACATTAACTGTGTTCGCATCAACCTGAGCTTTTTGCTCCCATACCAAGGGTGGTTGTAGCCTGTAGGAGTTCTGGTAGCTTAAGTCCCTGATTAGACTGTTTTTAAAAGGCTTTCATTGGGTCCTCGTGATCTTAACATTGTGACTCATTGCATGTTCAGTTGACATTCAATGGTTTTTCCCCCCAAGCATGTTTAACTGCAGTTATATATTTTCCTGACTACTGTTGCTTGTTTTTTGAGTTGCCTTACAGACAGTGAAGTTAGGCTTGAGAAAATGCCAAGGCTCACTTCTCATCTGTTGTCAGATAATGGAAAGAAATTGGAACCTGCCCGAACTCCCACCCCTTTTACCCCCGACAGACAGGGGACAACTAATAATCTCAAGGTGGATAATAAGGATCGCAAGTTAAATGGTTTAATAGGAGTACAGCAATTGCCTATTTCCGCATCTAAGCCTTCACCTGTGATTGCTGAGAAAATTGCTGTAGCATCAAGGAAACCCCCACATCCTGATATGAAGTACCTGAGCAAGGTACTTTCAGTTCCTAAAGTGGACGAGTGGTCTGGTTTTGATGACCAGGAATGGCTATTTAGCAGCAAAAATTCTCTGTTGAAGAAGTCCGAAGTGGGTTCTGTTGGAGTTAACCAGGAACAGCGGGTATGGGATGAAGCTCTGCAGTTAGGGTCGGCTGATGTTTGTGCTCTGCCATATGTAATACCTTACTGACCGGTACTCAAATGGACACACGATGTGGGTTCTCTTCGAAGGACCAAGCCTGAATTTCTTGAAGGGTCTGGCTGGCTCTTGAGATGGATTTTTGTTGTCTTGCGGCATTCTTTTCTTGCTACATTGATGCAGGAAGTGGATTGTAAGAATGATTACCCATGTCCTGAAATTCTTTTAGTAAATGAGATGGGGCCGTATGCGTGACATTGGGGGTTGGGGGTTGGGGGTTGGGGGTTGGGGGTTTGGGGGAATCGTGCGTGCATGTCACACACGATTGCCTGCTCTCTCTGTAGAACGTCGAGTTCTCTCTGCAGGGCAGATTTTTTGCATCAGTGAAATGAACACAACTAATTCATTCGAAGTGGAAAATGTCAAGAGGTTCCAGCTGAAATTGAGGAGTGTTATTTAAGATGTAAGGTGCATTAGCTTCTGCAAGTTTATTTGCTTAAAAGCTGAGATGCTCTTTCTGATTGAGGTGTTAGAGAAACCAGCTGTTGCAACTCCACCATAGTTTTGATTTGTAACATAGAACAATTTACAAGGAATGTAAGATAGGAGGGGTAGGGGGAAGGAAAAAGGGCAGTCTGATTCATTTGATTAAAACATCACAAGTAACATTTGTTTGTAATCCCATACTGTTCTCTAATTTTGGCCATGTGGATTTTTTTAAAATTTTAAATTCCATTATGGCCCTAGTTAGTCTATTCATAGTAATGCTCCACGCGACAAGAGGAGTCGCTTGATTATTATTATTTTTTTTCAAAAAATATATTTGGGATTGAGTTATTATTTTGGACTATTTAATCTTTTTACGAGAAATTGTTAGTCTTAATGTGAGATTGTTAGTTTTATAAAGCCATTTAATAGCTTAAAATTGGGTTCACATTCATTATGGATTATATATAATTCATCATAAATAGTTTTTAAAATGATAAAAAATAATTTGCAGGATTATTTAAAAGATTAGATAAAATAGTTTAAAATAGTATTAAATTAAGACAAATAATCTAATATTTGATATATATTTTTTGCAATCAAAATAGCCTTAATTTGTTGATAACTACTTTTCAAAAAATTTCTCACCCTTCAAGTAGGGGTAGATCTGGCAAACTGCAGCCCAAGTCCGCGGGCCGGACCGGGTTTTGGGCTGTAATATTTTAACCCAATGAAATTTGGATTTTTTAGTCTTGTCCGTTTGACCCAAACCTAAAAAATAGCATAAAATAGTCTCGACCCGTTCGTCACAGGCCGGACTTTAACCTTTTTAACCCGCCCGTTTTTTGGCCCGCCCGTCACTCGTCCGACCCATTTGAGCCAGGCCCACCCGTTTGCCAGATGTAAGTAGGGTTTCACTTTTTTTTTTTTTTATTCTCCTCTCCTTCACTTGTACTTTAATATCTTTTTTTATATCATTTCAATTTCTTATATCTGTCGCCATTTTTTTAATTACGCACACGTAATATGTGTAAAGGATATTAATATTAATAAGGTGTCCAAATAGTGTCTTAATAACTTAATATTGAATAAACTAAATAATATTTTATAACATAATTAATCACAAAATATATAATTAACTGAATAATTATGTCGCATAATTCAATACACTATTTAAATAAAAGAAAAAAAATGAGAGCCGAACATCCAATTGAACCACAAAATCGACCGAAACAGTCTTGGTTATTCCGGTTCGGTTTGGTCTAGTCTCAAAACCTTGATAAGCCCTACCAATTCTCACTTAACCTTTCTCCTCTTTATCAGTATATCTTCTCTGCAACTTCTCTCTCCCATCCATGGCTTCCTTCGCCAAATCATCATCGAAGAAGAAAATGAAGCAAAAGGATGGAGAGAAGAAATACACACTTTCCGAGGTGAAAACCCTAGGTCACCAGCTCCTTTCCTCCAGAGCCCACATTAACAATCTGCCGCTCCTCCTTGCCATCGTTAATCCATCCTCTCAGCCTCAGTTTGTTCTTGAATGTCTCCTCTCTCTTCAGTCTTTCTTCACTCCCCTCCTTCCCCAACTCCCTTCTTCCTCTTCCAAGAACAATAACAGCAACGATGCCCAAAACGACGTAGAATTCATTTACGTCACCTGGCTTCGGTCAAAGTTCGATGAACTCGCTCAATCCCTCATTGAGATTGCTGTTTCTTCGGATTCAGAACCCACTCTCAGGGTAAATGTTCTCAAATTTTTCCCTTTTTTGGATACAGTGGAATTCAGGTTTATCGTATTTTTCCTTAATAATTGATGGGTAGCTTTGGTTAATGTATTTTTTTGTTTGTTTGTTAATTTGATTAGGAAGTGGTGCTGGATACGATAATGGAGTTTGTTAAAGTTGGAAATGGGGGAAGATTTCACTCTGCTATTTTCCACAAACTGATCCATACTATTGTAAGTTATTACTTATATCTTTAGTTTTATGATCCTTCCAAATCCTACCATTTTCCATTGTTTAGTGCTTCAATTCCATCAACTTATTATCTTACTTGTTCGCAATCTTTTAAATTGCAGGTTGAATCTACATCAGGGGTTGAAACTTTGTCGGATTGTCTTGAGTCCAAGTATTTCAAGTACATTGACGTGCGGTATGAGCATATCCCTCATGATGAATTGTTTATTATTCTCTCCTATTTTTCTTTGTATATGCTCAGTACCATTTGTTGTTTGTTTTAAAATTACGAACTTTTAGATTCAGACATTGCTAAATGATATGCTTTTACACGTGTTCAGTTCATTTCTGACAATTAAAACATGTTGGAGACTTTTCATTATGTAGCTATTAGAATGATGTAAATCACAGATTTAGAAAGAAAATCAATGTTCTTCAAAGAAACGTTATTGTAATTTATATTTAGTTGCCTGGTTCACCTTTCAAGGGATGCAGAAACATCTTCAGGATCCTGTCATGGATCATTTCTACTATGCCATCTTAATGTGTTCAGAAACCGTATGCTTTTCTGTAGCCAGATTTTTAAATTGTAGGCCTTATGTTTGGCTATGCATGTGTGTTTAGTCTGGTTTGGGTTTGATTTCATTTCTTTTAAATGATGATTATGTAATTGCAGCATTATTGTGAAAGTGTTTCATTTGTCAAATAATCTAATGTCATGGCCATCTCCTTGTACAGCTTTTTTACTTATATCAGCCTGGAAAAGCTAGTTCGTAACTTGGAGATGAAGAATATCTCTGGTACTTTTGCAGTTACGCCCTTTGCTAATTTGATTTCATGGTTTTATAACTTTGTCTGTTAATAGTCGTTTGCCTTAACTATTTTTCCCTTGTTTTGGACTGTGTGTCCATGTGGAAGTATTTAATCTAATGATTTTTTTGTTTGGTCATCAGATGACAAAAATGTTACAGACAATGGGAGTCACCCAAGAGTAAGGTTCGTATAGCTTGTACAAATGAGAATTCCTTGTTGCTCCCTTATCTTAATTTTTTATAATTTCTGATGCAGTCATGCTGATGACCTTAAAATTTAATCTGATGTAGAGGCAGGAGCTTGTAATTTTGGTTTATGTATTGCAAAACACACTGCCTTTCTTTTTAGAAAATGTGCACTTTATATTAAAGAGTATTTTAAATTTATGCTGTAGTGAATCTGTATCATGTAACAAAAATCTGATTTTTGCACTGCAGCACGGAGCTTTCGGTTCACAATATACATCATATATTATCACATATCCCACCTCTAGAAGCATTGGATGAAAAATCAGAATATGAAATGTGGAATGGATCAGGTGACTCTTGTTGTTTTACCCTATAAGCTTCCTTTTATCTTTGATATATATAGTTTTGTTTCTTCATTTGCTTTTCTTCTTTAGTTTTTGGGTATGGGAAACATTGTTTTTGAGTGACTATAGTCATATGTTTGCTTGATTGATTAGGAATTTTTATTAAAGAAGGTAATCACAAAAAGCATGTTGAGGTTCTGAAAGCAGAAGACAAAAAGCGGAAGACCAAAAACAATGGTGATAGTGTAAGTTTAATGGTTGACTTGTCTCAAGTCCCTTTTCCCTCTATAAATTGAGGAAAGCCTGCATGAATGACTACACAATCCATAATAGTTTAAACTTAAATTGCCATTTCCTTTTTCTGTCTCTCTCTCTCTCTCTGTGTGTGTGCAATATGCAATTGAATTTTTAGTATTTATTGTCTTCAGGTTCCATCTGCAGTGAATGTTGCCAAAAAGATGAAATTGAAGTTTACTAAAGCGTGGATAGCTTTTCTTAGTTTACCACTTCCTCTTGATGTGTACAAGGAGGTAAAAACTTGCAAATCCACTCAAGACTGTTTGTTATCCTCAGGCTAAAGCTTTTGACTTGTAGTTTGAGTTTGCCAATGAAGTGTAGATAGTGAATTTAATCTTCTTTAAAAATTTCTAACAGGAATACTTGGTTAAAAATCATTGTGGGGCTTTTCTTCACATCCTCATGTTAAAACATATAGCTTAACCTTGTCTGGATGAATATTCTATTGGTTGTTGCTGCAATGACATCTTGTGTAATACTCTGTTCCAAAATCTAAGGGGAAAAATGATTTTTAATTTTGTTCCAAATTTAATGTCCAATTTTGGAAAGAGCAAGCGCTTGATTGTTGAAAAGTTAGCACAAACTCCCTTAACATAGATAAGAATGTAAATTTATTTCTTATATCAAGTATAAATATTATTCTTGTAACTTTTGGGAAGTAATTTTGGTGAAGGCAAAGAAAAATACTCATCTAGAGCATTTCTAGAGATGTCTAAACAGAAAAACTAATTTTAACCCTTGTATATAATCTATATCGTGAGTTCTAGTTAATTTGGATAAAAATCCCTCCATAATTTGTAGGTTTCTTGCAAAATGTTCTTATATTTTGAAATGCAGGGATTATATAGCATTAACCTTGGGTGAAAGGTCTGAACTTTTATGGAGATATTTCATTTGTTTGATGTTCTCATTATATCAGGACATCAGGTGTATATATATATATATCTATATTTGTGTGTGTGTATGTATATAAAATTTTGAGCAGCGGGTGCAGTATAGTTAGGTATAAAGTCTGATTGTTCACCAGTAGTATTCTGGTCTAGAAATGGGTATAGGTTCATATCCAAGTTTGATTCCTGCTCTTTGAAATTTGTTTAGTTTGAATTTTTATTAAATAATTGTTTCGACATTTTCTGTTTTTTAATAGAAGGTGATTGTGTTTATGTTTTTCGCTTACTGATGCTCGCGTTTTAATGCTCAGGTTCTTGTTACTCTCCATCAAGCCGTTATTCCTCATTTGTCCAATCCTATTATGTTGTGGTACAGAGCATATGAAGTTTATTTTTATGACTATTTCATTTCATTTCCTTTCATGCTGTACAGTTGTTGAGCAGATTAACTTGTCCATGCAGCGACTTTTTGACGCGATCATATGACATTGGGGGTGTTATCAGTGTTATGGCTCTCAGCAGCCTGTATGTTCTTATGACTCAACATGGTCTAGAGTATCCTAACTTCTATGAAAAGCTTTATGTACTATTGGAACCATCTATTTTCATGGCAAAACATCGATCAAAATTTTTCCAAGTAAGCATAGTAATTTCCTTATTGTTTTATTTGGTGAAAGTAAAAATACGAAATCTATTTCCATGCCAGAAGTTTCGTTTTTAAGTAGGATTTTAATTATAGTTGTTTTCAAGTACACTTTTTTTGTGGACGGTTAATATCTGGCCGTGGCATGTTCTCGGTTGAAATGGGAACAATATGTGTTTAATTCATTCTTGTTGGACACTTTCTCTACTTATTGCTGCAGCTTCTTGATTCTTGCCTCAAATCACCACTACTTCCAGCATATTTGGCTGCTGCTTTTGCTAAGAAGCTGAGTAGACTGGCGCTTTCCGTCCCTCCTTCAGGATCATTAATCATTATTGCTTTAATTCACAATCTTTTAAGGAGACATCCTTCCATCAATTGTTTAGTGCACCGGGTAACAATATTATCTTGATTTATCTTTCCAGTGCAATCCCTATATTTCAAACATAAAATTGTATGTGTGGTGATGCGCATGTGCTCAGTTTTTTTAGGGTATTTATTTCATTTCACACTAAAACAATTTAGCTTTATGGGGAAAATGACATAAGTACCCTTAGTGAACTAAAAGTAAATAACTGCGTAGATACAGTCATCGCAACTCCAGTTTACTCTATTTCAGATCATGACATAAAACTATTTTCTCATGGTAGTTATACATGTGCACGCATTATAAGGTTAGGTTTGACCTGGCAAATAACATTTATTTATTTTGATGCGAGGGTGATAAATTAATGAAAACTCCGTCGTCTGAGGTAAAAAAAATGGATTTTGTATCCTAGTACCTGTTGTCCAAGCTTATGTGGCCACTTTCTTTAGGTGTTTTTTTGACGCAGATTTGAAGACATGCCAAATATATATATATATATATATATATATATATATATATATATATACACACACACACACACCCCAAATCTTTATAGAACATATTTCCAACTATGATAAAAATATATAAAATGGAAAATAATATCTAGTGAAAGACACTAGATAAACTATCATGAGATTCTTTTGAAACAAGTGGTTTAAATTAATAAACGGGACATTTGTAAATTTGTAATACATGTATTTGGTTGTCATTTCGAATGAACCTCTAAATATCTTATTCAATGTGTCATATTAGCTACTATTTTACATCAAGCTACTATTTTACCTGATGTAGGACGAGTCCGTGAAAGTTAATTAGAATAATATAAAAGGCTTTGGAAGCCTATATGAATTAGAAGTTGTATTTTAATTAATTTCTTTAATTTGTAGTTATCGTATTAAAATCCAATTTAGGTTAGGAAAATTGTTTACGAGTATTATAAATAGTGATGTACTTCATTATTTGGAGACATTGAATAATTAATTGATTGAGTTTTGCTTGAGAATTGTTTGTGATATTAACCTTTTGTCCCAAAACCCCCGCCCCCATCATTTTTGGTATCAAAGCCCAACCCCAAACCACCTTCTGCCGCCCATACCTCTGTCCCAAAATCACTCTCTCCCCAATCGTCTTCATTTAAACCTAAATTTATTACCTAAATTTATTGTCCAACCATCATACACCCATTCTGTAGCAAACTATCATTTGTCTCTCACCAAAACATTAACCACAACCATAATCAACCCCATTACAGTATATACATATATATATATATGTAATGTATATATATATATATATATATGTAATGTATATATATATATATATATATATATATATGTACCAATCATAGCCCTAATTTCAACTAGAAACTTAGCCAAACACAGCCCAAGTTGCAGACTCCAACTCGCAGCAAACACAGGCAAAAAAAGAAGAAGAAAGGTAGAAGAGAGAAAGAGAAGAAGTAGAAAAGAGCCGCCATCGCATCAACACCATCACCGCCGCCGCGTCCCACTGCCACCATCGGTTTTGTTAAGAAAATTTTAAGCCTTTAGCCTTGTTGCTCTCTTTGGAATTACGTGAAAGTAAAATAGTGAAGAAGAGAGAGATTTGAAGAATGTTGAACTGATATCTCTTGGCAAATTACAGTTAGGTGCCCTATAGTTTTATAGTTTTTTTAGTTTAGTCCCCCAAGTTTTCTTAAATTTCAAAATAGCCCCTGAAATTTTACACATAAGTCCTTGTAGTTTCATTTTCTTTCATTTCAACCCTTTGAAGTTTCAACCGTTTCAGTTCAGCCCCTATTTCTTTATACTTCCTGCACTTACGTCCCTAGAGCCAAAAAAAAAGTCTATATTTTTATTTGCAAGAACCATGGTTTTCTTGCGAAATCAACGCTAAGCTTGATAATTATATGTTACAACAAGATGAGCGCCTCAAGAGGATTGAAGACTCGATCACAACACTTACTGCAAATGTCCTCTATTACAAGTCTTACAGTAAAAGTTGATGTACTCACGGAACGCGTAGACAAGGGACAAGAAGATGCTCCTAAGAATTTTGAATATCCCATCCATTATCATCTGAGACTACAGCAGCATGACCCTAATCCACGAGTTAATGTTCCAGATCCTAGGATGAATGCAGTGAATAGAGGAGTAAAATTAGATGTTGGAGATTTCAATGGCGATAATGGTCCTGAGGCATTCTTCGATTGGATTCATAGTTTGGAGAGCTTCTTTCGTTGGTATGAATTATCCGATGAAAGGAAACTTTTCTTTCCTGAAGCGAAGTTAAAAGGAACGGCTCGTATTTGGTGAGATCAATATCAACGAAATTTATATACAATTGTGAGAAGATGGGAGGATATGAAAGTACACGACCTTTTTGTACCTTCAGATTATAAGCAACGAGCATATTTATATTTACAGTTAATTGAGTTGGTACAAGGAAGTAAATATGTAGCCGAGTATACTTCGATGTTCTACAGTTTGGTTACACGATCTGAATTTTCTTGGGTTAAAGAAGTTTTAATCTTCATGTACCGTCGATGATTGAATCTAGAGATTGCAGGTGGTGTAGCTACAGGTAAACTCTTGCTCTTGGATAATGTTGTTCAAGTTGTCATCCAAATAGAGGATAATTTGAAAAAGAATTTTGTTAGGCCTCCAATACAAGTCCAAACTCGGAGAGAGCGTACATCGTTTGTGGAGCCTATTTTAAATAGGCAAGTGGAAAGATTGTCAACTATAGCCCTTCAACTACTAGCAGGCCTAATCGTACCCCAGGTTCTTCTAATGCTAGCAACAACAATTCGTCTAGGGGTTATAACTGTCGTAGTTTTGGTCACATGTCTTTTGAGTGTCCTTCTCCAAAGATGAATGTTGCCTCTTCTCCCTCTAGGCAACTTGCTATTGTTGACAAAGCGTGCGGAAAAGCTGACTTAAACAAAGAGTTTAGCAAGTCGATAGACGACGAATATGAGCGAGCAAAATTTAGAAGTTGATGCTCATTTGGAAGGATGTTTAGGTATTCTTCAACCTTTACTTGTTGCCCAACAACACAAGGATAATCCTAAAATCCATCGTGGGGCGAATTTTTCAGACGAGTCATGTGCAGGACAAGTGTGCTCTCTTGTGATTGATACTGGGAGTTGTACGGATGTTATTTTTGAGGAAGCAGTTAAGAAACTTGGGTTAAAAGTTGAGCCTCACCCGGAGCCGTATGATGTTGCATGGATTATCAATACTAAGTTGTGGGTTACCCAGAGGTGTATGGTTACATTTTTCGTTGGCAAGCTTAAGGATACCGTTATGTGTGATGTTCTACCTTTTAAGGTTTGTCACATTATCTTAGGGCGTAAATGGCTATGGGTTCGTCATGCGCAACATGATGCTCGTGCTAATATCTATTCAATTATCAAAGACAATACCAAATTCACTCTTACTTGCGCTCTCGACATGCCAAATTTGAAGCTTGTAAAGACTTCTTTGGTGATTCGACTTGATTATTCTTGTGTTGATGTTCATAACTGGACGGAGTCGAGTTTTTTTCAGCGGAGGAAAAATGATGTAGGATGAGTCCAAGAAAGTTGGTTAGAACAATATAAAAGGCTTTGGAAGCCTATATGAATTAGAAGTTGTATTTTAATTAATTTCTTTAATTTGTAGTTATAGTATTTGAGTCCAATTTAGGTTAGGAAAGTTGTTTAAGAGTATTATAAATAGTGATGTACTTCATTATTTGGAGACATTGAATGATTAATTGATTGAGTTTTGCGTGAGAATTGTTTGTGATATTAACCCTTTGTCCCAAAAATCCCGTCCCCATCATTACCTATATAAAATTCAATAAATAATATTGTTTTCTTAAGGCAAAAATAATGTTTTAGATCTGTGTCGGAAACCCCCAAAAGGAAGTGGCCACAAACTTGCAAGTAGGGAGTACAACTTTCAAATCTTGATTACTGAATGACTGAACTTCATAATCTAATCAATTATGGTGAAGCAGTTTGATTATTAGGAAACTTGGCGTTTTGTGTATGCAATAAGAATCCAACCCATCCAACTTTACTACATTTTATTATTTTATTTTGGAAACTACCTCCTTTCCCAATCTTATTTATATGGCCTTAGTACAGAGCTTCTACCATTGTATTATAGTTCTTAACAGATTATCAAGTCTTTTCTTTTTGAGAACTTGCTGATATATATATATATATATATATATATATATATATATATATATATATGCAGGAGGATGGCAATGGTACTGCCAAGGATGATTTAAGAGCAGAAAAGGTTGATGATCATGTTGAGGACTCCTCTACCAGCATAGATATGTCCAGCAAAAAGCCAGGCATTGATCATTTTAACAATGAGGAAAATGATCCTGTAAAAACTAATGCAATGAGTAAGTTTTTTACTTCGAGTAATTCTGTGTTTCTATGAAATATGATTATTTTAACTGTGTTGCCAAAAGAAGAAATTTAAAAGGACATTATGAGGAACAATCTTTTATTTGAGGACTACTCAGGACCTTTCTGGTTAAACTCAGGAAAGTTCCCAGATAGTCAGCCTGTGTGTGCTGCTTGCATCAAATACCTCGTGGCATCAGTGACACTGGCTTATTTATATATTTTATTTATATAGAAGCCCTGCCCCCCTACTTAAGAATCCAAAGGTGACTTCTCTCCTAACTAAACAATTTATTAATTCAGAAGGTTAAATAAAAGACTGGTGGATCAGGTCCACCAGGATTCCTAACAAACATTAGACCATCTGTATCACCAAGCTTAAAATCGCTATAGACTGCAGAATTTTGGATAAGTGAATGAGTTCGTCGTTTATTTATGGCTAGGCGACAAACTTCAAATGTGCAACCAAACCCGAGTTATGCAAATCCTTAAGATGGTAGTCCAGCACCTCAGTTGTGGAAGTGTTTTTCTTGATATAATAAACTTACGTACTAAATCAATGGTTCACATATGTTTGCATGGCTATTTTTCACCTTCAGAACTGAACACTATTTTGGAACGCCAATCCTTTTCGTGTGTTCTTCATGATTTTATCTTTGTCACCCTGCTCAGAACTGAAACTGTTTTGAATTCCAATCCTTTTTGGTTGCCTTAAGGGCATGATTTTTTTGCTTTTTTTTTTTTTAATTCCTATCCTCGCTTTTTTTCATGTAATGAGAAATGTGTTCTGATGACCTGATCTGTTTAATTTAATTTGAATTGTTCAAATGTACATACAAATATGGAACACATTTTTATGATTCCAAGTTAACATACAAATGTCAATTCTATAGGAAGTTCACTTTGGGAGATTGATACCCTTCGTCACCACTACTGTCCTCCAATTTCAAGGTACCATGCTTGATCTGAACACGTGTTTGTGTGTCTTTGTAATTCTGTATGTACCTTTCATTCACATTGTATATTCTTGTTTATTAGATTTGTTTTATCTCTCGAGAATGATTTGACGATCAGAGCTAAGACTATTGAATTGGCCATAAAAGATTTCAGTTCTGGTTCATATGCAACAATATTCGGAGAGGAGGTAATATTGCAACACATTCATATATTCTGTCATCAACTTCATTGGATATAAAATATAAACTCGAACAATAAGGATAAGTGGCAGTTATTATCACTTTTTAACAATTAAAATTATGTATGCTGCATGTTCTTTCTAAGTGGACGGTTGACGGTTTATATAAGTCTTCTGGTAATTGGTAAACTAATCAATATTTCAAAACTCATTCATTCATAGCATCTCGAGTTTCTTAGCTGTTTAACATAGTGGAAAATTTATATAACACTATAGTTTATAGTCGGTGCTGGTGTGGAGTCTCTGGAGATTTTGGTTTTTATGATTCAATTTTTATCTCCAACGATTTTCAGATAAAAATAAAATAAATGAAGTCAGGAGAATAAGATGCATATTAACAGTATATTTGCCATACTTTATATGTATATGTAATATATTTACAGTATGTCAAATCTTGAAGTTCTTTTGGGTCTGTGTCGTGTAAAGCTTGATGCAGGTTGTGGCAGTGTTTTCTGGATTAAGTCCATCCCCTATTTGTTCTATATGCAATTGCAATAAAACATTAGTTTACTAATCTACTTTGCTGGATAATTGTAATGTGTTTTCGCATAACAAAGCCAATTGTAACTTAATTTTGAATGGCAGATTAGAAGAAGAGTTAAGCAGGTTCCATTGGCATTCTACCAGGCCACTCCCACCTCTTTGTTTTCCGAGTCTGATTTTCCTGGTTGGACTTTCAAAATGAAAGATGATACCTTGAATGATGATGACAAGAAGGTTAATAACATTTCTCAGGAACATGATCAGAATTCTACAAAACGACAACGGATAGAGTGCTCCTGAACTAGATCCCCTCCTCTCTGTGTGTCTCCCCATGGAAAATGTAGGCTGCCCAAGTGTCAGTAACTTGTAATATGACATTGTTTTTTATATACATTTTGGTTTTTTTTTCCAGAGATGTCAACTTCAATTTTTAAAACTCATCTTACCTCCAACATTTTTTTAGATAATTTTTTACCTGTTCAATTCAAATATGTAACTGTGCACAAGATAAAAGGAAGATATACCGAGTGGAAAAGATTATTATTATTTTTTTCTTTTTCATTTTGTTTGTGTATAGGAATTAGGAGCAACCTCAATTCATATTTTAGGAATGCACATGCATCTTCTTAATCCAATGGCTTCTCCATGGTATGTTTTTTTTTTGTGCGTTGCCAAGTCCATGGCATATTCAAGACTGGATGATGATAAAGTTTTAAAATAATATATATATATATATATATATATATATATATATATATATATATATATATATATTGTAAGTTCTTAAATTCTTTGAGAGTGATTTAAGTTGAATTTCTTGTTTTCCTCGTCTCACTTGGAACATTATTATTTACCTGGAGTAACTTGGATTTTGACAATTCATATAGCAGCTAGTCAAGTATATGAATATCAAAAATAAGCTATACTCTTCAGAGTAATAAGCGATATGCTTAAGAGTAAAATTAGCTAAAGATGTGTTGTAATAATCGTCTTAACATCTATTTCTGCAAGTTACTTTTGGATATATATATATATATATATATATATATATATATTCTCGAATACATTAAAGGAAAAGAAAAGAAAAACTAAGAAAAGAAAACCGAGTATAAACAGGAATTAGATGCCATCCAAAATGCTACAGATGGTTTCAGAAATCTGGGAGGCTAAATCTTCATCATCAGTGCTAATAACAGTATTTGTTGCTTTCACTTCTATCAAGGCCTTCTTAGGCTCCAAAATATGCACAATAATTGAGCTTCCTGATCTACTATCATCCATTCCTTGTTCTACAGATCCATTAATCCCCATCCGCCGCAATGAATTCAGCAGACTTTCCAAATCAATCTTGCCCCAATGCAGCAATGACCTAGTCTTAGTAGAAATTACTTGCTCATTTCCAGGGCGTATACGATATTTGCCATGCTCCGTGAAGACCTGTCCCTTCAGTCTTGCAATACTAATGCCTTTATGTTTCAATTTTGTCCAGTGAAGGTGCAAACTCAAGTCTGTTGCAATGTCTAATTCTGAGTTGACCTTCAAGCTTGGTATGCGCAATGTTTCCTTTCCAGAGAAATAAGTTATTGATATTGAATTGTTCAAAGTCGGTATTAGTGGCCGTGAATTTTCGGGGAACTATTCGGAGCACAAAGGAAAATAACAATAGTTAAAACAAAATAACAATAGCAATGAGACCAGATTGAGCCTCCAAATAGATGCTGAAAGTTAAAATCAATTAAGAAAAATAATAGGTAGGACAAATAGCTTACCAAAACAAATTTCGGCTGCAAGATGTTTAACAAAGGTTTTACTTTCTGCAATCTACAAAAAAAAAGAAAAGAGAAAAGAAAAAAAAAGAATGTGAGTGTCAAGTATGTGTTGCCAATGTAAAGAACCACATACAGATTTTGTGCAGGTAACAGAAAACTTGGAATTCTGCAAGTGGTATTACTACAGAAACACCTGCTACTTGTATTAAAAAGACTAACTATATCATCCGAATAGGCTCCCATTTGTCCATTTAGTGCAAGCAATTTGATATAAGTGAACTAGAGGAAGAGGTTTATATGGACCATAGAATACTCAACCTTGGGCTGGTTGCAAATATTCTAAACGCCAAAAAATTCCATTGTCCTAATTTTGGCCACATAATAAATAGTCATCGCATCTTGCCATCCTGTTCATTACACAAAACTGTTGTGGCAATTGATAATATTAAAATTTGAATTTAACTCATTAAGCTAGGTCTACAAGGGGTTCTAAGTAGTAACTAAAGCCTTTGTTTTCAAGTAGAGGATTCCATTATGCAATAACATAAACTAATATGGAAGCATTCAAACATGTACATACAGGGAAAACATTATACAAGGACCAAAGGAAGTAAACAAATTGTAGGAATGGAGAGGGAATAGATAGTGGACTTTTCAAGTTTTGTTGAAGCTAAGAGGAGAAGGAATAAAGCAGCGATGTTATCATTTTGCAACTTTCAGGAGGCAGCAAGGAACAATAGAAGATAACCCTTTTTCTTTTGCCTTTCTGCCCTTCACAAAACATCAATATTTTAATTAAAAAAAATAGACAAATACTTTTAGTGCAAGAGTCTAATCGTAACATCAATTAACATCTTTATTTTATTTTTATTTTCTCTATTTCTAGCTGATTCTTACAGGCAATAAAAGCAGCTCCTTTCCATAGGAAAATCTTCCTAGTCGTCCTAACTCCCCTCATTTAAATTTTACACCCAGCCCCTACCCTTATGAAGCAAAACAGTGAAATCAAAAGGTAATGCTCACTTGACTAGTAGCGACTACAGAGTAGCAGAAAAGAGATGTACCCCATACCTTATTCCAGATAGAAATGAGCATTGAAGGACCTTCATTGCCATTGGCTTGAAAGGTAAGAGAGCCAAATCAGTTTGATCTCCACTCTGCATGTTATATATTAAATATGCAATTTAGTATTGACAGGGATCCAATTATATCATGCCAAGAATAGTCGGTGATTCAACCATAGCTAGAGTAATACCTCCATAACAAGTAAAGAGTTTGGATCCCCACACCACCGTCGAAGCAAGTGAACAACAGGACCAAGACGCAAACTCCAGTGAGGACAAAATACTATGCATGGTTCCTGCCAACTTTTTCTATAAAAAAAATAATTTACAAATTCTAATATTCGCCAATGACAAGTAGAGGTAGAAAACTAAAGAGAACTCTAAAACTATCATTTTAGTAAGTCGCAAAGGCTTCTTTTTCTCTGAATGTATTACTAAGAAATTATTCTGGACACTTCACTTGACAAATTCAGTAGCAGAATCCTTTAAATCTGCAAGGAAACAAATTAAACAGCTTACAATAATTCAAGTGAATGAAGAGCATGAAACAATTGAAGCCTTTTGTCCTTTAGGAGCTCTACATGATCAAACAGAGGGTGACCAGAATACATCTGCAAAAAGTGAATATAAGAAATTAAAAGACTAGATTTACTCAAACTGCTTAAATTTTTCCCAACAAATTGTTGATAGTAAGATTGTATTTACGGATTTACCTTTTCTTGCCGCTGCTTGCATAACCATTCTGGAATGATATTGGAGAATGCCAACACTTCTTCAGCTACAGAAGATATGAAAAATATCGGAAGCTACAACATGAAAGAGCAGTGATTGTTTCAGGAAGATAACACACAAAAAAAAACCTTAAAGAGGAGAAACCAAGGTTTAAGGTTTTAGCATCCTTAGTGAAAAAATTATAGTAATATATAATTTGATACAACAGTATCATTCTTATGTTGATACATCATATTTTCTCTTTAAACTCGAATTGACTTTGAGGAGTTTTGTGATGACTCACCAAAGATTTTGTTGCTTGCTAGTCAAAGTTGAGTTTACAACTTTTTACCGTTGGGTTATTTTCTTTTTGTATTTTTATGGTTTTTGTACTGAAAATTTCTGTAGTTCTTCAACTAAAAGTTTTAAATATGTATGGGGAAAGGTTGTATAAAACAAAATAATTGTTGAATACTTCAGATGGAATTTTATTAAGGAGTAACACTCTTTAACAGTAATCATTGTGGAACACTAATGCAGGACATACAACTGTGAAGCACTAGCCAAGTGTCACCACCACTGCAAGTTGATATGTGGCTCATGTAACATTTTCGTGATTTGAGTAATCAAAAAATAAATAACGTTTTTGTTGCTTATGCAACAGGTAATCCCAGAAATTCAGGCATCAGACTCAAACTATCGATTACAAAAAGGGCCAGAAGGAACCGATAACATAGGTCACTTTTTTAAAATAAAAATAACTACCAATAAAATAGCATCTTCAGCTTACTAAATGCTTAATCTAGGTTCAAAAGTATTAAATCTTTGAAGAGGTGCGTATAAAAGATCTCAATTTCATGAGTGTTCTAGTAACTTTACTTACCTTCATATTTAATGATTCTAAGGAAACTGACATCTGCTCCAGAAGCTGTAAAATAATTCCAAGTCGTCCAATGGGTATTAAGACCGAACCTCCGGCTTTAATAGAATCGATGGAACATGAGCATATAAAAGCTAATTTCTCCATCTCCTCTGCACCTTCATCTAGTTTTAGCAAGGATTCAGCACTCGCTTCCCCATTATTATCATTATCACTGTCATATTATGCCAAATTTAGATTATCATTGAGCTAAATGAAGACCAACTAGGAAAAATTCATACAAGATCATTTAGGATGTAGCTAAGCATAAAGCCAAAATTCATATAGAAATGTTCGACTAAATAACGCTCGGAACCATGTAAAATAAACATACCTGACACTTGAGAGATTGTAAGTAGTTGAAGCCGAGCAACTAATATTATCATCAACATCATTCCCAGAATTCCATGTAGAGAAATCCGAATAGATAATCATATCACTTCCATGAAGAGCATAATAATCAAACTCCATGGCAGTTGAAGAAACAAGGCAAGAGCTTGAAAGGTTTGCTACGATTCCTTTTGGACTACTTAGAGCCCAATTACATGTGCCTATTTCTAAACCAGAGCTTAAGGCCTTTATAAGCAATGTCCCATTATAGCAGGTCTGTTCACCATATTTAAGAGCCTGAATCTTCTGCATGCAATCCTTTACATCAGCTGCACTGAGAAGAATCCATAATTACACCCTCAAATAAAAATGTTAACTTTCCATGTCTTGAGATTAATAAAAGAGGCTATCAAACATACATTTTTAAAAAGGAACCTTGAAGCATTTCCAGATTTATCTTACTATATAGATTTAATGCAAAAAATAACAAAATCGAATAATATTTAACATAAAACTAGAGAACAAGCACATAGCGGGAAAAAAGGAACATATCTAACTCCAAGGAAAATTATTAACCCATTCATAAAGGATTTTAGCAAAGTAAGATAAAGCAGATAACTAATAAATAATGGAATAAATTTCCCAAATAAGACCCGGCAGACCACAGAACAAAGTATTCTTTTGCACGTATGATAAACTGGGTATATAAAATATCACAGAGAGACTGCAAATGTTCAACAGACTGCAAGTACATGAACAAATATCCAAATAAAGAACTCCACATAACTGACACACAGTGCGTACATGCTAGTGCAACCGAATAAGTATCATAAATAAAACTTGTATGTTATCTAGTGATTTCAGTATTACCTGTACAATGTCATCCAACTACCAAGTTGTGTCCCATCTTTTCCTAGGGCAATGTCTTTAAGTGCAAATGGAAGCTTTTCAAGTTCTTCCCACTTCATCCACTGGGGTAAACCAGACTCCTCAGGTCCATAAAATTGCCTGAATTCCATATGCATTGCAACAAGATCCTCCATCATAAGCTGTCCAAGTCTTGCTGTTGCTTCAGTTGCATATATCTACCCAGTTAACACCCAATTCAAACACATCAAAATAATTTCATTGAAGGGTAACCAGAAGTCTACTAAATTTTAAAAAGACCTTTCCACAAAAAGAGTACCATTTCACTTTGATCCTAGTTAATTTTTGCGAAATCCTAAAACTAAAATGGCTAACAACATCAACTACTGCATTAATCAAAATCAAATAAACTCGCATCAATTTTGCATTATATGATTTCACAAATTGACTAGTAAAACAATTAACTGGAACTCTTTTTGTGGGATGGAGGGAGTATCTTCATTAGTACCTTGGCAGAAAATCCCTTGGTGCTAGTGAGAAATGGCAACCCTAGCATACCCATTGGACTCGAGATTAATACAATATCAATAAAAGAAACATTCCATAAATGCAAATCTTTTACAGTCCTGTAACAAGGTTGTGCTTGTATTAGGTCTGTAGCATCAAGGGGTTTCTCGAGATTCTGCCTATTTTTATCCACTGATTCCAAATCATGATATTCAACAGGAATTGGGGAAAAGATTGCCAGAGCTGAAAGGTCCAAAGGGCAATCAAATAAAACTCGAAAGCCACAAATATTGAGTAATTGGCATGGCGGGAAATGGAATCCCCTACCTTCACTCAAGCACGCCTGCAAAATCATGAATATTACAAATTTATGGAACAAACAAATTACTAGATAAAGTACAGATACGTTAAAATTTAAAAAGATAAACTTACAAACTTCATGAATATGAGCAAGATTCAGGAACCAAATTTGTTGTGGTTACTGGAAAACAGAGAGCCCGGAGTTTTTTCAAGGTGGGGTTGAATCTTAGCCTGTTCGGGAATGACTTATTTTATGACTTATAAGTCAAAAAAAAATGGCTTAATTGTAACGACTATTTGGCCCTGTTATAGCCTTCTCTTTCTCTTCCCCTGCTAACGTAAGTTGCCTGAGGAAAAGAAGAAACAGCCTAAGGTGATAAATATTGCTGGGGAAGTAGTGGTGGTTCTGCAGAGGCTATCAATCAGAACATACCTAAAACCTAACTATTAGTTATATAGGTAAATATGATATGAATCATTGGAGGGAGGAGGAGAGCTGAAACCGATTCAAGTAAATTAAGAAATTGAATGGGCTGAATGAACAATTCGGTCGGGTAAGCAGTACATTTTTTAAAATAATTACAAAAATCAAACAGTTATAAAATAACTATAAAAATATTATATTTTTTTATTTTTATTTTCAATCTTAATATAATTAAATGTCCTTAAATTAAGGAATTATTATATAATGGCTGACATGACAATATTAATGAGTTATTTTTATTTTGAAAGACGTGATAACCGCGAGTACGTCTCTTTGTTTCTAAACCCTCGTTTGCATGCTGAAACCCTTTTTTCTCTTTCTGTTCGTCTTCTTCGCTATCTTCTCTCTCTGTTCGTGTTATTCTTCAATCGCTTGATCGCCATTTTCGTTTTGTTGTATAGTTATTGTTGTTACTTGTTGTCGTTATTTATTGTTATTGTTGTTATTCTGTCAGTTCAGACAACTCCTGTTTGTTGGTCGCCATTTTCGTTGCTCTGTTCGTTCGATTAATTGTTTTGTTTTGTTCGTTCGATCTGTGTTGAATGACTGATACAATGAAGAAGTACGTAAAGAGAAAGAGAATCACAGAGGATGATTCTGTAAAGGGTTTGAAGAAGTTTGTTGTAGAGAGGAAGGGGAAAGGGGAGAATGTTGATCAAGAATCAAGTAAGAGTGAGCATAGGTTGGTGTTACATAATGGTATCAAGCTTCCTGAAGTGCAAAAAGATTATGATTTTGATGTCGATGTAATTAAGTCAGAAGGACAAGTGCTTAGCCAGAATATAATTCCAACAGAAAGAATTTTAAAGGTTTGTTATTATTTAATTTTACGATCATATAAATGTTTGGTTTATTAGTTAGTATGTTTTTGGATATTGTTAGTTTCTGTTTTGGATACCACTTGTGTTCAATCGATTTGGAATGTTTGGTTACTTTTTTATTCTGTTATGGTTACCATTAAAAGATATTTTGGTTACTGTCATATAATTGTTCGGTTACTGTTAGATTATAATTTTGATACCATTTTTGTTCCCTTGAGTTGGGTCTTTGATTACTGTTTGTTGTTGGAATGGTTACCATATAATTGCTTTAGTATACATTGTTTGACTAAAATGTGGTTGATTTATATGTTTGTTTATGTATTGGTTACCATGGATACATGGTTTGGTTACTATCATATAGTTTTTTGGTTACTTGTTTAGTATGTTTGTTGTTAATGTTTGCTTATGATTTGGAATCTATTATTGTTCCGTCAATTTGGTATTTTGGTTTCTTTTTTGTGTTGTTTTGGTTTCCATGTATATGTGTAGTATACATTTGTTGGCTGAAATGGATTTGGTGTACATGTTGATCATGTTTTGGTTACTATGATATAACTGTTTGGTTACCATCATACAACTGTTTAGATACTATCATATAAACTGATATGTTAATATATAAACATGTTTTGGTTATTATGCTATAACTGTTTGATTACTATGTTATAACTGTTTGGTTTCTATGATGTAAACTGATATGTTACTATATAGACATGTTTTGGTTACTATGATATGTTACTATGATATTAAAGTGATATGTTACTATGACATAACTGTTTGGTTACTATCATATAACTATTTTGTTAATATCATATAAATGTTTGGTTTAATATCAAATAATTGTTTGGTTACTATCTTATAATTGTATGGTTACTATCATATTACTATTTGGTTATTATCATATAACTATTTGGTTACTGTTTTATCATGTTATGGTTACTGTTATATTACAATATGGTAACTATTTTTGTGCAATCAGTGTTGGATGTTGGAAACTGTTTATAGTATGTTTTGGCAACTGTGTAATTGTTATATTGTGTTTTTGCTAGTATGATATTATTTGTTGGTTACTATGTAACTGTTTATGGTATAAACAATGTTTTTATATTGGTTACTAATAACTGTGGAAATCTGATTTTGTTTATTTGCAGTTATGGGACATGTATTACGAGGGATGTAACAGAAAATTTACTAGAAAAGTTATTTATTGGTGCGACATGGAAGTTCCCAGCATGATTTCCAATAAATTGAACGAAAGTCAGTTGGAGAAGTTCAAGGCAACATGTTTTGGGAATTTCTTGGAGTTCGGTGATCAGCACCAAATGTATTCCCAGATTATTCACCATGCTCTTATACGGGAGGTTCACCAGAGTGATGTTGGTGAAATGTGGTTTTTGTTTGGGGAAAAGAGGGTTAGATTTGGTTTGCCTGAGTTTTGTCTAATTTCTGGTTTGAGATGACAGGGTAAGAATGATATTACTGCGTATAAAGGTATGGAGAATATGCTTATTGAAAAGTTTTTTGGGCATGAAGCTGTTACGCATAGTTGTATAGGCAGGGTTTATCGGAAGCCAATTTTTGATAATGATGATGAGGCTATTAAGATGTCATTTATTTTTTTGGTGTTTAATTTCATTTTATCCACATTTTGTGAAAATCATGTGGATGGGGCAATGCTCAATTTTCTATGTTATGGTGATGTTAATAGTTTCCCTTGGGGGAAATTCACATTCGAGATGACAAAGTACTCTTTGTCTAATGCTTTGAAGGGGAGATTGAAGAAAGGAAGGAATGGTGGGTCAATATATAATTTCTACAAGGATCATTATACAAAATTGTACAAGTTGAATTGTTTACCTTATGTATTTCAAATTTTTATGTTTGAGATCATTCCGTTATTCAAAATTCGGCGCATAGGCAATGATGAGAATCCGTCTGATATCCGTTTATTTAGATGGAAGGAGCTAGTGAAGCCCCCTACGAATGACAAGTTGAACGATTTAGTATTTTGTTCCGGACAGGTATTTTTGTTACTACTAAGAGTATAATTGGTTACCTTTAGTTATATATTTAGTAACTGATTATTTTTTGTGTTGTTTACTGTTAACAAATTAATTAGATACCTTTATATACTCATTTGGTTACTGATTAGTTATATTGTGTTAATAATAACAATATTTTTGGTTACTAATTAAATTATCCTTGTGTTGCTAATAACAATTTTGTTGGTTACCCAGTTATACAAATTTTGTATAACTTTCTTAATTGTTTTGGTTACTGATTTATATACATTTGGTTACTGTCTACATGTAGTTGGTTACTAATTATGTTACATATTTCTTTATTTACTATTTTTTTAATGTATTTGTTTAATGTTTATCGGATATTATACTAAATGTACTTAATGTTTTTCAGTTGAGGATAAAAAGTGTAGTTCCCACGTTCGAGGAGAATGATCGGCTTGATTTGGGTGGTCTTCAATTTTTAAATGGGAAGGATGCTGATAAGAAGGTTTCAAAAAAAGTTAAGGGTGGCAACACTAGAATTGATATGTCTGAAGTTAAAGATGCAATTGATGCACGGTTTAGGCCGTTGGAGAAGAAAATGTCTGAAATTAAGAAAGACATTGTAAAATTGCGAGCTTTTATTAAGGATGATATGCATGTTTTTCATGTTCAGTTATGTAGGGACTTTAGGTCCATTATTAGAGATGAGTTACGTGGTATCAAAGGTGTTGGGGAGAAACAAGTTGATGATGATGATGATGATGATGATGATGATGATGATGATGATGATGATGAAGCTGATGATGTAGCTGATGAAGCTGATCATGGTGTTGCTGATGATGATGTTGTTGTTAAAGGTAAAAATAATGATGATGATGAGGTTTGTGATGATGGGTTGATAGGTGATGAGAAAAATGATGAGTTTGTACCTAAAGTCATTAAGGAGTGTGAAGATGTTGCTAATGTTGATGAAGTTGTTAATTATGATGAAGTTCTTAAAGAGTGTGAAGACCCCCATGTTTATGAGGATGTTGATGATGGTTCAAAAATAAATAAGAATAATGATGGTGTGTTGAATTTTGTTGTGAAAAAGGATGGGAATGAATCTGAGATTGGTAATGAAGTTGAACGTGATGTTGGGGTTGAAGAACATCATGAATTAAAAATTGATGATGATGCAGAAAATGTCAAGGTTAGACATATTTGTTTGTTTTGTTGTGTTATATGTCTTTTTGATTTTAATGATTAATTGATTGTTTTTTATCTTTCACAGTTATCAAGAATAATGACATGCCATCGTTTGACATATTAAGCCGATTACCTTTAGTAAAGAGATTGTTTTGTATGTTCTTGTGAGGTTAGTGTTATAATGACATGCCATCCTGCTTTTTACATGTTGTTGGTTATTAGTTCTTTGTTATATTGTTATATGGTTACTTTTATATATATATATATATATATATATATATATATATATATATATATATATATATGTTTACTATTATAATATTGGTTGGTTACTATTACATTGTGTGTTGGTTACTACTATATTATAATTTGACTACTAATTTATTTTGTTTTGGTTTCTAATATGATATGTTCACTTTAATATGTCGATTATTGTTCATTCATTTTTTTATTAAATATAGTTGTTAACTCCATGTGTTGAAAATATAATTGTATTTGTTACCCTTTATGTCAATATAAACAGGGGAATAAATTTGAGGCAGGAACAAGACTGCATTAGACAGTAACTAATAGAGCATTAGACAGTATAATGTTTCACAGTAACCAAGACATCATTATACAGTAACTAGCAGTTGCAGGAAGGTAACCAATGTATATGATGAGTAACCATCAGTATTAAAAAATCAGTAGAACTCATTTGAAAACTATAAAGTAATCAAATAAACATTATTCAGCAAACAAATATATAATAAACAGTAACCAATTTATATCTATTTTAGTATTATGAATTGTTTACTATCATTATATTGGTTGGTTACTATTACAATGTGTTTTGGTCACCACTATATAACTGTCTGGTTACTATTTTATTTTGTTTTTGTTTATATTATGATATATTCACTTTAATTTGTTCGTTATTGTTCAATTTATATCTTTTTACAACTGTTTGTTATTACATATATTAGTTAAATGCAGGTGTTTATGTGAAAATCTAATTGTATTTGTTACATTTTCTGTCAATTGTAAAAGGGTAATAAATTTGAGGCAGAAAGCAAATCTGTACTTGATGAGATGGTTTTGACTACATAGGACATAACCCAGTGTGATGAATTGGAGAAGAGCGTTGATAAAGTCAGTGGTAGACCTGTTCGTCAACATGCAAAGAGTGTTGTTCTGCGGTCTCCATATACTCCAACGTTTGGTTCGGCTGGGTTATCGTCTAATGCATCGGGTGCTAGTCAAAGAGTTTCTGTTATTTCTGCTTTCCCCAAATTTTGCATAGATATGCCGTCAAAATATGAAGAGGCATTGTTTGAACAATGGTTTAAAATAGGACTTAACAACCAGAAAAGGTATGTTTTTTACTGTTAACAATGTTATAGTTTTTTATGAAATAAATAAATTTGCTTTTGGGTAGTGTGTATACTAACATGGTGATTGTTAATGTCAATGTGTATACTAATATGTTTTTTATATTGAAGACGCACAAATTTCACAGGAAGAATGACATTATCGAACTCCTTTTTGTATTTGGGTCTATCCCAATTTTATCTAAAATGTGATTTTATAAATTAAAGACTCCTGGGCAATGGTTAGACAACGATGTGAGTTCTTTTCTTTCAATTTATGTTTTTATAGTTATGGTTACATTATTTAGTTGTTTAAGTAACTAGCGTTAACAGTGTTGATTCTTTATCGTATAAGCTGCTTTTATTCTTGTCGCTATAAACTGTTTTGTTACTATCATATTAATGTTTGGTTACTATCATACAACTATTTGGTTACTATCATATAATTGTTTGGTTACTATCATATATGTTTTATATATATTTTGGATACCATCATATAAACTAATATGTTACTATATTAACATGTTTTGGTTACTATGATATAAGTGATTGGTTACTGTCATATAACTATTTTGTTACTGTCATATAACTGTTTTGTTACTATCATATAACTGTTTGGTTACTATCTTATAACTGTTTGGTTACTATAATATAACTGTTTGGTTACTATCATATATGTTTTATATATGTTTTGGTTACTATCATACATGTTTTATGTTTTTTTTTCAAATTATGTTTTTATTGTTATGGTTACATTATTTAGTTGTTTAAGTAACTAGTGTTAACAGTGTTGGTTACATTCATTACATAATGTTATTTTTCAGCAACTATTAATATTTTATGTTTTTTTTTGGATCAGCAGATCAATGTTGCATTATATTATTTTCGTAAATTGGCCAGACATTCTGATAGTGTGCATATAAGGGCAACGACTACGGATTGTTGGTTCCATGCCAAGATGACCTTTATTTTTGAAGAGTATTCAAGTTAAAACGCAGATAAGAGTGTATTGTCTGTGGAGGGTGATTTTGCTGAATACATTCACGGGCTGTTTATGGATGTCAACACACCATGGAAAAATATTGATTATATTTTGTTCCCCATCCATATGTCATCACCGGACCATTGGTTTTTGTTAACGTTTGATGTGCATCGTAGACGTCTAATTGTTTACAATTCTCTGCAACCAAAAAGGAAATCCATGCAAACAAAAATCATGGATGTTTGTGAACCTTATATATTTATTCTTCCCATTTTATCATGCAAGAAGACTTTTTGGAGGGGATAGGTGTGACATTGACTTTAGCAGTGAACCGTATAGCAATAAGGAGGAAGATGATATAATTGAGTTGAAATTTGCAGAGTCGGTTCCTGAACAAGTCGAGGGGTAAGGGTTACAATGTTTACAATTTTTGAATTATTACATATAACTATTTTGGTTACTATCATATAACTGTTTTGGTTACTATGTTGTAACTATTTGGTTACTGATTTAGTATATTTTTTGTTACTGTTTGGTTATGATTCGGAAAATATTTTGTTGTAACTATTTTGTTACAATATGACTTTCATTATAGGTTGCTGGATATACATGTTGGTTATGCTTTGGTTACTATTAAAATATGTATATGGTTATTGTTATATACCTATTTGGTTACTTATTTGTTATATTTTTTTGACTGTTATAACAAATAAGTATCCAAATTAGGTTGGGTTACCATGTATTTGCCTATTATTCATGGTTTAATAAACTGGTTTTAGTTTACATGTTGTTTATGATTTGGTTAACATCATATAACTATTCTGGTTACTATCATATAACTGATTTGGTTACTATCATGTAACTGTTTGGATACTTAATTAGTATGATTTTTCTTACTGTTTGCTTATGATTTGGAAAATAATATTTGTTCCCTCAATTTGGTATTTTTGTTACTTTTGTATGTTGATTTAGTTACCATATATTAGCGTATTATACATTGGTTGTCTGAATTGGGTTTGGTCAATATGTTGATCATGTGTCAGTTATCATTAAAACATTGTTTAGTTAATACGATATAATTGTTTGGTTACTTTTTCAATATGTTTGTTGGTATACATGTTTTTGTTTTTGTTACCTTTAATTTATGTTTTGGTTAATTTATATATAACTGTTTGGTTACTGTATAAATTGATATGTATTATATATAGGTTTATTCTAGTATTGATTTTTGTTATCTTTTGTGCATTTGTACAGTGATTGCGGGATGTTCACAATTTATTTTGCTGAGCATGTCATTCATCAGAAGTTTGTTGAAATTACTATTCCATTCCCCATTGCGCAGTATCGGAAGAAGTTATGCACAAACCTATATATGCATGCAAGGAACAAACAATTGGAGGGATATGAGACTGACAGAGAATTTCTAGGAAGATTTGTTCCAGATTTTGATTAGTTCAGATCTTGTTGTTTTGTCAGTATGAATTGTGTTTTGTATTTTTTTTTTTTGAATATACACAACAATTTTGTATGGTTTATTAAGGATGATTATTGGATCTTATATAGATGGGATTTCATATTTTATTATAATAGCAGTATTGGAAGTAATTTGTGTGTTGGTTGGTATTTGATTCGTTTTAGGTTGTGTTTGCTACATTATTTTGAAATGTACAGTTGGTAACCAAATATGTATAAAAGGGTAACCAGCTAATGTTTTGATAGTAAACAGAGATTTATAATTTTGTATCAGGACATATAACTATTGTTAAATGTATATGTGAGAGTATACATTAGTTAACATAAAAATTTGTTTTGGTGACTGTTATCTAAATATTTGGTTACCTATTTGTTATATTTTGTTTATTGTTATAACAAATAAGTAACCAAATAGTTTACTGTTATGGTCACCATACTATGTTTTTATAAGTAAACAAATTGTAATAAAATTTGATAAAATCAGTATATATCAGTTATTTAAGTTGAAATGTTATGTTGGTGTCCAAACATACATATATGTTAACAATATTTGTTTTAGTTTGTAACAAAACAGTTATAAATTTGTATCACGAATGTTATTAAGTGTTAAATGTATGTGTTTTTTTTAGTCTATCATCATTATGGAATAAGAATTTTTAATTAAGAGATTCCATTATTATATATGATGGTCATTTATAAATTCAATGAATTAAATATATTTTTGAGATGTGCAGTTGGTATCCAAATTTTCATATAAGGTAACCATTTGACTTTATGTTAGTAACCAAATAATTTACAACTTATATTTTGAACAATTATCAAGTGCAGTGTACTTTTGTGGGTTCCTAATTATATTGGCAACTCATAATGAATTCAGAAATCAAAATATTAATCAATAAAATTTTTGGTTACTGTACAAAATCAAAAATGTTACCAACCATGTGGTTTATGGTTAATGATAGTAAATAATTATATATACATGTATTTACACTCTTAATGTAAATGTACTATATCGGGATTTTTTTGGGTCTCAAAACCGGTGGATTATTGCAGATTTTTCTGTTGTGTCCTTTTTCTTGGCACCTGCTGCATTTGTTTTGAATTTTGATTTCAGATTCGTGTTTGTACCTCCCTACTTTTGGTCTTCCAGTTGGTCTTCTTGTGTACGGTGGTTTTATAATCATGTTTCTTACTTCTTCTGGTACATCCCAGTTTTCTTTGTCATCTAATGGCATGATTGAAACTGAATATGTGTCGACCAAAGTTGTTTTATAGTATTTTTTTGAGCAAAAATCATAACAGCTCAAATTTCGTTTGCTCATAACAGCAGCAGCGTACGGACAAGGCATCTCATGGTACTGAAATTTTCCACATGTGCATATCTTTTGGTCGATGTCCACAATATATTGTTTGACGACATCATAAACAGTGAAAATCACTAAGTTTGATGTCTCAACCTACATCACAAATAAAGTGTTGTTAGAATAAAGTAAAACTAGAATCATTTTCATTGTTTTAAAAAAGAATAATTATAGTAAAGTAAACAGCTCAATGTTATTATTACAAAACAAGCAATTCAGCAATAACCAACTCAGCAGTAACATTATAAGTATACAGAGTAACCAAACAAGCATCAGTTAGTAACCAGTATAATGATACACAGTAACTAACTCAGCAGTAGTCAATTACCATTGTAATGATAAGCATTAAGCAATTAAGTATTAATTAATAACCAATATAATATTTTATAGTAACCAAGTAACCATTAGTCAGTAAACAAGTCATTATTAGACAGTAACCATTATAGTGTAACCACACAAGAACCAAGTCGGCATTAGTCAAGATACAATTCAAAATTAATATATAATATTATCACAGAAACTAAGGCATCATTAGTAAAGAACCAAAGACAATGATACATAGTAACCAACTCAGCAGTAACATTATAATTATTCAGAGTAACCAAACAAGAACAAGTTAGTAACCAGTATAATGACACACATTAACTAACTTTCAAAGAATCGATTAACCATTGTAATGGTATGCATTAAGCAATTAAGTATTAATTAATAACCAATATAATATTACATAGTAACCAAGTTACCATTAGTCAAGAAACAAGTCAAGATTAGTCAAGAACCATTATAGTGTAACACAAGAACCAAGTCAAAGATTAGTCGATAAACAAAGTCAACATTAATATATAATATTATGCAAAGAATCAAGATAGCATTAGTCGTTAAGAAGAAATACAATATAAAAATTGATGCAATAAATTATAGTTTGTATTAGTTACCTTAAGTTTTTTGATGTAATGATATTAGATTGCAACCTTTCTTCAAATTGTTGTGGAAAGTGTTGTGAATGTTGATAGAACATTTGTTTGTTTGTGAAATACCATCTTTGAACCGAATAACGTAGGCATTTAATCATTGATGCAACTGGAAGATCCCTAATCATCTTGATTGCGTTGTTAATAGATTCGGCGGTGTTTGAAGTCCCATGGAATCTTGTGCACTTTTCCTAATTGACCTCTTCCTCCAAATATGTCCTTATTCGAGGATCAATGGCATCTAGTTCAGTCATGTGTTTGTTGAATTGTTCAATATTGTATGCTCTACATGCCCCGTTGTATGCCTGCTTAAGTTCTTCTCCTCTCTTTTTGAATCTATTTTTTATATTTTTCAGTATATGATATGTGCAGGAACCATGCATGACATCCGGAAACACATAATTCAGTCCTTGTATTATGGCTTCATGTCTATTTGAAACAATGCATTGCCCTTCTCTAACTCCACAAGCAGTTCTCAAATTCATGAAGAACCATCTCCAAGATAATTCATTTTTGCTGTCAACAACTGTAAAAGTAATCGGAACAATGTTTCGGTTTGCATCTTGTGTGCTTGCTATCAGTAGTGTCCCCTCGTAAGTTGATTGTATGAATGTGCCATCGATTACAATAATTAGAAAGCAATGATGCCATGCTTGAATGGATGCTCCAATGGCAAAGAATAAATATTTGAAACGAGCATTTTTTTCCAACTCAAGAGCTGTGATGGAACCTGTTATGAAACATCAACATTATCAATAGAATTACAAGTAGTATAATGTTACAAAGTAACCAAGACAGCATTAGACAGTAACCAATATATTGTCATACAGTAACTAAGACAACATTAGACAGTAACCAATACAACATTGGACAATATAATGTTATAAAGTAAACAAGGCAACGATGAGAGCGAACTACAACAGTTACGATGAGCGATAACCAATGTATTTAATGTTAAACAAGATCCAAGTCAACATTAGTCGACAACAAGTAACCAAACATTAAGCGAAACCAATCAAAGACAAGAACTAATATATATTGTTACACAGTAACCAATCAGTAACCAATATATTTTTACACAATCAGTAACCAATATATTGTTACACAAAGAACCAAGACAAACACTAAAGCAAAGAACTAATAAAGCATTAGACAGTATAATGTTATAAAGTAACCAATACAGCATTAGACAGTAACCAACATATTGGCATACAGTAACCAAGACAACATTATATTGTATAATGTTATTCAGTATCCAAGACAACATTATACAGTAAACAACATATTGTTATACAGTAACCAAAAGAGCATTAGGCAGTAACCAATAGAGCATTAAACAATATAACCAACAGTAACCAACAATTGCAGTAGATAGTAACCAATGAATTTGATGTGTAACCATTAATATAAAAAAAATCAGTAGAACTCATTTAAAAATTATAAATATGAGGAAGGTAACCAATGTATATTATAGCAACCAAATCAGTTGAATTGAGTAACCAACTAATTATGAAAACTAATAATATGTTTTAAAGTGTTACCTGGATTTGTTTTTTGCAGCATGTGTAACCATGATGGGATCAATGAGTAGTCGTGTGGATTTTATCTTACATTTTCCAACGCTTTCTCCTTCGATCTCCATGCTTTTTGGTAAGAGATAGACACATTATATTCTGTCATCATGTCCTAGACAATATCGGTTGGTGTGTATATTTTCTTCAAATTTGTTAATTTATGCATTATGCATTCGCTGACCAACTCACTATTTGTAAGAACCCAACTTTTATGAATAAAGATGAATTTTCTATAAATATCATTTTTGAATATTAGGGAATAAATTTAATATAATGTTATAGTTGTGGGTAAAATTTATAAATTTTGCAAAGTACGCAAGTTGTTATATAATATTCAATTGATCGGGGAATATTCGTACGACGGCGCAATCATTGGTGCACCCCACAACGGAATTGTTGTCGAATTGAGAAAACGACAAAAATATTTTATTGAAAATAACGACGGAAGTTTTACCGTTAATACTGTTGAAACACCCGGTGTTCAAAGTACATGAATGTGCGTGGTTGCATAGTAGCACATGGTATTGATTATTAATTCTTACGTGAGAAGTCACTCAGTTTTGTTCAATTATTGCTATAGTAATTGCTGCATAGTATCTCACGTTATTTGATTCAATTATTGTCAATATTTTGTATATTTTTTTAAATCAATAATTGAGATGACAGAGTTATTAATATTATTATTTGTAATATTAATGATGTCTAGAAGTTCTGCCAAGGAGAGGTTTGGTCACCTAATTGCGCGCCAATAGGGAAAAATCTTTATTGGAAAGCCCCCTCTTTCCTGAGAACGACCTGGTCGATTAATATTGTGAATTATAATAATGATGATAAATGTTGTTAAAAATATTGAGAGGTTTTTTATGAAGTAGTTGTTGTAAATTTTACTTGTTATTTGGACCCCCCATTTACTTATTTTTCAAAACTGTAGGTAGATGATATCTCAGTTTTGTTTATATATATATATATATATATATATATATATATATATATATAAGTTATTATTATTATATATATATAAGTGCATATGTGTGACTAGTGGGAATATATATATATATATATATATATGATAGTGATGGAAGTTGAATATTGGGGGGGAGGGATTCACGGGAATTGAAGGTGTATTAGTGTATATATATATATATATATATATATATATATATATATGCAGGTTTGAATTATTGACAGGAAGGTGATCACGGGAATACATCCCGTGAATTTATTATGAGTATGCGTATATATATATATATATATATATAATATATATTATAATTTATTTAAAAGTTTTGTTTTATTAGAATATTTTATGGATGATCGTCAGATTAAAAGTAAATTAATCTGGACCGTTCATGAATTAGTTACTATCTTGATCCATTCTTCATAAAAATAAGCTCATTTCTTCATTATTTCTTACAAATTCAATTTGAAACTCTAGAGAGAGAAATTATAGAGAGAATGAAGAAAAGTATTCTACTACTTCACTACTCCTATATCTAGTACTCTTCTTCTTAAGGTAAGGGGTATTATTCTTTTGTATTCAAGAAGAGAACTTCTATTATTCCATTCTTTATTATTCATTGGAATAACTTTTGATACGCCAAGCTACCCTATACTTGGTGATTTCATTGTTATTCAATTCATTATTATTACATTGGAACATCATGTATATATTTATCTGTGGGACACAGTTCCGCCTCTTTATTATTCTGTTGGAATATCTTGTGCATGCGTTTCTGTGGGACCGAATTCCGTCTTTATTATTCTATTGGAATATCCTCACATGCATGCGTTTTACTGTACTTTAACTCCGGTTCCGTCTTTATTATTTTTGTTGGAATATCCGTCACATGCGTTTTACGTCGGACCTAATTCCGCTTATTTATTATTCTATTGAATAACTTTGTCATCACAATACCGCATGCATGGTGATTTCTTTTGTTATTCCATTCTTTATTATACTCAAATTGGTTAAAGTTTTGACTTCTATACTCCATGAAATTAGTGGAATATCCTTAATATTTAAGGCTTCATCCAAAGATCTTTCATGAAAATATTCTTCCGAGCATTCTTAAATTTTACTCTCTACAAGAAGTATCATGTTGACAATTTGGACGTTATTAGTTCCTGGATAAATTAATTCTTGAACTTGTTTTATTGAATTCTTATATCATTGTCATCATCCTCATGTTTATATTTTGTTGAAAGTCATCTGTGGCCTGTAGTGCATGGATGGACTTGGTATGATTATGACCAGGGATTATTCGGTGTAATCATGACCGTAATATTACAAATGATGTGGTAAAAGTCCTCATTGGCCCGTAGTGCATTGATGGACAGTTGTTGGCATGATCATGACCATTGATGAATACACAAATATTCTTGGCCCGTAGTGCATGGATAATTTGTGGTTGTGATACTAATGAATATCATTGGCCGTAGTGCAAGGATGATCTGGATTATTTATTAAGCTGAGTCTCAGCGATAAAAGTGATGAAAAACTTTTAAATCATAAAAGATAGTAGATTTTATTCTCTATTTGACTCTTTTAATGGATTGCTTATTCCGCTGCAGTTAAACTTGATGTCTATTGTATTTTATCAGTTTAACATTGTTGAAGACTAATGATAATTTATTCTGCATTATCTTAGTCATAATATTTTTTTTCGGGCTAGTTGAGCTCACCCTTTCTTTCTTTCACCGTTCTCTTGTGAAATGAGAACGTGGCAGGGACTAGTCGAGGAACCGGGTGACGGTCCGTATGATGATAGTATTAGTAGTACTCACTATTCTGTTAAATAGTGTGTTAATAAATGTAATGATGACTTATTCTGAGAGTGGATATTGTCTAGAAGACAATGTTTGTATTAAAACTCACAGCTCTCTTGTTGTATATTTAAGATTGTATTTGTATTCTGTATCATGTATTTGGCGACTCAGAATAGGTGACGTATACTTATTTTGGGGGCGTCACACTATTTGCCTGTCTGTGGTCTCCCAGCAATACATTGACTGAACACGTATGAATGTCATTGAATTCCCTCACCTTGAACAGACTGGTTTTTCGAATACTTGATGCTCTCATCTTCCATTTGCAATTTTCATCATCTACGCACACTAAAGACAAAGTCTCTATGACACATTCGTTGAACTTTGTGTTGTCTGCTTTTCTTGATTGAATCTGACCTCATTGATTGTGATAGGATTTTTTGTCTTTGTAGGTTTGATGTAATTTTACTTCACGTTCATTCGGATCTGTTATTACATCATCATATCATTCTTCTGTGTATGATTTCTCATGTTGTCTGTCTTGTTGTTGTTCAATAATTTCCATTGTAAGCTGATCAGCATATTGCGTTCCAATTTGGAAATCTTGTGTTGCTAGTGGAACTAGTGCTGAATTCCCTCGTGTTGATCTGATTGGTGTTACATCGTGAATAATAGATTCTTCTATATTTGTCAAGTTATGCAAGATTGTTGGTAGTACCGCTTCTTTTTCAATATCTATAATCAATGGGAATTTTCCTTGTTCTTCAGATTTTCTACTGACTTCAATAAAGAATCTCAAGGTTGCTTCATCTGATATACAGATCGGTGGAATGTCGATTCTAATGTGAAATTTAATCGACAATGTTGTTTTGTTTGTGTCTATCCGTAATGCAATGCATATCATGTTTTGCATTTCTCTGAACGAACAAGTTGATGAAACTAGTATGCCTGTAACTTCAAAGTTGGTGTCTTTGATTTACTATCGATCCATGTACTGAGTTGAAATAAAGCACAACAGGAATCATCTCCATTGTCTGAAAATAGAATAAGTTTTGTAAAGTAACCAAATCAATGTTAACCAGTAACCAAACTATATAATGTTAGTAACCAGAAAATGAAACATATTTGTACATTCATTTTATAACGGAAACAATCAGTTTAATGTTATTTGTTAGCAATTAAATTATAACAGTTGTATGAAGGTAACCAATGTAGCTAATTAATTTCCATCATAATAAAACAAACCAATATAAAATAATCAAATATTGCATAGTAATCATAACAATATTATAAAGTATCAAAATTCAATGTAGACAGTAACCAACACATGTTTATTTAGTAACCATAGGATAAAAACATTTTCAATTTAATTGTTATAGTCAATAACAATCGAGATAATGGGTTTGTGGGCGCTTAAATCTTTGATTGTTGTAAGAATGTAACCAATGTAGTTAACAAGTAACCATTAATATAAAAATATAAGTATAATTAGATTAATGCAAAGAACGATTCGGCAAGATTAATGAGTATCCATTATATTTTTACATAGTATTCAAATCAGTATTATTCAGTAACCAATATAATGTTAAACAGTAATCAACTCAGCATTAGTCAGTAAACATATACATATAATTGTTCATACATAGGTAACTATATACATATAATTGTTCAGTAACCATATGTAACCATAGAAATTTATAGTAACCATAGGTAAATATATACATATAATTTTAAAACTGATACACCTCAATATTAGACAATAACCAATACAATGTATTCAATTAGTAACTTTAAATATAAAAGAATATAAATTTATAATCTTACACAGTAACCAGGTCAGTAACCACAATATAGGAATATGTAGTAACCAATATAAAGTTTCTCAGTAATCGAATCATCATGAATCAGTAACCAATATATTTTTATATAGTAACCTAGGAAACATTAGACAGTAACTAATAAATCATTAGATAGTATAATGTTACAAAGTAACCAAGACAGCATTAGACAGTAACCAACATATTGTCTTACAGTAACTAAGACAACATTAGACAGTAACAAACATATTGTCATACAGTAACCAAAATAGCATTAGATAGTAACCAAGACAGCATTGAACAATATAATGTTATACAGTAACCAAGACAACGATGATAGTAACCAACAAATTCACGATGAGCGATAACTAATGTTTTTGATGAGTAACCATTAATATAAAAAAATCAGTAGAACTCGTTTTATAATTATATATTAATCAAATAAACAATATTTAGCAAACAAATACACAATATACAGTAAACAATTTATATGTATTTAGTAACCATAATCTAAAAGATATTAATGAATCAACCAAACGCTATAGAAATTTGTAGTAACCATTTTAAGTGTGAAAAACTTAAGAAAGGTAATCAATATATGAATACAGTAGTAACCATAGGTAACTATATGCATACGAACTTTAACTCACATACCTTAGTGTTCAGAATTTTATCGAAGTTGCTGTGATTGTTTTTGGTTACTGAACTTGAAGTTGATGATGATTTTGTATGCTATTTCGTCTTCTCCGATCTTAGATGTTTGTCGTGATCTCAGAGGTGAGTCGAAAGGCAAACGTCGACAGAAGATTTAGCTTTCTCCGATATCAAAGTTGCATGTTGTGTTCTGTTGCTTGAATTTAGGAGCGGTTAGTGTTAGATAGGACAGTCGGTAACCGACGTGTGCGTGATGTTAGCAACTTTATTATTGTGTTATTTTATTTTTGTAATTATGTTGTGTGTGTTTTATTTTTGTAATTATTTTCTAATTATTGTATATTAGTGTTAAGGACCCTTAAGGAAATTGAAGGATCTAATTGTGAGTCAGCCCGTGCCTGTTTAAATATTAATATATATAATTTAAGTTTTTTGACCAAATAAAAATATTAAATTTTAAATTGATGTGACTTTAGCTGATATAATTATTATAATTGTATAATATATAACAAAAACTAACATTTATTTCATTACAAACTTTTATGAGGCATGCCAATTTTAAAATTTAATATACTGTTATTTGACCTTAAAAATCAAAATACATCTCTAATTTTAGAACGAATAAAGTAAAATTTATCATATAATTATAATTTTTTAAATATGTATATTATATATATATCTGGGTCGGATCTTAAGTCACTTTCTTTTATCCAACTCACCCATTTCTCATCCCCTTTAATGACGGACACAGTGACGGTTCGGTTACATATACAACTCGTCTATACTTTTAGCAACGGACAACATATAAGCGTCGCTAAAAAGTATAAACGACTTGCCATTGTATGGACCGAACCGTCACCGTCATCAATCCGTCGCTAAAAGGGGATGATGAGTTCGGGTGAGTTGGATAAAGGGTGAGCTTAAGATCCGGACTCTATATATATATATCGGAAAAATGTTACTCTTGATAACAATTTATAAATGTCATAATAATTTGGATAAAAATAATTGCTCAAATATATCAATTTTCAGTATTATAAAGGTGATTATTGTAATTTTTATTTGGAATTAAGGTAGTACTATAAATGTAATTATTGTATTTTTCATGAGATGTCACATCTCGAATGAAAATTTTATTTAAGTTTTTTCAATCGTGTTATTATCATGCACTTAACTTTTATTTTTTATTTTTTGGAAATAGATATAACATCATTTCTTTTACAAACAATATTTCACCAGTGGAATATGAAGTTTGACAATCCTATCCTATCCTATCCAGCTCTACCATCAATTTATAACGTGATGATCATCTCTTCATGCATGTAAAATAGCTTAAAATTATAGTTTAAATGAGTTGTTTATTAATAAGTTGTTTAGTTGTTTTAAATAATAAGTTATTTATCAATAAAATGTTTAAATTTTAAGTTATTTACTAATAAACTGTTTAAATAAATTGTTTACCAATAAACTGTTTAAATAATAAGCTAGTTAGCAATAATAAGATATTTAAATAATAAGTTGGTTACCAATAAACTGTTTTAAAAAAAAAGTTGTTTATCAATAAGTTGTTTACCAATAAACTGTTTAAATAATAAGTTATTTAGCAATAATAAGTTGTTTACCAATAAGTTGTTTAACTAATAAGCTGTTTAAATAATAAGTTGTTTACAAATAATAACCTTCGATATGATATTGAATCTATATATCTTTTTATAATGTCCTTTTTAGTAATCTTTATATTTATTTTAACTTATAAGTCATTATCAACCAAATACCTTCATAACTTGTTTTAACTTAATTTTTAACTTATAAGTCATTATCAGCCGAACACTTTTACTTATAAGTCCAACTTAAAATAATTTATATTTTAACTTATAAGTCTTTCCCGAATAGGCGCTAAACCCTTCTCCTTTGCTGAGAGGGGTTTATTTCTTTATTTATACACACTGGGGTTGGAATTTGAATGATGTTTGTATGTAGAAAGAAAGAAAAAAATGGAACATAAAGATTAATAAAAAATGTCCAATATATTGCAATATTACTTCATATAAGATTTTTCTTTTCAAAATTATACTTCCTCAGTCGAAAGAAATAAAATGTCTATTTTTTATATTGCCATTGTTTTACAAAACCGAGTCTCATTTATAAAATCTATTGATATTAAGGACATATATATATTTTTTGTAATTTAACAATATGGTATGGTAATAAAATATGATAATATTGTGCCTTTTTATAGTATCATCACCGTAAAATAGTCTATTTTTATTTCATATTTTTTAAAAAAACATCTATCTATCTATCTATTTTATAAAACGGGAAGAAAGAATGGTAAAAACCCTTTAAGAAATAAGCAAAGTTCAATCGTTAAGCGACAACTTATGAAAAGTTACAATTCCCACTACAGAAAAATGCACTTACGTCTTCATCGACGTTATTTTCGATCGGAAGATCGAGAGCTAACTATCGAAACTTTGGACTATTTAAATACATCATGCATGTTTGTTATCGGGAGCGGCAATATCAAGTTGATAAAAATTAAAATATCTCTTCATTTTATTTCTATGATCAATAATTATAGAAAGCCACTTGCAAAAAGGGAGGTATTTTAGAATACCTTATTATCATTCTTGAATTACTACTCCACATCCCCTCACCAGCCCTTGAACCCTTGACCTCTGGTAACTCAATAATCAAACGAGTACCAAATGATTACAAGGAGGACTAGTGATTGATTGTATTCAATATATTTAACTTATACTAAAAGGATATATTAGATTTTACTTTTTTTTTCTTCTTCTTTTAAGGTTTTCTTTTATTGTGCAATCTCTAATTTAGACTAAAAGTGTATTCATATTATTTTTTAATTTAAAATATAAATTCAGTTTAGGATATAATAATATATTTGATTATACAATTTTTACATGGGAATTGAAATGATTTCACTTCATGTTACTTTTTCAATTCAGTTGCATATCAATTATTTTCATAACACTGAAAATTTTACCTTCTTTTATTTCTCATGGACAAACATAATTAATTTCTACTATGGTCTTACTTACGTAATGAATTCATTAACGAATAGTTTACTATTTTTCTAATTTTTTTCTGAATAATAATAGCTTGCATTTGCATTACATTAAAAGGTAAACAATTGACATGACAAAAAAAAATTTAAAAAAGTAAATAAATCAAGGGTAAAATAGTGGTTCGTTTTTAATACTGTGTATATTTTATTTTATTTTATTTTTTACCTTGTGAAAGTGATTACACACCACTCTACAAACACTCCAGAGTATTTAGCAAAAAAATTAAAATATATATATATATATATATATCCTAGTCAGCCACTGTCTGCCAGTAATTACATCTCAAATGAAATGTGCCCCCTCTGTTTGATTTATCAACAGTGCCTTGGTGGTGATTAAAGATTGAATACAAAATGATGCATGGAACCCAACCACTCTGAAACAACAACTAATTATAATTCAAGTATCTATTTTTTTTATTATTATTATTTTTTTTGTCACCAATAACATAGCATTACTCTTGAATTATAGTTTGAATGAATAAAACCAGAAGTTCCAACTACAACTTCTAACCGAAAGCACTAACCATAAACCATGAAGATAATATTGCACGACAAAGAGACCCTTCCATGACTAGAAATGCGATCCAAGGATGAGCGAAAAGAAAGCTTTTAAGAATGTAATATTTTTTTTTAAGTCAGACACGAGGTGGTAAGTATGTCTCTCGGGCTAGATGTCTACATTTCTACATGATCAAAAGTATATTACTACATATTTACAGCAAGTTGTATATATTTTCTTGGTAGGCCAACTAAAACCAACTTACCTGTAGAAAACAACATTTGAATTTCACCATGAATTAGGTACACATGGTGGTTAGCCAATCTGCTCACACTCTTTTAACATGGTTCAATTGCGAAGTTAGTCATCTCAGCAATATCTTGTTGTAGTCGGATGGCTTTCACCTAATCGAACAATTTCAAAGGGGAAAGAAAAAAGAAAAAGGGAAAAACGAACAGAGAAAACAAAAAAAAAAAGAGAAGAGAGAAATATGAGGAACAAGGATTGCCACGATATTGCAGATATTAAAAAGCTTAAACTTGACAAAGTATGCATCCCGCACAAAAAAATTAACAGTTGACATTCCCAAAAGACCCCATGAATCGACCGGCAAGCCTAACAGCAACAAAGCTTTTGTCACTGAACTACCAAAAGCAACTGCATACCTTCTTATACAGTCGGACAAAAAAAAAACCATGCAAAATTGATCTGATAAAGCGCCAACAGAAACCAACCGGCAGAACCTGCATAAGCTTTGAATGTAATAGGTCCACTAGAGAATTGAAGGCAAGCCTATCATAGTCGCATCAAAGAAACCCTGAGAAATACAACATTTCTTCATCTAGAACATCCTAAAAAGGAAACAATAAATAAATTGTGATCTACTTCTAGAGGGTATGATGATAGTGAACCAATCGAATGGTGAGGTAAGCCTTCTGAAAAATGATCACTTGCTACTCTTTTACTAATTAAATAATGCAGAAACTTAGTGCAACTAAATTAATAATACAAACCTAAAATTGGTCAATATGCAAAGCCTATCCCTGTCATAAACAAGAACATTTTGGAGGGGCGGGGGACCAAAGTACATAAATATTAATGGAATAACAGAACATGCAGTCACAATAATCCTTGAATAGAAGATTCATAAAAAAGTCACTACCTAATGTAGTAGTAGTCCAACACAATCAAGATGAGAAAGAAGTTTGCTAAAATATTGCAAGTCGAACCCAGCCAACGGGTACAGAATTCTTGAAAAACTTTAACCTTTTAAAGGTCACCTCAGACAAGATATCGAACTTCCCCACTGAACCTGCAAAAGCAAACAAACACAACATATTTATTTTTTGAGGATACAAAAACATTCGGATCACCAAAGAGACAACAATATATCTCTAGAAACAGCCATGCTTCAAGGAATCAGGACTGGATAAATTTTCTAATATGATCTCGGAAAGGCTCATCCGCTCATCAAACTAGACCAGGACTCTCTGTTTCCTTAAGTCTCTCATAATTGCTGTCATCTCCTTTAGTCTCTTTACAATAAACCCCATCGCTTCCACCATCTAGCTCATCATCTTCCATGACCGAAGAACTCTTCTTGTAGGTTCCTGTCAAAGAAAATGATGTCCCATTATCCTTCAAGTTTGTCGATTCCTTTAAATTGAGATTAGCTTTCTCGCTCAGATCATCACTTATTATAAAACCTTTATCTTGATGCTTTGCATTCTCCTCTTCACTTTCATCTTTACTATTATCATTCCTACGATGCTTATGTTCTATAGATTTCGACCGTGAACGCCTTCTATTATTTGATTTACGCTCATCAGATCGCCTTGGGGACACCCTAGTTCCTTTGTGGCGCTCAGCCTCTGCAGATGTTGATCTGGACCGCCTTCTGCTACGATACTTTGATCTCTCTTCTCTGCTTCTGCCGTTTTTATCACTCGAATTATGCTTTTCTTCTGGTGATTTGGACCTTGAGTGCCTTCTGTGTTTTGATTTACTATCACTCATAGTTCTTGGAATCACTTTACTTTCTTTGTGATGCTTACCCTCTGCAGATACCGACCTAGAGTGCCTTCGATCACGCCGCTTTGATTTTCCTTCCCTGCTTTCATCTATTTTATCACTTGAACGATGCTTAACTTCCACAGATTTAACTTCCACAGATTTTGACCTGGAACGCCTTTTGTTTTTTGCTTTATTCTCATCATCACTTCTTGGAGACGATCTATTTCCCCTGTGATGCCCTGGAGATCTAGAACTAGCACGAGATGATTTCTTAGTCTTATGTATTGGACTTTCCCGGCGACGTTTTGGCGAATATGAATCATCTCGAAGTGATTTTCTAGTTCGTGGACTTGCACTCCTACTCCTATTTCTCCTCGAGATAGGAGAATGACGATCATACAGTCTGCCCAAATCCCGTCTTCTACTTCTGTCACTACCATCCCTAATGTCTCTGTATGACCGTCTATCATAATCATAGCTGGAGTAATGGCGAGATCTGAAAGGTGATCTAGATCTATAATTTCTTGGTCGACGAGACAGAGGTGAGAAGGAGCGAGACCTCCGCCTTCTCTGGTATCTGACAGGAGATTTTGACTTAGATCTTGACCTTGCCCGGGTAGCAGATGGTGACCTACGAATGTTAAAAGTACAACTATTACCTTCACAATGGTTTGAATCAAAATAACAATGATGTTCATAAAATATATAATGAAAGCCGCAAAACAAAATAATTTCAGTCACACACACTGCAACATTAAAGAAGAGAATGACGATGTATATAATAAATATGTATATGTACATACGAACTTATCAAATAATAATAATAATAACTATTACTGAAGTACAAGAAGAGGATGATGATGTAGAAGAGGAGGATTGATTTATAACTATTTAGCTTCTTATTGTGTTAATGTACTTTATAGTGTCTTAAAAACTTACTACTCAATTATTATGCAATATAGCATTAGACAAGTATGCGAGATGTTTGTATTATAAATTTATAATTAGGACATGCGTTGTATACTAGATTGTATCTTGTGTTCATCCATCTTGTTCTTCTTATTATTTAATTTTCTCATAATTTTTTCAAAAATTTTGAAGCTCCTAGCTAGCGCAACGATGTGTTTGGCCCAATGCCAAAACCGAAATCCACACCGAGTAAAGAAAAACCATCTGAAATCTAGGCTGCCACCGCAACTTTCAACCATGACCCTTAATGTACTCCATACCACAAAAAAGTGACATTTTCCGTTCCCGATTTTGTTTCACACACCACATCAAATCTAGGTAAAATTGGCTACAATATGTATTTCCTGATCCAGGATTATGATTTTTTTAATAAAAGAAATTAATGGAAAAGAGAATTCATTATTATGAATGTAGTCATCAACATATAAAAACAAATGAAATCTTAGAAGATTTTAAATATCCAGGAAGAAAATTAGTCACTGGTGACATAATGGGACAAATGATATATACCTGGATTTTCTATTTGGTTCCTTATCTTCAGTGCCAGGTCCATCAACTTTTAAGGATTTACTTATTTCTAAAGCTCTAGCTGCTGCTAGTTCTGTTGCAGTCTTCATGGTTGCAGCTCGGTTAGCAGCCTGCTGTGCAGTCACTGTTTGTTGCATTATCAAAGCTTGCTGAAATTGCATTTGCTGCATGGCTACTGCTTGCTGCATCACCATGGGTAAAGAAGATGAACCAAGAGGAGAATTCAGAACAGCGGGCCTTGGAGGTAGTGACTTTGCCATTTCAACATTCAGCGGACGACCTCCAACATCCATATTGTTCAATGCCAAAGCAGCAGTTGCTTCTTCAGGTTTTGAGTATTCTATGTAAGCAAAATGCTTTGAATCGGTTATACTACATTCTACAACTGTACCACAGAAACTAAAAAGTTGTTTCAATTGATCCACTGTGAGAAGTGGACTGAGGTTGCTGACTTGTAGAGTTTTTTTCAGGGAATCAGCCTTCCTCTCTTTGTCCGCTGATCCTGCAAGAACAGAAACATGAACAGTGAGGAGATATTGCATTAACATATAGTACTATGCAATACTCCAAAAACATCTTAATAGAGGCATTTATTTTTTCTTGAGTCAATCTTCTTAGTCTTTATTGGCTTGAAGCTCTTATTTTTTTTATTTTATAAACAGATTCATTTAATTATGAATGAAACAGTGCTGATGCTTTATTACACTACCTTTTTCCTATGAGATGACTCGTAGACATATTGGATGGAATTATATATCATTGGTAAAGACAGACATAAAGCAGGAAAAAGAAAACTCAATTGCAAATATTAAGTCGGAAGAAAGTCAGAAACAAAATTTTAAGTGTCACCATATAGTCGGTGAAAACTATCAGAAAAATCAATTAATCACATAAATGTGTTGTAAGAACAAAGTAAACTATAAAAAGATTTCTTTCAATTCTCAGTTCTAAACAACCATTGGCGAATGATAATTGAAAGACCAAGGTATGGTTAGGAATAGGATAATCACCACAAATAAACCGTAGAGAATATTGACTATCTAAGAAGCAATTACGAAGTATACCAGAAAAATCTTTGTTATAATGTGATTGAGCTTGAGCCTGAGCAGCATGGGCTTGAAGAGCTTGAGCAGCAACAATTGCCTGAGCAGCGGCCATAGCAGCTGCAGAAGGTGCCATGGGTACTTGACTGAGAGTTCCCATGGTGGTTGTGGCAGCTAATGCAGTCATCAGTATATTGTGTGGTGGGTGACTGAATTTACAATCAGTTTTAGCACAGCGTCCGCTAAGATATTCCCGGCAAACTTCCCCAAGAGTTGCTCCTATTCCAGGCAAAACTGCCCCACCTGAAGCACCAGAAACAATTCCAGGGATCATTCCAAGCAATCCCGGGAATGCACCCGAGACAGAACCTGAATAATTTGGCATGTTGGGCATGGTCTGGTTAACTAAATTAGGAAAATTGGATTGTGGAGCCAAACCCAGCAGACCTCCAGTTGTACTACCTGAAAAACATCAGATATCATGAGCATTATTCACCAGTCCGAACCTAGATCAACTCGTAAATTTTTGAACAAATCTCAAGAATGCTAGTGTAGAACAGTTCAAGATTGAACACAAAAACACATCTAAAAGATTAAAAAAAAAACTATTTTTTTTACATTCCCACCCTAATACCTATCTGACTAAAAGTTCATGTATGTTCAAAAATTTAAAAACTCACCCAGTATAAAAAAATATCAAGATCAGTAAACTATACATTATAAAGTGGGTTGCATGCATTCAATAGATGAAAAATTATACAACTAGCTAGCGTACCAGTAACATCAGGAAACTTGTGTAATAATAATAAATGAGTACCTGCACTGAAGAAAACAGGGAAAGGGCTACCCATGATAGCCTTTCCGTTACACTCAACATCCACCATATAATTCCCCCTCTTTGGAACAACATAGGTAACAGTATATGTCCCATCCCCAGCATCTTTTACAATCCCCTCCTGTTCTGTTGCCCCCACACCCTGTCCAGGTTTAACATTGACTTTTATCTGTGCACCACCATTGGGCACTTTACGGCCATCAGCATCCTTGGTCACAATTACAAATGACGACGGTGCACACGCAGTGCCACCAGCAATACCAGTCCCAGCTGCTGTGCATTTGGCTGGGTCCACCGGACCAATTGGCTTGTTTGCCAAGTCCTCAGCCTCCTCTGCATCACTATCTGACAAATCCCCTGGAGTTTCACGACTCTTGTCCACATTCTTGAATGTAGCATCAAATGCCGCCTTTGCTGCAGCAGTCTTTTCGGCCTCGCTCTTCAGCTTTGCTTCCTCAGCTTGCTTCATCCATATCGGCTTCACAACTGCCAAGTTACGATCAGCCATAAAACCCTAGCACAAACCTGAAAGCTTCTTTATTATCCCTAACCTTAAAGAATTCAATCAATCAACCAATCAGTTAAAGCTCCAGTCACAAACAAATTCCACTCATATAATCAGCCATAAATCCCTAAATTTCACAAATCTTTGAAGCTTCTATACCAATTTTTACCAGTCAATCAAATAAATGCTTAACCAGAGTTATCATTTCCAATTTCTGCCACAGAAATCCAAAATGCAAGAGACTGAGCAAACCCTAGAAAATTCCTATCCCCAAATTATATAACATTAAAACCCCAATTTCACCCCCAAAACAAATTAATTCAGAAACAAAAAAGACCAAACTGAATTACCTATCACCAAAATCATTCAATAAATTATAGCTTCGAACAGCATAGTGCTACCGTTCATGCCAAACAGAAATTTTTCTCACAGACCGAATTGATTGGTAAACTTACTTTTATATATGTATATAAGCGAATAAGATTCTAAAAATAGGAAAGAAACCCTAGATTAGAGAGAGGAAGAGATAGACGGTCGCACCTTTGTCCGACGGCTGCAGTAGGGAAGAAATTGGGAGGGGGGAAAAGGAGTGGATATTTCCAGTTTACCACCTAATAAGTGGTGTCAGAAATTGAAAGAATCTAATCCCTTTAATATACCAAAAGAATAATCGATTGGTAAACAAAATTACACATAGTTGCAAAATAATGTATGAGATATAATTATTTATATAATTTAATATTATCAAGATTTTTTTATTATATTATTAATTTTTTATTTAATTTATAAATTATTAATAATTATTTTTAAGGTCATTTAATACCTCAAAACAAATCAGATCGTATAATATTATTCTCCGCTTAGAATTATAATTCATAATCAAATGATAAATATCAATTATATTTTGATTAGAGATTATGAAGGATTATACATAAATATTTTTTTTGGCTCCCTCTTTAGTCTTGGGTCTTTTATTTCTAAGAAAACAAAATAGTAAATTCGATAAATTATCAAAATCGATCGGTTCAGTACAATCGATTCGATATTTTAATATCTCGATTCGGTATCGATAAAAAATGTCAGTATATACCGATAATTCGGTACCGATACTAATACGTATTTTTTTCTAACGGGTATTTATTATATTAAACCGATATACTGGTTAATTAGTTAAAATACATACGCATATATATAACAAAATACAATTAATTTTAAATTTTTCGCTCATCCTAATAAATTATCTGGGCCGTTCAAAGTTTTAGATAAATCCTACCGTCCATGTTGTATATATATACATTACTTAATATTAGTGCTTTTTGATATACTTTATAATTAATTAATTTAATATTTTTTAGTAATATACATTATTTAAAGTAATATATTACTTCAAATATATGCAATAATATAGATGATACAAATATACATTTGTATATTGGTTACTTGCCTCCTATTATTGATGACGATGAACTGGACTAGTAAAGGTTATGGCTTTGTTAAGTGTTCTGATATTGCTTTAGTTATTGTATATATTACTTGGTAATTAATATACAGTATATGCTTCACACCTTTATTTACTACTTATAAATTATAATACTTTGGTAATATTGTTTGTTCTTTATTTATTCTTTCTACTGAATTACGGTGGAATTTTATAATCGTGTTAGATAATAATAAAATATAATATAAGTAGATCGAACGAGTAATAAATTTTTTGAAAAGTTTACGATAAATAAATGTAAAACCTATATTTATCCATAAATAAAGTTTCATGTATGACGAAACTTTGTAATACTTTACGAAAAATTATATACAACACTCGTGTTAAAGTATTGATCTCAATTTTATGATAAGTTTATTTCATGTCTAATACAGTATTGACACATAATTGAGAGGGTGATCTCTCCGCTTATATATCAGTACTGTATTAGACATGAACTGAACTCATGATTTCATGCTAATTACTTTTTAATTTGTCAATGGAGTGTGAGTTTGAATAAGATTGAATATTATGGGGAGGTTACTTTTACAAAAAGGAAAAGAAAATTGGATACCAACAAGAAATTATGATTTCTTTGTGGCCATTGGAAGTGGAGGAAATTATGAAGGGGAATTTGCTTTGTAGCATACCTTCCATTTCACGTTCATGAAAAATGAAAAAAAATAACTCAATTTTGTAATTAAAAAGTGAATATATTTATGAATATGATAAATTTTAATATATTAAGGTATGTCAAAAAGTCAACTTTCATGTTTGTAGGGAGGGAATTATTGGAAACATGTTGGAATAAAAAAACAAATTAGAAAAAGAGAACATGATCAAAGGACAACAATATTTTCGCCTATTTTTTTCACATAATCTTTTTCTCACAAAAAAACAAAAAATCTCACTTTCATTTTAGAGGAAAAATGTGTGAATATATCAAAAATATATTCATTTCACTAAAATAATCAAACAAGACCATCACAGTATAAATGGAGAAAAAGACAAAGAATCAGTTTGCCATCTTTACCCCAAGAAATATTTTCATATACCTTCGAGCTCCTCTTTAGAATCCACTCTCTCAAGACAAATCCCCCATTTCTCTCTTTCTAAAGAAAATCTCGCTCTATAAAACAATCCCAAGACTTCGAATTGGAACATACCCACTTCTCGTCATCCCCATTGTTTGCTACCCATCAAGGTTTCTTTACAAAGCTCTTGTTCTCAAGGTCAGTACTCAGTGAATTTCAATTCTTTTTTACTTCTATAGAGAGAATTCTGATTTTGGTTCTTTTTTTCTGTAATTAAATGATTTTGGTTGTTGACTATAATCAGTTAGTTAGATACATAATTATTTGCTGATAAAGAATGTAGAGGTTTGTAGTGGTATTAGTTAAAGATGCCTCCTTCAAGAAGGAAGAAATGGAGTGAGGCAGAGGAGAGAACCCTAATAGACAAATATGGAGAGATGGTGTGTGATGGAACTTTAGCTAAAATGAAGACTAGAGAGAAAAAATATAAACCCATTGCCTTATATGTGAATTCTATTCACCATATATTTGACCCGATTTCATTCCCTTGGCAATGGACTTGGAAGGATGTTTCAACCAAAGTGCAGAACATGAGGCATCAGTACTCGCTAGTGAAGCAAAAAATTAAGAAGTCTGAATCGGTTGGTGACTCGGGTGGAGAGGAGTTTGATTGGGTAGAAGGGTTAACCCACTGGTCAAATTTCCTTAGGTATAAGGAGGTGTTTGGGGATGTAGCAGTTTTATTTATTGGTAATGATTCTATGGTGGTTGGTAATAATGAAAACGGTGGAGGATTTGATGGTAGCAGTCAGGGGATGGAAGTTGTGCAATTTGGGCATATGGGTCAGGGAGAGGATGGTGATTTTGCTGCCGGGATTGATGGGAATGGGGTTATGGGTTTTGAGTTTGAGTATGATGGGGAAGAAGGAGAGCATAATTTTAATGGTAATAATAATTGTTATATGAAGGAAGATAGAGATAATGGAGTTGTTTATGAAGACCTTGAACCAATGGGGTCGGATACGAGGAAAAAGAGGAAGGTGTTGAAGGGATTGGAGAAAAGGGCATGGGGCTTTCTAGCAAACCAGTTGGGTCAGTTGAGAGAAATGGAAACTCGATTCGAGCAGCACGAGGTTGAGAGAGAGCGGGAGAGGCAGAGAAAAGAGCATCTGCGAGCAGAAAATGAGCAGCAATGTGAGAGGCAATGGGAACTTAGGGAAAAGGAGAGAGAAGAGAGGGATAAATCTATGGAGAGGTTGAGAAGGCAGAGGATTCGGGAATGGGAATCTATGGAGAAGGAGAGCGAAGAGAGAGGAAGAAGAAGAAGAGAGGAACAATTAATTTATGACAATGAGTTGGAGGGGAGGATTAACATGAGGAGATCTGAATGGAAGAAGAGGATTGATGAGATGTTGGATCAACACCGAGCAGAAATGGGCCAGATTCAGACTCGGATCCTTCAAGAACAACAGAACCTCACTGGCCACTTGCTTGGGATTGTTTCGCAGTGGACTGGTCATTCAACTGGTATTCCTGATCATACTGGTGCTACTAATCATTATCTCTCCCAAATGATGCAGAACTTGCATCATTTGAATGGCATTGTTCATGATGACACTAGAGTTGAAGGAGATAATCAAGACGATCAATTCATTGTTGACGGATGATAATATTTGGAATAGGTAGTTTCCTCTTGCAGTATATTTTGGATGAGCTGCTGAGATTTGATGGTGAGAAAAAAAGATAAGGTCAGGGATTTATTGAAAGAATTTGAGAAGCTACTATAAGTTGATGATGATAACTTACTCTTTTTGTAGTTTAAGAGTTCAGTTTTTTGTGATGTTCAGTTTTAATTTCATCCAATAATTATGGCATAGTCTGTGCTTCAGATCCTCAATGTAACTATTGCTAAATAAGAATAAGCCTTTCTTTGAATATATTCTCTATATCACTATGTTCTAGGGTTTTCAGTTGTTCTGTTATTGTTTTTTTTTAACTAAGATTTTTTTTAAAATTTTTTTAAAGAATTCTTTGAGCATGAAACTTGCAATGAATTTGCGGGCATGGGAATAAAAGAAAGTGAATGAAAATGAGGGGAGGGGAGAAAAATGATTGAAACTTTCTTTCCTCTTGCTATTGTTTGTAGTTTTGGGAGGAAAGTCCAAGTTAAAATTGTACTACTACATAACTATTTTACCCATTGTAAGGCTAAGTTTGATCGAGGACCTACTATGGCACTTTTGGTATTCTAAGAAGTTATGTTAGTGGTTCACGGATTCGGTTATCATGAAATTAACTTTATGATAAGTTAAGTTTGATCAATTAATCAATACATATCGACACGCAGAAAGATCAACTTTTACTTATATGTCGACGACACTGTATTGATCAATTGACCAAAATTAATTTCATGCTAACCGCTACTATGTTCACCACTTTCTTCTCAAGTACTCCCCCTACATCAGCTGGACAGCTACATCTTGCAAGACTTGGGCCGCTCCTCAATTTTGTCAATTGACACTATTAAAATTAAAATTAAATTGTCACAACACAAATTGTGATACCAGCAAAATACTTTATTTAATTATTATTATTTAGGGAAAAATATATGTACACAACTACGTAGTACACAGTCGACTATGACGACAATTTTTTTGGCTATAGCGATGGTTTCACCCGTCGCTATAGCTATTCTGGACTACGACCCATCGTTCGACTGTGTAATACACAGTTCTGTATATACATATAGCCTTATTATTTATTTATTTATTTTAAGTATCTTGTTTCTAAAATTACTTTGGCAACAAGGGAGGAAGAGTGAGACAAAATTTTCGGACGAAGATATAATGTGGCATGTTCAAATATAAAATATATATATTTTTTATTAATTTTAACAAGCAAAATTTGTTGAAGATTAGATTGTTAGTACTATTTATTTTAAAAAGCTGTACATATTATTTTACAAAACCCTTGGAAAATCATGAGCAAAAATTCAAGAACCCCATTTTTTTTCACTTCTATATGTGGGTAGGTTGGCTCCCCGAGGCCCATGAGAGCTCTCTCATTGTTTGCAATAAACAAAAATAGCACGAAAAATGGAAAGTGAGTAGCATGAAGTTTATTTTTGGGTAAGTTGGTCAATTAATTAATAGAATACTGACACGCAAACGAGATTCTATACGTGTCAGCATTCTATTGGCCAATTGATAAATTTATCAAAAAATACACTTCATACTAACCGGATTCCGAAAAATGAATACAAGTGTCAAAATAATATCTTTATCCTTATCATTTGTTATCGTGAAATAATTTAACAAATTATTATTTTTACAAGTAAAATTTAATATTTTTATAAAATGTAATACGAAAAATGAATAGAAGTGTCAAAACAATATCTTTATCTTTTATCATTTGTTATCATGTAATAATTTAGGAAATTATTATTTTTATAAATAAAATTTAATATTTTTGCAAGATATTATTTACATGTATATAAGTTTATTATCCCTTATTCATGTAAGCGGACCCTTGTCTAACTATAAAAATCTTTGTGAAAATATTAATTTTTTTAATTTAATGAATATAAAAAGATTAAATTCATTAACCATTTATTTCTTCTGATTAAAATTTAAATTATATAGTGACGTCACTAGTTTCAAGATAAAAAAAGAGAGTAAGAAGATGATAATAGCAGAAGAAGAAAAATAAAAATAAAATTGATTTAAAGAGTGAGTAACCATTAGTATTGATTGATTAATAATTTTCCCTTATTGCAAAATCTTCCCGTATAAGGTATTGATTTCGAAAAAAATAAATTATTTGAGGCCCCAATCGAAAAGTTATGTAAATAAGTAGGCAACAAAATAATATTTAGGGTACAGCTCACATGATCAAATGAGGTTTCATTAATTTCCCACATGACCACCAACTATGCCAATAATATCAACTATGCCACAGTTAATTTGGAAGAAAAATGTAATTTTTTAACTTTATTTCAAATCTCAGGTGTTTAAGTGTAACTTTCAAAAGCACAGGTGATCATGTAGGAAATTGATAAAACCTCAAGTGCTGATATGAAATTTACCCAAATATTTATTTGGGCATTCAAGATTTGAGCAGTGTACGTCACGGGAGCTGTCACCCATAACAAATAGCAGAACGGAGGAGAGAGAAAGAGCAGAGAGAAGAGATGAAATCAGAGGCAGAAGAGGTAGTAGCAGATAAGCCTCAGGTAAATTTGTAAATTCATGCTCTTTTTTTGTTGTTATTTGTATGATGTGAAGTTTCAAGGCTAAATTGTGAATCGATTGTCCTCATTAAAGATTAAAGAGCATTGCTCAAGGGTTTATATTAGTTTTATTTTTTGTATAAAGGTAATTTTTTTCTGGGAATTAGTGAGTTTTATATCGGAAAATCGTATATTCTATGAACTGTGAAGATATCTCGAATTATAGGATCTCTCAAATTGTTTTTCTATACTGTGAATTGTAATAACTATGAAAAGAAATTGGATTTTTGAAAAGTTTAAATCAGTTTATTAGCCTTTAAATTCATGGATTCGGTCTGCTTGGAGCAATCGGTTTTCCTAATTTTGGGAAGCATTATAATTCAGGTATTTTTCCTAGCTAAAGTTGACTACAATGTCAACTGAAGGCAATGGAATTGTTTGCAAACATGATGTTAGAGAATTTTGTGAAGAGTACCCTATAAACTTCTGACTTCAGAGAATCATTATGTAGACTAATGCCAATTTTCACCCAATTAAGTGTAAGGATGAAGGGTCTTAGTTGGAGGTTGGGATCGTATGTAGGATTCACTTTAATCCTTTAGTATTTCTTTGTCTTGGGTTCTCGGTTCATCTTAAATATGCAATTCATATTATTTGGTGTCAGCTGTGTGTGCATACTGTTTGCCTCATACTGATGGAAGGCATGCATCAATTTTCTCACTAATGCATTTTGGATGTTAGAAACTAAAAACCTGTGTGAAAACATTAGCTTGTGCATTCAGCTTCTACTGCTGGCTTTGAGTAAAATGGTTTGTGAATGCCTTTTTGGCTGGACACTGCATATAGCAAGGTTATGTTATGGACAATTGATATATTCACTTATTTTGCCCGAGTAAAGAACCTTTCTTTGTGGATAAAGTCCGTGAGGAAACTGTTTGATGTTCATACGAATTTAATGATTGGAAGTGAAGTGAAATGTATGTGTCTCTTTTCTTAGTAGGATTAATTTAGTTTGTAAAGCCAACAGCTGTTCTGGCTTATGCAGTTAAAATCTGTTAGGCAGGCTAGGTATTTGTGTCAAATATCCAGTGGGAGAAATGATGCTACTTTTGACCTTTATAGGAAAAACACGGCATTTGAGATTCTATGATAACAACTTAACAAAATGTGGTGCAGTGTTTTACTATTTGTTAGAGTTCAATTGTTACTCCTCTCTCTATCCATATATATTTGGTTTTGAGTGTAATTCCCATCTGTATTCTTTTCAAGCTTTTTCTCCTTATACATAAAAATAAGCAGCAATCTGAAGCTTTCCTACAGATACATTGTTGGGGAGTAGGAATAAGAGCCACTCCTGTAATTGTATGTGTACATGCATCCATGTCAATATGACAGCATATCTGCCAGTGTCTTATTTATCATTTCTTACTATTGTCTCAGATACCACCATTAGGTGGCTTTGTAGCTTCACCAAATGGAAATTTTCAGATGTTCCCAATCATGTACCCTACACTTGTTCCTGGGTTATTCCCTTTGCAGCAGAACCAGGAACAGGTGAACCGTGGAGGAGGCATATATGCTGTTCCTACATTTCCTCTCATGGGACCCATGGCGGCACTTCCACCCACCGCTCTTATTCCATTTACTTACAATGTACCCACGTAAGTATTCCTGCGGCACCATATGATGTTAGGAAGTAACGTGTAAACAGTTATATCTCTCATTTTTTTTAATCTCGTGTTCTTATTTTGTCCTTGTGGTTTTTATCCTTAACTAGACTTTGTGGCTTTTCTAACTGATATTAGGTGCATTGGCTTTGATTACTTTAACAATCACGTATTGTTTCTTTAATTATATAGTATTGCATAATGCTAAGTTTGTGTAAATTGATTCGGAATGCAACAAGAGAACCAATGGAAAAATAAAGGAATATTAGGAGAAGTTTTTTATTTATTTATGGTAAACTGATTGTAATTAGATTATGTTAGTTAGGTATTAATTACATATATATATATATATATTAAATATAATAATTAGTAACTAGTTGATCTTTTATTTATAGTCTATATTAATCAAGAGTTTGTTTCCTTATTAAATTAGATTTCTTTAATAATTTTTGAAATAGGGGTTTCATGTTTTATATAAATTGAAATTTAGTGAATATAATATTGATTTGAGGATTAAAGCTTTATGCCATTGTGGCGTGCGGGGCATTCTTTTTTATATTTCCCTCTTTTTACTTATTTACCACATCCGTATCTCCTTCCAAAACATTGCCATACATACCAGACCTTGTCTTGCATCATTTGGTCTCAGAGTTAAACCTGGTACCATATTAAAGAATAACCGTAGCATTTGAATTATATAACTTGTGAATTAGAACAGCTTGACAAGTTTTTATTGGTTTATCTTCAGATCTTACCCTGTCTTGCAGAAATTAATACATTTGCAGGCACTTCAGATCATAACAATGTAATTGTATCATGATTATGTTGATAGAAGCCACAGTTTTGATAGATGGGTGTAATGAATATGGTGATCACTGTTCTAAAAATCCCCGCCTAGGCCCGCCTAGGCGCTAGGCCCTCCCTTGGTGGCCCGCCTAGGCGCTAGGCACCCCTGGTGCCTCACCTAGGCCCAAGGCGGCAAAAAATCCCTTCAAGAGCCTAGACGAAGAGTTTTTTTTTATTTTAATAACTACCCAAACCAGATCTTGATATATTTATTTTTTTAATGATTTACCATATTCATAATATAAGTTGTAGTATATCAAATCACAACAAGAAGTGAACAATATCAAGTCAAAATGGATAATTTTATTATAGTTGTAATTTTTTAAATTTGTGCCAACTTCAAATTATATAAATGATGATACATTTGTAATATTTAGTTTAATTTAATATAATTCTTAAATTTATGTTTATTTTCTTAAGTTTTAATATTGAATTAAACTCTTAAAATTTTAAATTTTATTATTTAATAGCAATCATGTTTATGAATAAAACTAATACGTTAAAAATATGTTTGAACTTTGAATAATTGCATGTTTGTGTTTGACCTTTGACATTAGCAATATGGATATGTGTTTGAACTTTAAGTAAAGACCTTTATTATCTTTATTATAGATTTTTTTGCTTTATATTATTGTTTTGTTTGGATAAATGTGAGATAAAATATTAAAATTGACTTAAAATAAAAAATTCCGCCTAGGCCCCGCCCAGGCCCCGCCTAGGCCCCCTAGGCGCTAGGCCCCCTCGGCCGCCCGCCTCCCGCCTAGCGCCTTTTAGAACATTGATGGTGATGATAATTAACCATTTGACCTTGTCTTGTGAAATGAATAAATAGTATGGGACTAGACATTCTAACTATAAACTGCTCTTCTGTTCAGAATACCTTGTGTAGTGATATTATATCAAATCTAGGAAAAGTCTCGCACGTTTAAAGATTTCCTTGTTTTGTTCTACTTGTGTGCTCCAGAAGTGGACCAAATTCTTCTGAGGCTGGACAAATGAGTGAGGAGCAAGGGCAACTAAGACAACAAGAACTGCAGCAGCAACAGGCTGGACCACAAAGGCAAGTTGTTGTAAGGAGATTTCAAATTGCATTCCAGATCGACTTGTTTCTTATTCTGAAGCTGGCAGCAGTAATTTTTCTGTTCAACCAAGATGGATCAAGGCAACGACTTGTTCTGCTTGTGATTTTTGCTGTACTCATTTATCTGTAAGCTGTTAACCCAACCTTTTTCCTTCCGTCTCCAGTGTGAAATTTTTCTGTCCCAAGTTTCGTCAATTCTTTTATTTAATTAAGTGTGATAATCTCAATGCTTCAATTCTTTGATGTTGGTTACTTGGTAGTTATCAAACTGGAGCTCTTGCGCCATTGATACGATGGCTTTCACAAGGTATGCAGAGGGCAGCTGCACCTCCCCAACCACCAAGGCCGGCTGTTGGGCCAGATAATGTCCCTGCTGCTGAAAGACAAGGGAATGAGAATGCTGCTTTGGCAGGTATGTGTGCTCTAGCCATATGAACCTCATACGTTGAATAGCTAAAAATCATGAAAAATAAATGCCTGCAATGAGAACCTCATACGTTGGACGAGTTATCCTGCATCAAGCCCATCATCATCTTAATGGATTCCTGAATTTCTTGTCTCTCATCGAGATATTTTGTTTCTTAGATAAGAGCAAATAAGTGATTTGATATTAAATGGAACCTTGCATTGTTTTTTTACCAAGTCAAAAATAGGATAAAGTTTAGTAGAGTGTTGTAAAAATCCCGCCTAGGTCCACTTAATCTCCGTCTACTGTAACAGGCGGGCAACCTGGAGCCGAGAATGAGAATCAGGCTGAGAATGATGGACATCAGGCAGTTGGAAACGAGCAAGAACCTGGGGCGGTCAATGATGGCAATGGCTGGTGGGGAATTGTAAAGGAGATTCAAATGATCGTCTTTGGTTTTATTACTTCACTTCTGCCTGGTTTTCACAACATAGATTAGATGGTCTTGAAATTTAGTCCCAGATGAATGAAAATACGAGTGTACTTGTCAAATTTAGTATAAAAATTCTCATGCTTTTTATTTGGAATATGGGTTCTGAATTCTGATGCACCATTTGGATTTGTAACCCATTGACTCACTTTATTTTCATATATAAAAATATGAATTCCCAACACAAAATTATACAGTACAAATATGTAGTCTGAATTTTTAATTTTAATTCAACAATTTAAGGGACTTTCTAAAAAATTCTCATCTCAAAATTATAAATTTTCTGTATCGGTTTACTCATAAAAATTATTTTTAGAAGAAAAATTTTATGTGGACCTATTTGTATTTGTATTTGTCTTATAATTATTTTAAAATAATTTTACCACATGCCAAAAACAATAATTTTATAAAGAATTTTCAGTAAATGAGATTGTGGAATTTGTGAAAATATCAATTTTCAAAAATAACACAATTACTAAACTAATTAAACACATAAATAAAATTACTAAATTTTATGAATGAAACTGTATATATTTTTTAGAATGTTTAAAAACACACATGAATGAATAGAAAAATTGATACCATTGGCCAAATAAAAAATCAATATGATGTGGAAGTCAATGGCGATTAAAAAGTCTCCCACGCAAAAGCCCCCTCAAATACGCAAACGCTCTATTGAGTCTGCTCTCGTCTCCGCCAAATCCTCACTCCCACCGATAAATTCTCGTCTGCAGTCTGCTAGTGAGTGAGTTTCCTTTTTCTCTCTAAAATTATATTATATTATTCCATATATATATATATATATATATATATATTCATTCATTTATATAATTATGTTCAAGGCTTTTGGTACAGAGACCTTTTTACTGAGTTTGAAGGTTCATTAGTTTGTTAAATTTATAAACTATGAGATTTTAGGTGATCTGTGAAAATATCTCTTTTTTCCTTTATTTCTGAATTATTGCGTATTTTCTGTTAGATGCGGATGCTCCCTCAGTTACGGAAAAAGATTATTTTTTTGGTCAATTTGTGAAATCTTAGATATGAAATTTGATTTTGATTAATGCACTTGTTAATATTGTAAAGTGCTTACAAATATTACCAAGTTCAAAACTTTTCATGATTAGAAGGATTACCATTTCGTAACTGTGACTATTTGATAATATTTTATTTCAAGATTAAAATAAATTTACATCGCAATCTCAATTTAGGATTTCGCAAATTAACTAGTCTCTTTTTTGTGGAACTAGATGGAGTATTATTTTAGTTGAAATCTGTTGGAATTTTAATTGAAAAGAAATCAGTAACTCATGGAATATATACCGTGCTAAACAAATTTGCTTTGGGACTTTCAAATTTTCTCTTGAATAGAATAAGGAATCCCCTTCAAAAAGGAATGCTACTGAAAGTATGTATAAACTTAAGTATGAATAGGTTATATGTGACTTATTCTTCAGCAGCTAAGGCTTGACATCATTACGCCAAGTATGGTGCCGAATAAAGTACGCAGTTTGCAAGATATCCCAAAAGAGATAATCCGATAAATATTGTTTTGCCTCCCCATTAAATCTTTGTTAAATTTGAGGTGTGTCAGCAAATCATGGTGTTCCTTTGTTAACTTGCACCTCAAACGCCGCATAGTATTCCTCCCTTTTTCAAAGGAACGGTTGGTAAACAATGAAGTGCGGTTCTTATCATCCGATGATGGTTGTGCTCCAGTAGAGAAGCTGAGTCTTGATGATTCTTTGTTGAATGAATTTAATTATTCAGCCAGAATTTATCTGTCTAATTCTGGACATGGATCGATTGGCGCTGTGGAATCCTTCCACTAGTGAATTCAAGATATTACCAAAACCGAGTAATATCTTTCATGGGGGTGTCTTTTATGGTATGGGATATGATTCTTCTATTGATGATTACAAGCTGGTAAGAGCTGCTGCTTCTAGATTTAAGGATGAGGACCATGGGCTTGTCCGTGTCGACTCTCCTATCAAATTTGAAGTGCTCACAGGTAAATCGAATAGCTGGCGAAGAATTCGAGACATGGGCACTTTACATTGCTGTATACAAAAGCAGGCAGTACATTTGAGAGGGTCTCTGCATTGGTTAATGCAAATGTTTTCGTCTTCGGATCAGGGGCATGTGGTTTATAAAGATAATGTGATCCTTTCTATTAATTTGGCAGACGAGAAACTCCAAGAGATATGTCCACCAGATGAAGGATGGAGCATAAGGCAGAGTCGGTTGGGGTTTTTGGGAGATAGCCTTTGTGTCTGTTCTTATGATGGAAGCTGTGTCAGGTTATGGATAATGAGGGAGTATAATATGAAGGCTTCTTGGACTAAAGTGATAACTATGACAATGCCAACATTTTCCCACTATGCAATGCCAATATGCATCTCAAGAAAGGGTGAGGTCGCAGTGCTGGTAGACGGAAAGGACTTGGTGATGTATAATCTCAAAGAACACTCGTATAGGAGGGTTGTTATTGGTGATAGTATAAATTCATTTAATGCTGCTTTCTATGTAGAAAGTCTTATTCGACTCGATGATGAATGAGCATGAAGATCACGATTAGAGAAATAAGGTAACATGATTTTTCCCCTCCATTCATTCTCGTTCTCCTTTTCATGCTTCTTTACATTTGTTTATGTTGTTATCCACTTGTTTTGCATAATGCAACTGGTGTTGAAGATTATTTTCCTGCAAGTGTTTGTAGGTTTTTACCAGCGCCTACTTCTTACATACTGTATATTTGATGGAACAAGACCAGGAAATGCGCTGCCTGATTTGACCTTCAGGTGTTTTGTGGGTTATCTTGTGTGTACCCAACATATGCTTGAAATAGATATCTTGGTTTGTGAATTTTATTAGAAGACTAAACTCCTTTTCTCGTATCACACCTATATGATAAGAATGACAAGCCATATTTTGTAATCTATGTCAACCATGATCAAGCTCGGAAAGATAACCCCACAAAAACACATGCGGGTAAAATAGGCGGCAGCATTCTCTTGTATATTGTTCCATCAAATTTATGGTCTTTTGGTATATGATATGATCTAACAATTGGTTTGCTATGAAAATTGCTTTATAGGTAGTAGCAACTGACCTCCATAACATACAAACCCTGCCTAATGAAAAATAGTATACGGCAACCAGTTGCATTATGATCGAAACCAAGCAAATAAGCAGTCCATCGTCTCGACTACTTTTTTCATGCTTGTCCGAATTATTCTGGAACAGTTCTTGCAAGTTTCGGAAGCTATCGGATTACCTGTTAATATTCATGGTTTGGATGTGGTTTCTGTAAGCAAGTGGGATTACAAGTATTGGCTGCAGTTTATGCTGCTTAAACCTAAACTTTGCTATTGGGATTGTTATATGTTTTCATATACTAATGGGATTTACTTATGCAGCCAGCCATATGTTGATGATATGTAATACCAAAGGTCTTTGAGGATATTGGATGCATAATTAGTTAATATATGATTGTTGTTTATTACTTGCACTCAGTGGGATGCCAGAAAAAAATATAAAAAAAATGAGTGCTATCAAATTACTAAATTACTCTCAAAAAATCTATTTTATATATATATATATATATATATATATATAATTTCAGTGGAGTTAAATTATTAAATTACACTCACAAAAATTTATTATATCATTTATAACAAAAAAATTAAAAAAAATCAGTGGATCAATTAACCCTACAGTAGTACACTTGGCTTGGCCACTGCTTGCACTCTTTCGTTGTACTTTTAAGTTCAATTTGGTTCAGTCTTGCAATCCTTTTTATGGAATCAGTTAGAGAGGTTTTTTTTTTTTAATTTTTTTTTGAAACAATTGATCATCAATTCCTGATCAATTTAAATATCTAAAAGTGCGATATTCAATTGACTTAAACGAGTTGATCTTTCATTTTCTATTTCATTCTACCAATAACAATTTTTTTTTTACTTTTCTCATTTCTTATTGAATAGAAAAATTCAGAAGTCTAAAACCTTACAACTTCATCGTAATATATATTATAACCATTCATATTTCTAAATTCGTGTAATCGACTTTTTCTCTCTACACTATTAATATATATTTATCACTATAAAATCTACACATTTAATATTGAGAATTTTTATATTATTCATAATCCACAATGCTATCATTATTGGGTCCTAAAGTTATTGGGCCTAGTCTTTCTATAATCCTTGTTAAATCCTTTTGTATCGGGCCGGATCAGTGGGTCGACCCATCATACATTTAAATATCTATTACTTTGACCTGCAATGATAAAAAAGAAGAGTTGTTGACCGAAAGTCTGCAGATCATTAATGTGGATGAAATTATAGTCGGCTGACGGGATAAACAGTGCAGAAAAAAGGTGACAGCCTGCATGCATATCGTTCTTTACTTCTGAAGAATGCAGAAGGGTTGGGAAGAGGTTTCGTGTGTGGGTTTTTGCTTGGGGTTTCTGCTTTTGAACTCGAAACTTCTTTGTTGGGGCTTGGGTTAGGCGGAACGGTAGTGAGTGGGGTCACACGAAGAGGAGAGTTCTGATTTGTATTTAGGACCACCATTGTTGAGATTTTGCAGAGAAGGGAAGAAAAGTTTAAAAGAGGAAGATCGAGAGTTTGAGAGTCGTCTGAATTTCAAATTAACAGTAAAATTGTCAAAATTGGGGGAAATTACCTTTTATATTGACAGTTGCACAAATTACGAAGGCGGCACATTTAATTTCTGGTAATGATGAGGAATTTGAACGGGTAGCGTCCGGATTAAGTCTCAGATATTTATCAGATTGGGCTTTTCAGTTGGACTTCCGGTTTTAGTTCCTCTTCTTATTTTAACTCCTTATCATTTGGGGCTTAATATGCTTCAGTTTGGGCCTCTTTTTATCCTATCAGATTCTTCATATCATGGACCATTAATAGTTTTCTATTAAATATCCTATTTAATAAAAAATTGGGTCCTTTACATAAGTATACAACAAATAGAAAGTAATTACAAGAAATGTGCATCAACTAAATAATTACAAAAAGAATGTAATTAAGACTCATATTATAAAAATAGTACAATTCACATTAATAAAGAAACCTAAAATCAAGGATAACTAATAATTCAAATTCAAATCTTGTCTCTAACAACAAATTCAAATCCATATTTCAAAATTCAAATCAAAATGAGAAAATTAAAAATAAAAAATTATGAAGGAGCTAATGTTCATCATCCTCCTCTCTCGCATCACTTATTCTTCTTGCACATATTATCGCCATGCATGTACCACAAAAATTGACTAGTAACTGCATCACATTTAAAATAAAATTGGTAATCAAATACAACTGAATTGGTTACCTTGGTCTAAAAGTTTGGCAACCAATTTCATGTTGGTAAATAAAAAATAGAACACTGCATATTTATACCAAGGTAACCAAAACTTTATACCAAGGTAACCAAACTTTTATACCAAGATAATCAATCTACCTTCACACCTGCAGTATGAATTAGTTACCTTGATCTGAAAGTTTGGCAACTAACTACACGAAGGTTTGGCTACCAACTGTATTACATGCAAAATAAATTGGAAACTTAAAAAAACAGAATTAGTTACCTTGATATAAAGGTTTGGCTACCAACTGCATTATAAAATAACTGCAGAAACAGAGCGACGATGGCGGAGGGAGGGTGGGGCGTGGGCGGTGGGGGAGGAGGAGGGTGGCGGAGGAGGGTGGAGGTGGCGGATGGAGGAGGAGGAGGTGGCGGAGTGAGGGGTGGGGTGTGGGCGGTGGGTGGAGAAGGAGGCGGAGGAAGAGGAAGGAGGTGTTGGGGGGGGGGGAGGAGGAGGAGGAGGGGAGGGGAGGAGGAGGGAGGAGGAGGCGAGGAAGGAGGCGGAGGGGGTGGGGAGGGGTTGGACAGGAGGAGGAGGCAGAGGGAGGGAGGAGAAGAAGAAGGGAAACATAAATGGAGTGGGAGAAAATCGTGGAAGAGATGGGGAGAAAATTGTGGGAGAGATGGTTGAGAATTAAAACACATCTCATAATTAAAGGAATCATAAATATGTACTAATAATGAAAATAAAATTTTAAAGATATTAATTATGTAAATATTTAATGAGGGCACTTTTCTTGTAATTATGTTTTAAATATACTATAAAATGTAATTGTTCCTAAAAAATTAGGGGGCAATGTTGGGTCATGATATTTCACTTATTGGGCCAATTAGATTGGGCCTATATATTCGGTTAGTCCACATGGCCATCATTATTGGGTCCTAAAGTTATTGAGCCTAGTCTTTCTATAATCCTTGTTAAGTCCTTATTGTATCGGTAGGATCGATCAATTAATCGACCCCATCATACATTTAAATATCTATTACTTTGACTTCAGCAATGATAAAAAGAAGAAGTTGTTGAAAGAAAAAGTCTGCGGATCATTAATGTGGATGGGATTATAGTACGGCGGGGATAAGCAGTCTGAAAAAAAGGTGACAAACTGCGTGCGATCGGTAGAGATCAATCGAGGAGTGGGGATTGTGTCGACGATGATGGGTGACACGATAAACCGGGTCTGAGAGTATATCATAGCAATAAGGTCTTTTAAGAACATGTAACTGATAATTTTATCTCTCTCAATACACTAGATATTTTTATCCTCCATTGTTAACCCTTGTGATCACCGCGATTGACTTCTCACTTTGGTTTATCCCCGACGGTCGAAGCCGTCAAACTTTTGGTGTTGATCGTGTTTACTGTGCAGGATCAAGACGTCTTACGTGATTGGGACGTGACAGAAGATCTTGACGTTAACACATAATTTTTTTGATCTCAATATATATTATTTTAAAATTTATAAATATAATATTTAAATAAATATTGTATACTAGGAGTAATATTTAAACAAGCCGATCGTATTCAAATAATTTGATGATGAAAAATAATCATTGACCAAAAATTCAAAGTCAAAATCACGTGTCCAAGTTATATATATATATATATATATATATATATATATATAATCATCTTAATTTCGTCGAATTATCCTACCATATCCCTCATATGTCAATCATAGGGTTGATCTCCACCGTCAATAATACCACATTCAGTAATCAACGGATTTAAGGGCATCGAATGACTGCATAAGGAAGGAAATGTCAAAAAAATGCTTTGAATTCGTCGGTTGAAGATGATCAAAGACCCGAAGGCATCATTTTTTCTTATATGCTAAGTTTTTGAATATATATATATATATATATATATATATATAGAGGTAGTCTCATTTCTACAGATTGAAATATACATATTCCTTCATACTTATAAGAAAAATATATATAAAAAGAGCACAAATTCCTCCTATCGGTTACAAATCTGCAAGTTATCCTCACCTTTTCAACTTTGTTTCAACATTTCAACTTTAAACATGGTGAGCTACTATAATCTTATTACATATTTGTACTTTTCACCCACCCACCCACCCACCCACCCATATATATATATATATATAAATGATCTATAGTATACAATTATATATATATATATCACACACAGTAAATATCTTTCATCATCGGCACACGTACGGTTGTTCAACTAAGGGTATATAATTTTTAATATGCTTAATTATCCTCTGAATCCGTGCTAATATTTTTGTGTGATTGTTTTTAATGTTGGATGGCAAATTTGGTGAACAATAATAGTCTTTCACACTTGAAATTCAGGTATTATTAACTGTTTCATCATATTTTTCAGCTGGTTAGTTTCATATTAATCAGTTTCTAAAAATGGTTTCTGGTTCAGAAAGAATTTGATCAACGATCCGAGAGAGTTAAGTGTGTGGATTTACATCCAACCAAACCTTGGTAAGTATATATATATATATATATATATATATATATATATATATATATATATATCAATAAGTCTTGCCGGACAGGGGAATGGTATAGGGGAATTGGACCGGTCCATTTTTTTATTTTTTATTTTTTTTTATTTGTGACTCTTAAAAAATGTATAGTATTTATTCTAACAGAAATTTTTATAAAATATAGTGTTTTAGGTGTAATTTGGATACATATACAAAAACAGGATTATACAATCACAAAAAAAAAATAAAAAAATTTGAAAAACCTGTCCAATTTTCCTGTTATTCGCCTGTCCGCGTAGCATTACTCTATATATATTCATTCAGCTGCATATTCAATTCTACATATATATATATCTATATATATATATACGGTCCGGATTAAGTGTATACTTTTATCTTACTCACTCGTGCTCATCCCCTTTAGCGACAGACCCGACGATGGTTCAGTCATTCAACCGTCGTCTATACTTTTAACGACGCTATATGTTGTCCGTCATTAAAAGTATGAGACGACGGTTGTTGTATGACCGAAACCGTCGTCGGGTCCCGTCCAAAGAAAAGGTAAACTTAATTGAAAAAGATAAGATATATTGACTTGATCTTCTATATATATATATATATATATATATATATATATATATATATATATATATAGCTCTTGAATCAGCTAATGTAAATTGTGTTCTTCCTGCAGGATTTTACTAAGTTTATACTCGGGAACTGTGTCCATTTGGAACTACGAGTCTCAAGTAAGTTGGTGATATTTATTACTAGTCCTAGTCCTAGTCCTAGTCATGAACATGATCAGCTCTAACCCAATTCATTTTCTAAACTGCCATTACCACTAATTGACTAAACTTGAAGGGTAAATATAGAACAAAAGTATATTCTTAAAGTTGGTAAATTTTACAAATGAGACGGTAAATTTAGCGAGTTAGTTAAAATAAAATAAAAAAGGCTTAAGAACAATCTTCTTTCATCAATTATGTCACTGCCACATGTTGTTCCTAGTATTAATGTTTATTTTCATGATATGTGTTTTTCAAGTGATTGCTCAAAATAACTTCATTTTTACAGGCAACAGAGAAGTCCTTCAAAATCACAGAATCACCAGGTTGCAGCACTTCTCTACGTTTGATCTTAAGGCATTATTCCTTCTTTTAGTGACGACCCTTATATATTTTTGAAACTATATAAAACTCTTTTTTTTTTGTATCTTTTTGACAGTAAGATCTGCAAAGTTTATAGCACGGAAAGACTGGTTTGTTGCTGGAGCCGATGACAAAATTATTCGCGTGTACGATTACAAGACATCAGAAAAGATTAAGGAATTTGAGGCACACACAGACTATATCAGGTCTGTGGCTGTGCATCCGATTCTCCCATATGTATTGTCATCTTCTGATGACAAGCTTATAAAGCTTTGGGACTGGGAGAAGGACCGGGAGTGCACTCAAATCTTTGAGGGACATGCCCATTATGTCATGCAAGTTGTATTTAATCCAACAGATCCCGACACCTTTGCAAGCGTATCGCTTGATTGCAAAACAATGGTAAACCTAAGCTCACTTTTTAGTTCCACAAAAAGAATCTCATTTGCATTAAAACGTTCTTTTATTCCATATACACTTCTAAAAATAGTAAGTTCTTAGTTTTGTAATGGTGGTTATGACGACTAGCATGAGATCATTGGGTCATTTTATACTACCATCGATGAAAACTCGATAAAGAGTGTTATTTGCTTCAAAAGAACTGATCTCAAATGTTTCTGCTTATAGATATGGAATATTGGCTCCCCTGATCCAAAGCTTGTGTTGGAAGGCCATTCGAAAGGGGTAAATACTGTTGATTTCTTTGGAGCTGGAGGTAAATCATGTTTGGCTACAGGTTCAGATGATCAAACTGTTAAGGTATGGCATAAAGATTTTCTTAAATCAGAATTTTACTATGACTAATTTTCGGATAAATTAACTTTTGAATTGTGTACAAATCAGGTGTGGGACTATCAGACAGGAACTTGTCTACATACACTAGAAGGCCATACACACAATATTACTTCAGTATGTGTTCATCCGGAATTTCCATTTATAATTACAAGTTCAGAAGATGAGACGGTTCGTATATGGAATGTCACGACTTACAGGTAACTAAGGTGGTCTTTGTTTACATGTTAATATATCTTAACAACTTCACATCTGATTCGGTAAGATATGCTTGTTTTCCTAATATTTTCATTGGCTTACAGTCTTGAGAACACAATGAAGTACGAATTCGGAAGAGTTTGGGCTATTGGATGCTTGAAAAATTCACCCCAGTAAGTTTCTTTTTCTTTTCCTAAGCTCTCTTAAGTTAAATTTCTATTTAGTAAAATTAAAAAAAAAAAAGAGAAAAACTTTATTGACTAAAAATATTTGTAAGCAGGATTGTAGTTGGTTGTGATCAAGGAACCATTATTGGAAAAGTTGTCTGTGCTCACAGTTGGGATTCAGCAAACCTCCCAGTCCCAGAGGCGAAATACTTGAACGAATAACTGCTATTGATCCATATCTTTGCTAATTTGCAGCTGTCAATTTACTACTATTCTGTGTTCAAATGAATAATGTTGTATGATTATTACTATTTTGTAACAAAACTAGATAGTTTGCTTTGAATAAAGGAAGAGTTTTTCATGGTCTAGAGATAGCAAGTTCTATCTTGTTCTGTATAATGTATTTTATATATAACCAATTAATACAATAAATGTTTTCTCTTTGTCAATATATAATCATTCATTTCCCCTTCTTTTGCTTTATATTTAAACCTTACAGAATTGCAGTAATTTCAGAGTATGAATCACCCTTTGATTTCATACTAATTCTATATATTGATATACCTTACAATTATAATTTGTCAGAAATCTTTCATTCTTTTTTATTTTCTCATATTCAACTTTAGTATGCATAATATAAATATATATTTGGGAGGAGATATTAAAAAGATAAAAATTATGGGAAGAAGACAGTTATTTTATTTTAAACAAATATATAGGGTCCGTTTTTGGTACATACAACTTTATTTTACATATCTTACTCACCATCTTTAGCGACAGTTTGTTCCGTCACTATAGAACAGATTAACAATTTATATGTTATGACCATAATTCGATGCGTCGCTAAAAATAAAGACAACGATTTTTTGATATAAGACAGACTGAACGATCGCTAAAATATATACCCTTATTATTTTTCATCTTATTCTAATGATAAGGCCAATTTTTTTTTTTTTATGTATTATAATTAATTTTCTTTGTATCCCACCCCAACCAAACCGATAAAGTTGATCCAATCCAAACAATCCTTTACTTCCACGTTCAACTTTGTTAGTGACGTTGCAGCTGATTATGCTTAATAATAGTATTTATACAAAAATTGAACCACCATTTTATGTTTTTATCCATTTTTGTTTAAAACTCAACTTTTCTCTCTCCTCTTTAAATATGTTTAGGATTCGAATTTCGCTCCAATCGCTGATTCTCGCTACGGCGTTTACCGTACAGCTGGTCGCCGTTGCCGGCGAGTATTTCAAGCCGTTCAACGTCAGTTTCGATTACAGAGCTCTGATCATCGACGGAGATCGCCGGATGCTCATTTCCGCCGGCATTCACTATCCACGAGCCACTCCTCAGGTATTAAATACTCTTTACTACTCAATCAATCAACTCTGTTGAGAAATATCTATACTTATGTTCCCCTTTCGCAATCTTTTCCGTTTACTTCCTGTCAAGCTCGAACAACGGTGATCGATTTTAATGGAAAACTAGTAAAACAGTAGAGAGAGTAAATTGAAGATAAAAAAAATAATTTTCATTGAAGCATATCCAATACTGTTCATACTAATAAGTAATAAAACAATATATTCACTATCCCTTGCTTGGAGATTGTGACACGAATTCTATACTTGAAGAATTATCCTCCAATCAAAGCTAAGCACGTATAACCAAAAAAAGAAAGGAAGGAATAAAGTTAAATCACCAAAACGACAACGTTTGTCCAAATTGAAACTATATGTGAAAATATTTGTTTTGTTTAATTTAAGTATTTAACTATGTTATTATGCCAGGCGTGACACTTCTATTAGTAATTCAATGTAAAAATTGATTTTGAAACGTCGGATTAAACTGTTAAGGGTAGATGACAAGTTTGTAATGCGGGGAAAATTTGATAGGTCTCACTGTCTCAGTGTCATCTTCATTTAATCAGGTGTCCAATAGTTGTACCTCATTTAGTCACTTGTGGAACTAGGTTGACTGCAAAACTTAAAAATAAAGTTGATTGGAAAAGTTAGTATAATTTGGGGTATAGTGACACTACGCGTAACATGGAAGACAGAAGTATAAATTTATAGCTTTCTATAAATGTGGTAATTTTGAAATGGTTAGTTCCAATCATGATATCAATTAGAAGGCTGAACTACGTTCTAGAATGTATTTTTTGCCCCTGTAATTTGTAGCTTAACAGCTTTTTGCTGATTCATTTTGTATGCGTTTGGTATGAATTGGATTAATTAGTGCCATCATATTATGGGGCCTGAATAGTATACACATTCTCAAGGGAATGCTCATGTTATGATCAATATCATGATTATGAAGATAAATGGTCCAGAATGAAACACAATGCCGTGAAATTCCGTTGTTACAGGCAAAACAAAAACCATGACAAAAGACATTATAGATTCGAGACACATGATAAGAACCGCTCATTTGTTTTGGAATTTTCCAGACATCCTTCTCAATCCATCTACTACTTCACCAGTGTTGACAACCTTACCATAAATAGACTGTCTTCGAATACTACAAGCAAACCATAACTAGAATCCAATGGCTCATTTCACCACCACTTTCTTAGGCAGGAAGAATAAGGCTATAATGACCTTTCAAATGGACAAAGATAGCCTTTCCTTACCCTTAGTCTCACATCCCTTTTCCTCTCTGAATCATTATTCTAAATGTTATCAATTTGCATGGCCTCCGCCTGAGCAGTAAACTAACCCCCAAGTTTGATTCACGCTTATTCTGTTGGGAAAAATCACCTCCCAAATACTATTGTCTTTGATAAATTAGACGGATAAAATATCAGCACATGCCAAACAGATTAAATTTGCAGTTCCACCAAAATAATAACCACTGCAGGAAATAATGAGTAGAAAATATCCAACCACGAGACACCAAGATTTTACGTGGAAAACCCTCTAAAACTAAGAGGTAAAAACCACGGGACAAGCTCCGAATAATTCACTATAATAAACTGAGAGAATACAAAGATATCTTAATTTGAGTACAAACCCAAATTACTTCACCACAATAACTATGTGATGGAACCCAAATAAAACACCCTTTTATTTGAACTATCTTTCCCTCTCTATTTTTTCTAAAGCTTCACAAAAGCTTCTTTTTCTCCCTTTCTCTTTTCCTCTCTCGGATGGGAGTATATGTTTTTGTTTTTGTTTTCCTTTGCAGCATTGTTGCCTTTTTATAGCCAAAGAAACTGAGGGAGGGAGTAAAGAAAAGGAGCAAGCGGAATTCAATGGGCGGGGAAGGTGGAAAATTCAAGGGGCGGGGTGAGGACTTTGACTAACATATTCCACATAGCCCTTCACCTATATCAAGTTGTGAAATATAGCAAAAGCTTTAGCAATCTAAAAGATTATAACACAATAAATTGGTCCAATATCATGAAGACTGAAGTGCGCTTACAAATTTTCATTTAATAACTTTTGCTCTTACTAGTTTTATTATTTGGAAATACACTAGGTATTGCATGTCGTTCTTTGTTCCAAATCTTAGTTCTATTTTTCGAGTCTCACAAGTGCTTCTTTTGAATAAATCTTATAAAGATAGCATTCCCAGATCATAGGTTTGTAGCTTCTTCTATAGTCCTGTGACCTTGGTATTGCCCAACCCAATCCCAACTGTAACGCCAAAAACACAGCTTGCCAATAACTGCATGCTACTGAGTTGCTCAATCATAGCCCAATAACTAAGAACTATTGTCGCAACGACACATCTTTGAGGTAGGCTAGGTTTAGCCACCCCAATTCCTGGAACACAAATCCTTTTTTATCCATGTTTTGTTTTCTATCTAATGCGTGCATTTCTCTCCCTCTCTCTGTTTTATACCATTTTTTCATAAGCTTTTCTAGTTCGTAGGTAATATTCCATATAAATTTTCTGGGTCAAATTTATATTTCTTTCACAATCTCTTGCTTCTTAGTGCTTGCATGTATTCTTGTCTCACTAAAGTTCATGTGCAGATGTGGCCTGATCTGATTGCAAAAAGTAAGGAAGGCGGTGCAGATGTTATCCAAACTTATGTATTTTGGAACGGTCATGAGCCAGTTAAAGGACAGGTTTGATTTCTTATTCAGAGGTATTGCCCTCATGTGGTGGGCTGGACGGATGTTAATTTTTTTGTGGCTCATCTTTCCAGTATAACTTTGAAGGGAGATATGATATCGTCAAGTTTGTGAAGCTTGTGGGATCCAATGGACTCTATCTTCATCTTCGCATAGGTCCTTATGTTTGCGCTGAGTGGAATTTTGGGTCTCAGCCTCATCACAGTCTAATTCTATTGTTTTCTCAAATTTGCAATTCATAACTTGGAAGTCGACACCCCTCCATTAAATAACAGTTTAACATAATATTGTATAATATAGAAAATTATGCCTTGAATAACTATTAACCTATTTGCTAAGATAGTTGGGAGATGATGTTTTGCTGTATTGAACTCATTTAACTTGCAGAAAAGAGGTCGCAGACTTTAAGGAACTAGTTAATATTTCCCTTGGTGCCATTCATATGTTCCAGTTATTCATTTTGTTAGTGCATTAAGTACAAATGTAAGATGTGTTATGTTACTGCTTTGTTGAAATACTGAGAGCTTCTATTTGTAGCTTTTATATCAGCATGTTAAAATTAAATCTCACACTTTTTATTATCTTCTTTTCTTTTTAATCTTTTTTTTATTTTATAAATTTTGATGATCATCAGTAACACTCTTTTCCAATGCCTCATATATGAGCAGCTAACAGCTAAATCTTGACAAATGGATATGTAGTTTTCTTAAATAGCATATTGGGGTTCATTAGTGGCAACTCTTTATACTTACGGGTAATCCATTCCCACGCCCTACTGTAATAATTTAATAATTTACCATGACAAATATGATCTTTGTTTTCCTGCAATCACTTTAATTTATTGTTTTCTTCTTTACTGATATCTTCGACACTTCAAATCCATCCTAGCATTAGTTCCTAAGTTGATGGCTCTAGTGACAGTATGACACAACCTGCCATCTCTTCGAAGAAATTTATATTTATAAAAGAAAGTGTAAATGACACTGTCAATAAATGATACATCTGAACTTTTAAACCTTTGCATTAGGCAGTCAAAGTTACAAACTTAATAAACAACTTTCATGATGGTAGATCTTTGCATCAACTTGGTAATGTAAACATAAAGTCCTCTTTTTTGTGTGATATGGTTTTTAGATTATTAATCTCTAACACTTTCCAGTATCCTGTGATTATGTGTGTGTATATATAATATGTTGTTCATTTGAAATTATTCTACATATCAAGTGCATAAAGCTTTACCTGTTAGTAGTCAACTGGCAACTATTAAGCTTATTCAATTGATAACCTTTCAGGGGCTTTCCAGTGTGGCTTCGTGATATTCCTGGCATAGAATTTCGTACTGACAATACTCCATTTAAGGTACGAGGAACAAAATCTCAAAGATAACTTATATTTTTGTTATAACATGTATCTTCTTTTAATAATCGAGATATATATACATATATGTATATATTTCTTATGATAGCATGTATTTTTTTATTTATAATATTTTTATGATAGGCAATATTTTTCATGTTCCGTACCTTTTGATTTGTATTTTATTTCCTTTGGGTTTATTTTAGTTGGTTCTCATGGTTGGTAATTTTATGGCGATTGTAAAACAATGGTTATCCTTCATCAATGGTTTACTTGTCTTGATAATGGCAAACAAGCAAGGAAATTATTGTAAGAAAACCTTGTATTGTCAGCTATGATTGCTAAGCTTGTCATACTTCATTTTATTTCCAGGAGGAGATGCAACGATTTGTAAAAAAGATAGTGGATCTGATGCGAGAGGAATTGCTCTTCTCTTGGCAAGGTGGCCCAATCATTATGTTGCAGGTTGTTGGGAAAGTCATTATCAATTCTGCTAATATGGCCTTCATTAGTTATACATGTACTTCTACCAGTGTTTACTAAAACTATGTTTTATGTCAGCCTAGTGCAATGTACGTTTCATATTTAGATTAGGGACCCTTAGTTTATTGGGTGTAACTGTGTAAGTTTGTCCTTCCTTAAGTGGTCTTAAGGAGAGAGATTGTATAATCTCTTAGATGCTGTTTTTCTGTTAGTTTTTGATATCGTTGCCTTTTTTCTTATAGGGTTCTTCTCTTTCTCTCTCCTTAAAGTATTCATTTTATGAGAAGTAACAATTCGTTTTATCAGATTAGCTTATTTAAGGTCAAGTAGAAGTGCATTCCAGTTGGACTTTTATTGTATTGCTCATAAGTATTCCATAATTTAAATCTTGTATTATCAGATTGAGAATGAGTACGGGAATATTGAAAACTCATATGGACAGAAGGGGAAGGACTATGTGAAATGGGCTGCTAAAATGGCTGTTGGACTTGGTGCTGGAGTTCCATGGATTATGTGCAAGCAAGTAGATGCTCCAGAATTCATAGTAAATTCTTTTTCCCTTCCAGTTTCATTTTCTGTCGCTAATACATTTTGATTCTGAAAAAAGCAGCGGTAGATATCAACCTGATTAGATGACAGTTATGTTTATTGAGGATATGGTAGTACCAAATTCTTAAAGAAGTCAAGGAATTATGCTCATGATTGCAAACTCTCAGCCACCTCATTGTTGTAACAATTTCCCCTCACAGCTAGATGCCTGTAATGGATACTACTGCGATGGTTTTAGGCCAAATTCCAACAAGAAACCAGTTATTTGGACAGAAAATTGGGATGGATGGTAAGAACCAATAAAATCTTTTTAGATGAATATTTGATCTGACGAGCTTCTTCATATGCATTGATAATATATGCTTTTGATATTACATTTTTCAGTGGGTTCGTCACCATCATCTAGTTAATATATTTCAGTGAGTTTCTGTTTTTGTTTTGTTCTTTAGGTTATTTCTTACTATTTTTGATTTTAGTTACCAACGAGTAGCTTTAATAAAATCCTGACTGAAGTATGTTTACTGTTAGAAGACTTACTATTATTATTATTATTATAATTATGTATAAACAATAAGAAATTTTGTTAAAAAAATTGAGAGGTTACAAGCAGAGGGGAGAGGGTGACAAGTATCCTACTTACCCTATAACAAGTAGTAATAAAAAGTAAATACTAAAACAGTGCAGTTCTCTAATCTCCTCAAAGATCAGACATAAAAATTCCCTAAAGGCACCCATTCAAGGGCCTAGAGTGAAGCAACAAAAATGATCCTATTTCACAGCGAAGCAAAAGATAGTTTACTGTCCCTGAAAACCCGATCGATTATTATACTTGTTCCAAATTCCCAAAGAATAAATCATCTTAGAATATGATTGTGATCTAGGTATCAATTTACCTATTATGAGATAAGATCATAAGAACCAGCTATTAGGTCATTATTATATGGAGAAGCTCTTCCTTCTTCCTTCTTAAATATAGAGTAGATATGGGAATATGTTAGAACCTCACTGTTTAAGTAATTGCTATCCTAATAGGAACAGTATGACCAATAAAGAGTTTTAATATGATTAGACAGTAAGTTTTTTAATTTTATTATTTATTCTTATAAGTAATATCATTAGAATGTAAGTTATCCAGCAGGTATTTTTGTAGACTGAAAATGTGATACACTAAAGTTTGATTGAGAATATAGCTAGTTTTCTTCCATTAAAATTCTTGACAGAGAAGTTTGTCTTTTTCATTTTTACCTCGTTATAGCCATCCTCTGAGTTCTTTTCAGGTCTCCATGATTTCTAATATTTACGGGAATTGGAAGGTTGTTCTCCAGTTAGGTTTTTTTCCTTTTTTGTTTTACTGTTTGAGGAACTCATTGGTGTTTTGTTTTCTAATCTATTTTCTCATCAACTTTTGATTCTTCTTTCCAAAGGGAAAAAGGAATCTATTTAAGGTGGTTGAGGCTTGCATTTCACTTTTCTTCAATCTAATATTACGAGCCGCCCATTAGATTTTTAAATTTCAAATATTCATGATGAGTCGGTTTTTTTACCTTTCCTTTTTTTAACAAGTTATCTATGTCATGATATGCTCTTCTAATATAAAAAAAATCTTTTGTAATAAAACACTTAAATGAATTAGAGGTATCAAGTTCATGAGGGAGGGAGCAAAAATCGGAGCTCTCTTCTTATTGTTCATTCTCGTATTATGTTTTCCTTCTCCTCGTCTTCTTCTTTCCTTCAAATCTAGAAATTTAATTGCTCTTCTCATCCCCTAAAAATCCCTCTCCATCACTCATGCAAAAGGATAAAAAGAGGGAGGGAGGGAGTCGGGGGGGGGGGGGGGGTGAGAAACAGGAAACAACTTACATTTTTTCCTTTTTTTTAAGAAGGAAAAAAGTGGAGGAAGGTTGTTTCTTTATATGCCTAAATGAGACGCGAACTGCACTCTTGTGCAGTTTTGGGGTTCATCAACCAATTAGGCTACACCAACTATATAACTTCATTGCCACCCATCCAGTGTGGCCCCCAAATTTAAAAAAAAATAAAGATAAAATCTAAACCTACTGCCACATAGCAAAGTAAATAAATTAAAGTAGATAGCTAATTTCATTTTTTTTGGCAGTTTAGTTTTATTGTCCTCAAATAGCTGAGGTGAATACAGACATGTTCAAGGATGAGTGTGAGATTAATCATTTGATCCAAATTTGTGTCTGTTTGAAGGTATACAAGCTGGGGTGGTAGACTGCCGCATAGGCCCGCTGAAGATCTTGCATTTGCAGTTGCTCGCTTTTTTCAACGTGGAGGAAGCTTTCAGAATTATTATATGGTATATTAAATAAAGAAAAGACTACCCCTATTGTTCTCAACGTAGCAATGTGCACCACATACAGTATGCCAGATCGTGAAGTCTTTAGTTTATGACTTTCTGCTGTTAGTGTTGTCCAAGAGTTAGTTTTGCAGTTTCTGTTACAAAAGAAATGTTCAATTTCTGTGAGTATCAAAACAAAGTTCCTTTGTACTAATTACTGCCAAAGCTTACTTATATTTTGCTCAAGGAGGGTAGCTTCTAGATGGACTAGATTTAGGATATTCTTGATCTCTCCTTCCATATTGAATTAATGTTAAACAGAAAACAGTAGATTGTATAATGGTAATGATGGGTCAGTTACTACCAATTTATTATATGTACCTGTTGCAGATTGACAACTTACGCATGGCCTGCTCTGTGGTTGCAATATTTTGGTGGTACGAACTTTGGCAGGACTTCTGGCGGTCCAAATTTAATAACTAGTTACGATTATGATGCTCCTCTTGATGAATATGGTAGGTTAAAACAATTCAACTAAAATTATGTATTTCCAGTGAAGGAACATGTCAGTAAAGATTACTTATCGAAAAAAAACAAAAAAAGAGAATGAAACGAAGCATGTCAGTAAAGATTATGATAAGTTGCATAAATGTACCATTTTGTTTGATCTAAGAATAACGTCATCTGGTGCAAAGTTCATAATTAGTTTCTTTGTTTCTTTAGGACTACTAAGCCAACCTAAATGGGGACACTTAAAGGACCTTCATGCTATTATTAAGCTTTGTGAACCTTCTCTTGTTGCTGCTGATTCTCCTCAGTATATTAAATTGGGGCCGCTTCAGGAGGTTTGTCCCAATCCAAACTAATTCTTTGTTTTTTATGATATACTTTATTATTTATTATGCGAAATGGATTCATTCAGTCGAATGGAATTGATGTTTCATTAGGAGTCTCAATCACTTAATTTAGCTCCAACATGACCCAATCCTGAAAGTATTGTGAAGGACATTTATAGTCAGTGACGACATTTCTCAGCTACCCAGATTGAAATGCAAGTCTCTCTCAATGTTCCACTGGGAACTACTTCATACTTATTTTAATTTTCATATTACTTGTTGAAAACTTCACTCTTGTTTGTTGTGAACCAATCCCCTGGAGCGGTTTTCTCTGGATAAATTTATTTGGAAGGCAAAGCTCCCTCTAAGCCTTTTGTTTTAGTCTCTGTTTTTTGGCTTAAAATTTATGATTTTTTGCAACGACACATCGTCCCAAAGCCTTGTCTTCAGATGTGTGTGTGATGTGTTCTTAGGAGCGAGGCTGATTCTCGTTTGTTTCTCCATGTCCTGTCTCAACCGCTGAGAAGCCTTGAACCAAGATTTAGGAGCCAAATTCATATTGACCAATAAGCAAGAAGACTGGATACTGTCGTACTTGAAAAAAGGCATTAGAGTTATTACTGTTTGCACATCAGCTGTCATATTATAACTTATCATTCAGATTTTTCTTCTTGATTTAGAAAATATCTACTTCTGCAATTTGTTTGATAGATACCTTTGAATTTTATTCCTTAATTTGATGATTTGAACTTTACTTTTTCGCTTGCATTTTGTTTACATTGGAACATGCTTTACTAACAAAATTACTATGGTTATTATCTTATCATTACATCATCATCACCATTATTTGCTGTAGAGTTTGATTTGGAAGCTGACTTTTGTTTAAATGGCAAACTTCAGGCACATGTGTACCATGGAAATGTTCTTGGTGAAGGACGAACTAGAAGCTTGTATAAAAATAAGAGCATGTGTGCAGCATTTCTTGCAAATATAGATGAACATAAAGCGGCTAATGTAAATTTCCTTGGTCAAGTATATACTTTACCTCCGTGGTCAGTGAGTATATTACCAGACTGCAGGAGCACGGCTTTCAACACTGCAAAGGTTTGATTATGTTATTACTTGCAAGAGAAAAGGTTTGATTATGTTGTGATACTTGGAACAGTTGTATGTTCAAATAGATATCATGTTGACTTGTTGTCAACAATTTTCATGTTATGTGTCTCATACCTATTCATGTTCCAATAGACATATGCTTTCTTCCTTTAGCATGTAAAAGTGGCTCATTCTCTATTTGAGGTGATATAGAGCTAATCCCTGCATTGTTAGCCCAATATGACCTTTGAATAAGTATTCAAATTGTAGTTTATTAATGATTTGCTGAGGCATCTACTTTCTTCCACATTCGAACAGGTCGGGCACAGAATTCCATTAAGTCAGCGGAGTTTAATATGCCTTATCCTGCAAAAAGCCTATGTACCTCAGCAAGTAACGTTTCAAGAAAACCTCCCCCTTATCTCTAAATATTGGGTGACTATTAAGGAACCAATTGGTGCTTGGAGTGAGGAGAAGTTCACAGCCAAAGGCATATTGGAACACTTAAATGTTACAAAAGACAATTCTGATTATTTGTGGTATAGCACCAGGTACACAATTATCTTAATTTTGTAGTTGGCTATAGTAGGGTTGAGTGGTGTAATTCTGTGTATTACTTGATAACTCTTTCAAAACCTAAAATCATGGTAAATGACGTGATCGTCATGATGGAGATTCTTTAAAGTGAAAGAGATCGATATTTGAGTAAAAACTTTAGGGAACGAAAAATTGTTACCCATTTACTATCTCTAGGCTCTGTGCATATTAGATGTGATTGTTTGTTGAAGGGCATCAAAAGAAAAGATGTCACACAGCATTTCACTTTTAGTGCCATAGCACTGAAATCATGCAGGGAGTTGAGAGGTTTAAGTTGTAGGTGAAAAGATTAAAGTGTGGGTAGAGAATTAGGGGTCCGCACTGATAAGCACTTAATTTAACTAAAGTAGTATTAGGTTATGATTCCTAATTTAAACAACATAATCAGTCTCTGATGTATACATCAAATGCAAAAGCTGTCTGAACTTGGAGATTCATCAACTGCTTTTCCTTATCAATTCAATATCTGTAAGACGGAAGTTCTGATGAGTCTTTTGAATGCTCTAAAGGAAGAGGAAGCACTTTCCACAAACACTCACCTATTTATTCCTTATTTTGTTACTGTACTTAATTCTATCATCTTTTTTAACTCTTGATATAACTTTCTCGGTTAATTCTGTTAGGTTACTTCTGCCATTTAATGTCTTCTAATACCTTCATGGTCCAAATAAAACACAGAATACATATATCTGATGATGAAATTTCATTATGGGAGGAAAATGAAGTTACTCCAACCCTTTCGATTGATAGCATGCGTGATTTGGTGCGTATTTTCATCAATGGAAAGCTTTCAGGTATTTGGTTTAGTTTTTCTTTGTGAGTCTTACGTGTCCTTTTTCTTCTCCTCTCCTTTCTTTTTCTGGGAAGATGTTCAGCTTATCCTATTGGTTCATTGAATGTATGCTGGGACGTGGACATTATCTAAGTCCCACCATAGCATATAAAATCCTTAACTCTATAATTCCATCATGACCATGATACCTACTCAATGCTCACACCAGCCTCCCGACTACTTAGTTGCATGTATATAAGGAGGTTTGATGCAACGTAACAATATCCTAGGCGTATTTCTGTCTAATACTTGAAGTTGTGACAAATTAGCTCTGCATATAATCGAGCCAGGAGAATAGATTTATATATTATTATTATTACTGGACAATATTATCCAATATTCATATGGTGGTAACTGGTAAATCCTTGAAGCTATTGCAACCTGGTAAATGTACTATCTAAAAAAAGATATTTCTGCTCTCATTAATTGGCATGTTTATCCACACTGTATACTTCCTAAGGGAACACCTATAAGCAGGGTAGTGACTAGTGAGCCTATAGGCCCTATACTTCTTGTCTACACTGGTTCTGCTTTATTTTATTTGGCACTTTTTAGAGGTTACTTCATTTATTAACAAATAATACTACATAATAAATTAGAAAATGTGTCCATATGCTATTTCACTTTCACTAGCCTGTATGACGGTGCTGGTACACTTGCATGAAATGTATTATTTTGTTACCATGCTTACTGTATCCATACAAGGCTCAATTAATTTTGCTGCAAATTAACATGTTGCTCCATTCTACTGCTCTTTACTGAGATGCGTTTAAATCTCATGATAACTAGCTAATCTCTGAGTCATGCTCATTATTCTTCAACTTCTTTGGAATTATTTGTGTCTTGCTTTTTTACACCCACTTCCTAACTTTATCATATATTTTTTAAAAAGCAAAGGTAGTGCAAGGGGTCACTGGATCAAGGTAGTGCAGCAAGTTAAACTTATGCAAGGATATAATGACATAGTATTGTTATCTCAAACAGTGGGCTTGCAGGTAATATATATGTAAAATATAGATCAAATAGGATTCATGGTACATTGATGACCTGTTTTTTTTTCACAGTATAGAATTCATTTTGTAAAACAAGTATTCTCAGTCAAAATGATTTTTTCACTAGTACATCTATTTAATATTTTAAAAGATAAAACTGGTTTTATATTCTTTAAGGATTGAACATATGTTTGCTCGTCGCTTCTTACCAACTGTTGTGTCACATATCATTATTTTTTCTTGATTTGATACCTCTTGTTTAGCCAGTTTTAATTTATTTTCTTCTCCTCACATTTTCTTGTGTTCAATTTTGCATGTGGAAGAACCCTCTCTTAAATTCATTTTATCCGGTTCATTACTTGGTTATACCTTATACTTGTTTCACCTTTCTATGTCATAATATTTCTTTATTTTTCAGAATTATGGTGCCGGCTTAGAAAAAGATGGGGCAGGATTTAAGGGCAAAATTAAGCTTACTGGCTTTAAGAAAGGAGATATAGATCTAACAAATTCCTCATGGACCTACCAGGTATTCTGAATTATCATAGCTTGAGGTTTCTTCTTATTTTAAGGTACACAGCTTGGTTCCTTTTTGCTGATTTCTTCAAAGCAAGGCCCATATTTCATAAGCTCTCAGAGCCTCATGCATCATATGAAACTAATACCTGGAACACATCATTATATGGAACTAATCAAAGTTTTGGCCTTTTATGATTTTCATATCTCAAGAAACTGCCAAAAATTGGACAAAACCAGAAAAAAAAAAATGAATGGCACAAACTATATTAACTGTGCTGTTGGTTAAAATTATATTCTTATATTCTTATTGCATGATAAAGATTTATTCTGTTATGATATGGAATTTAAGTATCTTTAAGTTTATGAGGTTTTCTACTGTTGCTGTCATGTTCTATAGCAACCCTAATGGGGAGCACGTTATGATTTGTAATATGTAGCTTCCTCAGCTTAGTCGCTTATTTATTTATGCATCTCTTACTTTATCTGGTGGTGGACAAATTGTTCACTTGATACCGAGTTATTGTAATTTTTAAAATAGGTTGGGCTTCATGGTGAATTCTTAAAATTATATTCTATGGACAAAAATGAAAGTGCAGGCTGGACTGAATTGACGCTTGATGAGATTCCATCATCCTTTTCGTGGTACAAGGTAATTTGTGAAGTGATTAACTCTTGCATAAATTCGGTTAAGACACGGATATCAGTTTGGTATCACGGAATTTAGAATTACAATAATGTATCGAGTATTATCTGTCTTCAAACTGAAGTATATTCTTCCTAATAATGAAATTACAAAATGATGCACATACTAAATACCTTTTCTATCTCCTCTTTCTTAATTCTTATCAACCAGACATACTTTGATTCTTCTGGCGGGACTGATCCAGTTGTTCTTAATTTGGGAAGCATGGGAAAAGGACAAGCTTGGGTGAATGGCCACCATATAGGAAGATACTGGACTCTGGTTTCCCCAAAAGATGGATGTAAAACTTGTGATTATCGTGGAGCTTTCAATTCTGATAAATGTACTACAAACTGTGGGGAGCCTACATGAGATATGGTAAACTTCTATGAAGAAATCTAAAATAATAATTTATGATTTCATTGATTTGAGGACAATTTTCAACCCATATTTTAACTCATGAGTAACATTGACCGCTTTGTGCGAATTCACTTGCATATATTTTCTTTATGCCACCGATCTAACATAGTGATTTTTATCAATCTCCAGGTACCACATACCAAGGTCATGGTTAGAGAGATCAAAAAATCTACTTGTTATATTTGAGGAAACAGGAGGGAACCCATTTGAAATTTCAATCAAGTCCATTTCCACCCAAACAGTTTGTGGTCTAGTGTCAGAGACCCACTATCCACCTCTTCACATGTGGTCCCACCCGGATTTCATCGATGGGAAAATATCAACGAGTGGTATGTCACCAGAAATGCACTTGCAGTGTGAAGATGGGCATACAATCTCCTCTATAGAGTTTGCTAGCTATGGAACCCCTCAAGGAAACTGCCAGAACTTCTCCAAAGGCAAATGTCATGCACCCAATTCCTTGTCTGTGGTGTCTCAGGTAAATTGGTCTAACTACATATACCTGCTATCCCTCCATCGTTTCATTAGAATTCAAATTCATGACAACTAGATACATATCACGTTCACTAGATGGATGAAAAACATTTATGCTACAAAACTTATTGAAGTAAAAAGTGTTTTGAACATTTAAGTAGTACCAAAGATATGAATCACTACTAGGAAGAAATTCTGATGCTCAATCTCAAACTTTTCTCGTTTTTAAAATGCTACATTTTTTGATATGTAAAATTAGCCAGTAGAACAATTTGAAGGAGATAAACTTATTGTAACCAAAGACATGAATCACTACCAGGAAGAATTCCATTTTAAGGAACAGATCTTCTAATTCTTTGATTCCAGTTAGTAAGCGGATTTTGAACCAAGAAACAAACCCTAGAAGCTAAAAAAGGGTATCCTGAGTAATTGCAATACTGATTTTCAATCTCAAGCTTTTCTCATTTTTTCAGGCTTGCAAGGGAAGAAATAGCTGTTCAGTAGCAGTTTCTAATGCTATGTTTGGAGGTGACCCGTGTCGGGGCATTGTAAAGACTTTGGCGAAACGTTAGTCAACAATTCAACTCGCGATGAACAAATTTTGTGGATATTATGCTTCAATTGAAAGAATGCAACAAAGCGGTGTAGGTGAACAAGATAAGGTATTTCAATTTTTTCATGTAAAATTTCATTAAGTTTTATTCTTATATTTTATATTTAATACTTTGTAAATAATTTTCCAATAGATATGTCAAGCAGTAGAGATGTTCAAAAGTATGCAAAATCAACCATTTAGATTTATGCATTGTTGGAGAATATTAAAGGATGTACCGAAATGGAGAACATATAATAGTGGAAAAAAAACAGATAAGTACTAGAAAGTCAAGTCCAGCTGCATCTTTTCCATCAACCGCAGAAGAAGTAAGTTTGGGTGAAGACGATGGTATTGAAGATACAATCTCTGCAGGATTAGAGCTAGAGGCCAATGGGAAGAAAGGCTTCGAAAACATTATTTAAAAAGGGCAAAGGAACCGGTGATACTAGTACACCTATGGAGTTGATGTTTGAGAAGTTCGAGTATCAGATGAAATTAAACTAACAAAAGAGACAAGAGAACATGGAAAAAATATATTTTCAAGAGCAAGAGAAGTTGAATATAATGAAAGCACAAGAGGATGAAAGGATCATGATGATTGACACCGCTAACATATATGGAGCCTGAAGTAGCTGAATATTACAAACAACGCAAGAAAGAAATCATAAAAAGAGTTACATCTAGTAGTTGACTTGCTTATTATTAGATAATCATAACTTGCTTATTATTGTAGTAGAATGTAATGGATTACGCTCTGCCATGTAGTGATCCCAAGTGTTGAATAATATCTTCTTGTAGTTTAGAATGAACTTGTTTATCCCTTTGCGATGATTTGCTTCAATGAATTCAAGTAATTGTGGGTTACGCTCATGAGACACTTCTACAATTGGAATCTCGTCGATCATGTGTATCGTAGGTTGTTGGTTCTTGATTTTCATCTCGTTCATCTTCAACGATCATATTATGTAATATTATGTATGCAGTCATAATTTCTTTTAGTGTTGTTTGATCCCAAAATCGTGCAGGACCACGAACTATCGCAAAACGTGCTTGCAGTACCCAAAATGCTCGCTCAACATCCTTTCTAAGCGCCTCTTGAGTCTTAGCAAATAGTTTTCTTTTATTTCATCGAGGTGCCGAAATGGTTTTAACAAATGTTGTCCATGGGGGATATATACCATCAGCAAGGTAATATCCCATCTTGTACTCATTTCCATTAATTGAGTAGTTCACTGGTGGAGCACGACCTTCAGTATGGGCAGAGAAGATAGATGATCTCTCCAAAACGTTAATATCATTATAAGAGCCTGGTAATTCAAAAAATACATGCCATATCCAAAGATCGTATGAAGCCACCGCTTCTAAAATAATTGTTAGCTTATGCACATGTCCAGAATACATACCATGTCATGCAACCGGACAATTCTTCCATTTCCAATGCATGCAGTCGATGCTCCCGAACATCCCAGGAAAACCACGCTCTTCAGCTTTTGATAGAAATCTAACGATTTCATTACTATTGGGGGATCTCATATATTCATCACCAAAAAATGAAATGACTGCTTTTACAAACCTTTTAAGACTCAATATAGCTGTGCTTTCACCGATCCGCACATAATCATCAACGTAATCCGCTGAAACACCATAGGCAAGCATCCGCATTGAGGCAGTTGTCTTTTGTAGAGAAGATAAACTGAGTTGTCCTGCAACATTCATTTTTTGGACGAAATATGAATCATACGCTTCAAATGCTCTTTGAATTCAGAGGAAAATTAAGTGGGCGCCACATTCTAAACCTTGTCCGAAATAGATACGGGGGGGTATGTAGGATGTTCAACAAAATAATCACGAAAAAGTCGATTAACCTTCATGTCTACCACGATCAATGGTAATACGACCTTGCACAGAACCACGATGACGTGATGTATGCCTATTGACATTTTGTTGTTCTTCTTCAATAGCCGCCATGCCTAAAAATTGTCCATATGCTTCTTCATCTTCTTTTTCGTCCATGTGCAACATAGCTAATTAGAATTGACGAGACATATTTAAAATAACTTATTTGACTGGAAGACTGAAGTTGAGATGAGTGAATATGAGGACTAGATGTGCCTTATATTTATAGATGTTATTTGTTCTTTAAAATATAGCCGTTGGAATATGGCCGTTAAAATATAGCCGTTGGAGTTTTTTTGAATTCATTGATTATTTTAATATTTTTATATTATAGTCCACGGGATAGTCCATCTGCTGGAAAGATTGAAGACTAAAGGACAGTTGCTGATGTCATACGGACTAAATATTGTCAAGCAGATAGTCCATCTGCTGGAGATGCTCTTAGTGAATAAAGAATTAAGAGAGAAAAAGTGTATAAAATAATTAAGAGGGAGAGTGTACAAAATTTCTAGAGAGAGAAAGTGTACACAATTTCTAGAGAGAGAAACATAAATTTTTTTAGAGAGAATATATTAATTTATTTAAAAAAATAATGTATGAGAAAAATTAGAGAGACTAATAATTAAAGAAAGATAGAAAGATGGAAAAAGAGAGAGTACATAAATCTCAAAAAATAAAATATGGGTCGACTTACATTAAAATTATAATCATTTGGGTTCAAACCATATAAAGCATATTAAAAATAAATAATGTGATTTTAGTTCTTATTTAAACTCATAACCATTTTATATAAACCAAAATTAAACCAAATTCATATTTTGTCCAGTCTAGCTCCAATACATTGTTACCAAAACTAAAACAAACCCATATTTTACCCGATCTAGTCCCAATACATTGTTTGAATTATAAGTACTTAAATCAAATGAACGTAATCTCATATTTCTAGAACGTTCACTTTTAGGACAAGTACCGAGCTTCTTCAGTTCTTCCTGTCCACAAGGTTTTTCTTTTTGGCATTATTGAATATCTTATCTATCTATTACATTAACTAGGATACGAGGGATAGGGTAGGGTAGGGTAGTGGGGTAGGGTGGGGTGGGGTGGGGTGGGGGTTAGAGATTTGAACCCGCACGGCTACACTATGGTGAGAGAGGTGGGATTCTGTCCACAAGGTTTAGGTTGTGGACTAGCTGTTATGCTCCGATACACTTTATGTTTGACCAAATAGATACATAACTTGTGACCTTTAAGAAAGAGCAAAAATGATACGTAACTATGTTTCAAAGTTGAACTCGAATTCTTTTTGTTTGTGAGAAAATGATTTATATGTTGATTAGTTTTATGTCGAATGAGAATTGCCATTAATGTGGAACTGCAAGAGATAAAAAATAAAGATAGAATAGTGGTATATGTGAGTCATTTTTTTACGCTCTCTTGTCTTATATATCTATCCGATTGACATAAATTTGTTGTCATATACAAAACTCTTGTTTGTATTATTCTGCATTTTCTGGCATCCACTAGAATTATTTGTGGCCCTAATAAATGAACACAAACTATATAGCAACACAAACTTTATTTTGTATTTCATAGTCGATATACCCCCACTCCCTTCAACTTCTCCACAAAAAATCCAAGAAAAAATGGCCACAAATGAAGTTCAGCTCTCAACTGAACCAAACTACGACAAAAAAGCAGAACTAAAAGCCTTTGATGACACACAAATCCGGTGTGAAAGGACTAGTTGATTCGCAAGGTCCCTCAAATTTTTATCCCATCACCAGAAAATATAGATAAATTCATATCCAATAATCCAAACAAAACCCCATTAAGTAATTTCCCAATTATAGACCTTGATGAATTAGGCCTAATTCATCGCAACAAGATAGTTGAAAAAGTCCGGGAGGCGTCAGAGACTTGGGGGATTTTTCTTGGTGATCAATCATGGTATTAAAGGTAGCATTTTGGAGGAGATTATGGATGGTGTACGCAGGTTTCATAAGCAAGAAAATGAGGTGAAGAAAGAATGGTACACGCGTGATGTGACGAAACCATTTGGGTATAATAGCAACTTTGATTTGTATAGTTGTAACACCCCATTTCCGAAATAGAAAGAGAGGTTACTCAAAACATAACAAAACTGATGAATTTAATAGCAAGGCTCAAAGCCACAAAAGAATGGTCTTAATAACTGATAATTACTACAAATCAACCCTAATAAATCTCAAACTGTCTCAAACCACAATCCAAAATAATTATTACAATTCCAAGTAAACTGACACATCAAGTCTAAACAGAATATTTCTAAATCATTGGAATGAATGGAACTCTCATCACACTTGCTCTTGATCCCCCTGATTACCTGCCGGAAGAAAAACAGCATGAGCCAAATGCCCAGTACGGATATAGAATACAAATAACGAACCGAAATAACTAACTCAATTAAATGAAATAAAACAAAACGAACTGAAACGAAACGAACAAAACTAACATAACGAAATAATAGGCTGAATCAAATGGCTGGGTGTTATTTCATACCGAGCTCAGAATAAAACAGAAATATACCTTGCCACACAGGCAAATCACACACGTTGGACCGCGAATCCAACGCATGTAAAATCGGAAGGCGTGTTTGGCACAAACATCACCAATCCGCATAACAGAACAGAAAACTAGGGTCGACCCATATGCCTCCCACAACAAAACACCAAATGGCCAACTCCCACAGGAGCACAAACGAGAGACGCTGGGATCGATCACACCGCCACGGAAGGTGTCATGCCTCGGTGCTAAGAGGACATGCCTGTGGTACCCCCACAGGTGGTTATAGCTCAGGTATACCCTACGGTATTCTAACAAAATATAATGTCACAATACATGCGACAAAATATCAACACAAAGGTGTTCTAACGTGTACATGTTAAATCGAACGAAACATCAACACAAGTCTCTAGAATATACTAACATGTACATCACTACGAAAATCAAAATAAATATGATAAACGAATTCAAAGAGTACAAGTTATGATATTTTAAAGATCAAGATAAATTGTCATATGAACTTCACTAACATCAAGGTATCGAAACAATATACGAAATCAAAACGAGAAGCAAAACGAACAAACTAAAATTAAAGAGTATCGCTGAATAAGTACGGAATCCGTACCTAGATTAAGCAATGTAATACCCAAAATGTATTCCAAAAAAAAAACTCGTTTAGACTCTTTCCGTTTAATCTAAATAAAATGAAATACCATTTTATTACAAACCAATCATTACTAACATAATAATATTAAATTTTATTAATAAAAACTTTTACAACTATGTCGGCAAAATTAAATAATTTAAATTAATATACATAACTTCAATTTGATTTACCAATTTTAATTATAAGCTTCATGGTCAAATACATATTAAAATATAATATATATATATGTATAAAAATAAAAAAAATAAAAAAATAATTCATGGCCTGCAGAACCTGCAAACCAACGGAATCCATATATAAATATATATATATAAATAATATGCTACCTACATGATTTATATAAACCTCATGTATTCCAATATATTCCAGTAGCTTTTCTTCCACAATGATTAGCAATTTGATGTAAAAAAAAACAAAAAAAACAAAACCCTTATATACCATATCTCTATATAAATTAGATAAATAATCTATCCTCCGTTCCTACCAAGACATTCACACTGCATAATATAATCTAATAATTCCGTACTCTTTTACTTTATAAAACAACTGCCCATCACATATGTAGTGCGCATCACATGTATAGTAATTATAACAACTTACTTGATCTTGAAAAAAAATGAGACTGCTCCTATGTTTCCCACAACACAGACTCTGCGCCTCCTCAGACGAATAACCAACGAAAAATCATGTAGGGTTTGTGTCAAATATGATATGTATTGTTAGGTTTTACATATTTATTAATTAATATATATTTTACTAACTCTCCTAATTTAATAGGTTTTAAAAAAAAAAAAAAAAATTTTTTTTTACACAATTATAAATTAGACCCAATTACTTTAAGCCCAAATTAATGTCTCTTACATATTTTAGTCCACATAACTTAAATACAATTTGACCCAACTAAAACAAAGTCCAATTAGTATGTTTTAAAAAATAAAATAATAATTTTTTTATTATATAATATTTATTTGTTTATTTTTATTTTTATTATTACTGGGTATTACAATAGTGCACCTGCAGCTAACTGGAGGGATACCTTTTTGTGCATGATGGCTCCTAATCCTCCAAATCCACAAGACTTGCCAGCAGCATGTAGGTATGTTGTACTATTTTATTCATGTCTAGTTATAATTTTCAGTCAATGTGAAAATACTTCATAAAAAGAGTACTACATTATACATTGATTTTTTGTACAAATGTTTGTACCTTTTGCCCATGGTTGACCCTATCTATGTTTATATAATGGCCCAAGATTTGATCTACTTCCATATCTCACAAGCAGCGGCTAGTTCAAGAGAAGCCATTTTTTTCTAGGATCTGCGTGTGTGGATGAACTTCTTCCAATTATGTTTCGTAGTAGAATAGGGCGGCTTAGAGGACTTATTAGTGATATAATATACATATAAGAAGGATTGCCACGTTTATGGACTGAAGAAGGGGGAAGTAGATCAAGGCAGTGGATTGTGAATTCACCATTTCTTTATAAATCTTGTGGGTACTGTTAGAGTAGATGTTGTCAGAATAAATACATTTAACGACACTTTTATAATTATTCTAGCGAACACTTAATAATTTAAGTGGACAACAATATTTTTGTTTAGGCAATTTTAGTTTCCTTAATAAATGCCTGTTGATATATAATGCATGCTTGGTAGAGTACGTACTATTTATGCTGCAAATATGCATTTTAGCGATATTTTTGTACTTATTGTAACTACACTTAGTACTTTGATGCTCTAACAATGTTAATAATGCTCTGACATTATCAACAATGATTTTTTATTTTTTGCAGAGATATTCTGATTCAGTACTCAAAGGAAGTATTGAAACTAGGATTGAGTTTGTTGGAGTTATTGTCAGAAGCTCTTGGTCTCCATCCAAACTACCTTAACAACATTGATTGTGGTGAGGGGCTTATGGTGCTAGGCCATTATTATCCAGTGTGCCCGCAACCAGAAGTGGCTTTAGGCACCAGCAAGCATGCTGATAATGATTTTCTTACTGTGCTTCTCCAAGATCATATTGGAGGTCTCCAAGTTCTTCATCAGAATCAGTGGGTTGATGTACCCCCAATCCCTGGAGCTCTAGTTGTCAACATTGGAGATGTTTTACAGGCAAGTTTATATATAATTTGAAAATTAAAAGGGTTACCTTACCTTTATTATAGGAACAAAAAAGGTAGTTAATTTGACAAGGGGTATTTTGGACATCATTCAATCCGCAGTATGAAACTGCGGAATTCCCCATATTAAACTGCATCCACGGATAGACGACTTAGATTTGTTGCAAGTATAACCTTATTTTTACAAAGGTTTGGTTATGGATGAGTCCCCATATATATATATATATATATATATATATATATATATATATATAGTCCGTTCCTATCCGGACTCTCGACTTTGTTAAAATACGGATTTTTTTTTTTTTGCTTTTTTTTAAAAACAACTAAAAAAAGTTTAATATTTTATGGAATCAAATTTTTCCATAATACAATGTTTTGGGTGTGATTTGGATATATATAACAAAATGCAGTCATTTTATGTATCCAAATCACACCCAAAACACACAGATTATGGAAAATTTCGATTCCATAAAATATTATTTATTTTTTTAGTTGTTTTTAAAAAAATCAGATTTTAAGCGTCCCCTGCGTCCGGACTGATCCCCATTATATATATATATATATATATAGAATGCGGACTTTTTTTTTTTGCTTTTTTTTAAACAACTAAAAAAAAAATTTAATATTTTATGGAACTGAAATTTTTCCATAATACAGTATTTTGGTTGTGATTTGGATACATATAACAAAACAGGTCTACTGATCCTCTCTCAGATATATATATATATATATATATATATATATATTTGGGTAATGATCCATAACATATATTTGCCACTAACTATATCATTGAAAATAAGAAGGAACAACCATGATTAAAAAATGAAAAAGCGGACGGTAAAAGCAACAACATATATACCATCTACTACTAATAGTAGCGGACGTCGATCAAAATAAAGATTTGACTTTAATCTAGGGTTTATGATTTATTAACAAGGGTTTATAGTTTATTAACTAGAGATTAATAAGGTTAATAAACCCTATATAAATCAGTTAAAAAAGAGTTAATAAACCCTAAATCCTAGAATAAGCCAAATTCTTATTTTGATCAACGTCAGCTACTATTAGTAGCGGATGATATGTGTTTTTTTACTGTCCGCTACATTGATTTTTAGTTTTTAATCTTGAATGTTCCTTCTTATTTCAATGATACGGTATATGCCTATAAGAATTAATCCCTAACAAATACATGCTATGGATCATTCTCATATATATATATATATATATATATATATATATATATATATATACACAGAGCTTTCTATACAGGTAGTCCGTATGCGGATCACCTTTAGCGACGGACAAAACCGTTGCTAAACTGGTCGCCATATGATTTGAACCGTTGCGATAGCCCAGAACCATTGCTATAACCTGGTTCAGTCCTTATGGCAACGGGTTTAGCGACGTTTTTGTCCGTCGCTAAAGATGATCCGCATGCAGACCACCCTCATAGGAAGCGGACTATATTTATATATATATATATACTTGACAAGAAAATTCAAGTAGACTATTAAAAACCATAATGCATTTTATTTTATGTTGCACATATATCAATGAATTAATTAACATTAACAATAACAATATTAATTTGTGATGGCAAGTATGTATTTTTCAGCTCATATCCAATGACAAGTTCAAAAGCGTTGAACACAGAGTACTAGCCAACAATAGGAGTTCGAGGGTATCAGTGGCAAGCTTCTTCAGCACAAATGAATTACCATCCTCCAACTCCAAGCTGTATGGGCCTATTAAGGAGTTATTATCCAATGAGAACCCCCCAGTATAGGCCAACAACAGTGAGAGACTACACACTCTATTTCAATGCCAAAGGGCTAGATGGTAATTCCGCCTTGTCGAATTTCAGGATATAAAATTTTATTGACACGAGAAGAAAGTGGGTCCCACCTTCATGTGAGAGTGGACTATATGTGAAAATATCAAAAACTCGTGGCAATAGTGCTCCCCAATTTTATATACTATATTAATTCTGTAGTAAAACTGTTAAAACCATCATGTATATTATGATCAGATGTGTATTAGTTATAAAATATAGAAAATAGTTTAAATCATTAGAACTTAATTAATAGTATTTGTGGTAGTTGTTTGGTTACATGTTTTTAGTTAATTGAAGGGTGTTTGGTTACATAGTTAATAGAAATTGGGGTTGGTTTGTGTATAAATATAGGGAAAGGATATTTCCGCAGGGTAAATTGTTAGTTCCGCAGTTCACTCATGTATCAAATAAAACTCATTTGTCTCTGTATATTTTGCCCTTCTTTGCAAAAACACCCAATTGGACCGACTCTTTCTTTGGGCCATGATCGTCATCCCTAAAGTCTTTTAATAAATCATAAAAAAGGCATCACAAAATCACTTTGCCCACAGAAATTCCGTCCATGCCCATATATATATATATATATATATATATATATATATATATATATATATATAGTTGTTGTTGGGTATATATGATGCTACGACGTGAGAGTCAGTACAGGCAGATACAAGGATAACAATGGAGGAGAAAATTATCTTGTATCCGGTTCTCATATACTCCATCTCCGGTTTTGCGTGCCACCGACCCGCCTGACACTATCCCACTGCAGGTAGCTTACCTGCTGTCCCCACTATTTTTCATCCGATTCTGTCCAATCCTCACATTGCAGGATAACACTCAACCATTATCTTTGTCATCATCATCGGTCAAAACTCAATTCAAACCATTATTAACTTAATGATTAGGCCCAATGATCCGACCTAGTATTTTCAGGATCCAATAGAAATAGTCCAATAATTCGGCTCAAGGTGTATAAAATATCATGACCCAACAATTACTATTGGAGTAACTTAGTAGAGTTACTATAGGAGTAACTTAGTAGAGAGAAGAGGATGTAGAAATAGAATTATTGGCTGTAAGCTAGGGGGAGTATATATTGAAGGAGTGACTGAATAATGGGTTCACAATTGTGGTCCTTCCCTCTTCAGAACGAGAACTTTAGGTGGATATTGAGCCCCAGATTGTTTTTGTTTAAATAAATTAGATAGTTTTTGTTTAGTTAACTAGTATTATTCGTTCATAAATATCTGAGTTAGTTTCTTGTGCCCAGCAAATTTTTCGTAGGCCGATCCAGGTTCTTTTGTCATTCTAACACAAATTTAAAGGTTGAACATTATCCAATTCAAAACTAATTAGTGGTTCGAAAGAGCACGTTCATAGGTTATATTAAAGGGTCCTTAAAACTAATATACAACAATTAGAAAGTATTTACAAAAATAAAACATACACAACATAATTACAAAAATAACGTAACATAATATTACGTTGCTAAAATTACGGATCTTTATCTCACTACACGTCAGTTACCGACTTAAATACTTCCAACTAACCGCACCTAAATTCAAGCAACTGAACAAAACATAAAAGATCGACAACAACTCTGAGAACGGAGAAGAACAGATCGGAAAAACTTACTGCAAATGCAAGATCTATAACCAGAAAGTGATGAACTGCAGATCGGAGAAGAACATAAAAGATCGACAACAACTTCAAGATCTATAACCAGAAACTTACTGCAACTGCACTGATTGTTGATTGTACTGCACTGATTGTTGATTCATTACAAATTTGTATACTGAGGTATTTGAGTTTCCAATTTATATACATAGTGTTACCCCGTGTTTACTACGTATTCGTCTATTGGTTACCTTTCTCAAATTTTTCGCTCTTTAAATGGTCACAAAGTCAGAATAATTATGAATGTTTTGAATGCAAAATGCATTTTAAAATGTTTTACACTCTGGTTACTAAATACATATAAATTGGTTCTTTGCTTATTATTGATTTGATTCTTGTTTATTATTGATTTGGTTCTTTGATAATGTTTATATGCTTGCTTTATAATTTTAAAGTTTATTCTATCGATGTTTTTTATATTAATGATTACTTATTAAATACATTGGTTACCTTCCCTGTTGTTTGTTCTTTACCGCCTAATCTGGATTTGGTTAGTATATAATCTCGACTTGTTTCTCGTGTGTAAAATTGCAATGGTCCCCGCTTCATGTTTTGATTCTAACATTATGTAGTTTGTTCTTGCTAACATTGAGTTGGTTACTTTACAGACCATAAGCTAACAGTAATCAAAAACATACTAAAAGGTTGCTTCATCTGATATACTGGTCGGTGGAATATCGCTTATAATCTAAAATTTGATTGACAATGTTGTTGTGTATTATACAGTTGAATGATTGACAATGCAAAATACGTTTGAAAATATGTTTTATATTTTGGTTACTAAATACATATAAATTGGTTACTGTTTAATATTGATTTGGTTGCTGTATAATATTTATTTGCTTGCTTTATAATTTTAAAGTTTATTCTACTGATATTTTTTATAATAATGATTAGTTATTAAATACATTAGTTACCTTCCTGCAACTGTTAGATCTTTAAGTACATATTGATATTTTTTATATTGTTTGTTTTTGCTGTAAAATGCATGAAAAAATATGTTTTATATTATGGATACTAAGTAAATATATATTGGTTACTATCTAATTTGGATTTGGTTAGTATATAATGCTGACTCGGTTATTGTGTAATATTACCATGGTTACTGCATTATATTACTGTATTTTATACTGATTTTTTTTTATATTGATGGTTACTGATTAACTACGTTGGTTACCTTCATACATCTCTTAGTCTTTAATTTGTAACAAAGTCATTATTGATTATTTTGGTTGTAAAATGAATGTAAAAATATTTTTTATAATCTTGGTTACTAATTACATATATATTGGTTACTGTCTAATATGTATTTAGATACTGTAAGGTGTTTATTTGATTACTGTATAATGTTATTGTGTTTTATAATTTTTTCTTATATATTGGTGATTACTTATTGACTTCATTGGTTACCTTCATACAACTGTTAATCTGATTATATATATTGGTTACTGTATACTATTTAATTTGTTACTGTATAATATTTATTTGGTTGCTGAATAATATTAATGTACACTTGTACTGATGTTTTTTATAGTTATGGAAAGATTTGATCCAGTGGCAATTTGGTAATTTTTGTCAAGTTTGGTGTGACGCCCCCAAAAATAGGTATACATCACCTATCTTGAGTCGCCAAATACATGGTACAAAATACAAATACAAACTTAATTATACAACCGTCGTGTAATATAAGACAATACATAAACTGAGAGTTTAAACAATAATATTGCCTTCTAGACAATATCCACTCTCAATGGAGTCCTCATTACATTTATTATCACACTATTTCACAGAATAATGAGGACTACTAATGCTATCATCTGGACCATCACTCCGTTTCCCGACTCGTCCCAAATTATTTTCTCATTTCAAGAGAATAAAGTGAAAGAAAGGGTGAGCTCAACTAGCCCAAAGAAAAATATTATGACTAAGATAATGCAGAATAAATTATCAATAGTCTTCAACAATGTTAAACTGATAAAATACAATAGACATCAAGTTTAACTGCAGCGGAATAAGCAATCCATTAGAAGAGTCAAGTAGGGAATAAAATCTACTATCTTCTATGATTTAAAATTGTTTTCATTAATTTTTATCGCTGAGACTCAGCTTAATAAATAAAACACATCATCTAATCATCCATGTACTATGGGTCAAGGATATTCATTAAATCATCAATGGTCATGATTATACCAAACAATCCCTGGTCATAATCATATCAAAAACTGTCCATCAATGCATTATAGACCACTGAGGACTTTTACCATATCATTTATAACATTACAGGTCTTGATTATACCGAATGATCCCTGGTCATAATCATACTAATTCCATCTATGCACGTAAGCCAAAGATGACCTTAAATCACAATATAAGCATGAGGATGATGACAATGACATAATAATTCAATAAAACAAGTTCAAGAATTAATTTATCCAGAAATCAATAATGTCCAAATTGTCAACATGATACTTCTTTGTAGAGTAAAATTCAATAATGCTCAGAAGAATATTTCCATGAAAAGATACTGGATGAAGCGCAAATATCAAGGATATTCCACTAATTTCATGGAGTATAGAAGTCAAAGCTATAACCAACTGAGTATAAGAGAATATATGAAACTGCAAATGGATTTTCGTCCGCCATGAGGTAATCCACGTATACAGATCATTTCCACAATTCAATAAGTTATGAATACAAAGGATCATTCACCATGCATGTGATAATCCACATAGACAGGTTATTCCAACAGAATAATAAAGAATGGAATAACAGAAGGATTCACCATTCGTAAGATGATAGACTGCATGATGTGTTATTCCCAATGTAATAATAAATAATGGAACCGGTCCCACAGAAAACGCGCATGCATGTGATATTCCGCGGCGTAATAATAAATAATGGAACCAGTCCCAAGGCGTACGAAGCATACATGATATTCCGAGCGGAATAATAAAGAATGGAATAATAAATAATGGAACCAGTCCCACAGTAAAATGTACGCAGACGGGATATTCGACGAATAATAAAGAATGGAATAACAACGAAATCACCATGCATGCGATAGATAGATTGCACTTTACGAGTTATTCCAATGTAATAATAAAGAATGGAATAACAACGTAAATCACCATGCACGCGATAAACAAAGATGAGACGGTGTTATTCCAATGTAATAATAATTAATGGAACCGTGTCAAAGTAAATTACATGACCGATGAGATATTCCTAAGCGTAATAATAAAGAACGGAATAATAGAAGAATTTCACCATGTATGCAGATTGCCGATAAACAAAGTTATTCCAACATAATAATAAAGAATGGAATAACATAAGAATTTCACCAAGTATGCGGTATTGGATAAACAAAGTTATTCCAACATAATAATAAAGAATGGAATAATGTAAGAATTTCACCAAGTATGCGGTATTAGATAAAACAAAGTTATTCCAACATAATAATAAAGAATGGAATAATGTAAGAATTTCAAAGTATAGGTAGTCCATGATACAAAGTTATTCCAATGTAATAATAAAGAATGGAATAATGAAGTTCTCTTCATGAATAAGAAAGAAATAATACCCCTTACCTTAGAAGAAACTGGATATTGGAATAGAAAGGTAGCTGACTTCTCTTCTTCTTTCTCTCTCAAGAGTTTCAGTAAATTCGTAAGAAATAATGAAGGAATGAGCTTCTATTTATAGGAGAATGGACTGAATAGTAACTAATTGATGAACGGTCCAGATTGATTTACTTTTAAATGGACGGTCCATATTAAAACATAAAGCAACGGTCCATACTGATTCACTATTAAAACTTTAAAACAACGGTCCATACTGATTCACTATTAAACTTTAAAGCAACGATCCATATTGATTCATAACTTCAACCAACGGTCTGTAAAATTAGCACATCTCCTCATGGAATAATATTGTACCCAAAAATGATTTGGACCGAAAATAAATATATTGTTCGGGTGAATAGTACCTCATGAATAGTAACTCATGAATAGTAACTCGTCAATAGTAACTCATGAATAGTAACTCGTGAATAGTATTCTGACACGAAAAGTGTCCCAAATACCCGAGTGAATAATATAACCTCCAGACAATTAATTATTATCGAAATAAATATTAATTTCTACTAACACTAATAATTTCCACACAATAGAACTATCAATTTCATCTTTAATCAACACGACTTATTCATCATTAATATTACAACTCACAATATTTAACAACCGGGTCGTTCCCAGGAAAGAGGGGGCTTTCCAATAAGGATTTCTACCTATTGGCGTGCAATTAGGTGACCAAACCTCTCCTTGACAGAACTTCTAGACATTGTAAATATTGCAATTTAATAATATGAATAACTTTGTCGTCTCAATTATTGAATTAATAAAATAACATATTATGCACATAATACTGTGACAATAATTGAATCAATAATATGAGAGATATGATCACGCAATTCTCGTAATAATAATTGAGTATAACCGAGTGACTTCACGTAAGCATCAATAATCAATACCGTGTGCTACTATGCAACCACGCCAGACATCGTACTTTTACTAAGGGTAGTTCAACAGTTTTAACGATAACACTTCCGCCGTTATTTTTATAAAAAGATAATTCTGTCGTTTTACGACAATACTTCCGTTGTGGGGTCCACCAATGATTGTGCCATCGTACGAATATTCCCTGTTAAAATGAATATTCCCCGACCAATTGAATATTATATAACCACTTGCTTACTTTGCAAATTTTATAAATTTTACCCACAACTATAACATTATATCATATCCACACCATAATATTCAAAAATATATTTCAAGAGGAATTAATCTTTATTCATAAAAGTTGGGGTCTTACAACCTCCCATTCTTATGAAATTTCATCCTCGAAATTAGGGCACATACTTGGTATATCGAAGATGTGAGGATATCTTGACATCATCTCAGATTCTAACTCCCAAATCATTTCTTCCACATCGTGGTTTCTCCACAAAACTTTGACTTGAGGTATGACCTTGGAGCGTAGAATATGATCCTTCTTATCCAAGATTTTAACAGGTAACTCTTTATATGTTAAATCTTCCTCTATCTCATCCGGTTCTAATTCAATAATGTGGTTCGGGTCTTTCACATATTTACGTAACATAGATATGTGAAAAACATTATGAACACGAGACATATTTGGCGGTAAGGCGAGTCTATAGGCCATAGTTCCTACTCGTTCGAGGATTAAAAATGGGCCAATGAATCGAGGATTGAGCTTTCCTCTCTTTCCAAATCTTGTAACTTTTTTCCATGGAGCAACACGTAACAACACATGATCTCCAATATCAAATTCCACGTCTTTTCGATGAAGATCAACATAACTCTTTTGTCGATCTTGTGAGGTTTTTATACGTTGTCGGATCGTTTGAATCTTTTTCGTAGTCATACGTATCAATTCCGGCCCCAGCAACGTTGCTTCACCCACCTCATCCCAACATACTGGAGAACGACACTTTCTTCCATACAACGCCTCGAATGGAGCCATGCCGATACTTGCTTGATAACTATTCTTGTAGGAAAACTCCACCAATGGTAAAAACTTGTCCCAACTTCCCTTGAAGTCAAGGACACAAAGTCTTAATAAATCTTCAAGAGTTTGAATAGTCCTCTCTGATTGTCCGTCCGTCTGAGGATGATATGCCGAACTAAATCGTAAATCCGTGTCCATAGCTTTTTGCAAACTAATCCAAAATCTTGAAGTGAATCTTGGGTCTCGATCAGAAACTATGGATACTGGCATACCATTCAATCTTACAATCTCGTTTATGTACATATTAGCAAGACGTTCAAGTGTATAAGTTTCTCGTATCGGTAAGAAATGAGCAGACTTGGTCAATCTATCAACAATGACCCAAATCACATCTATGCCCTGAGAAACCTTGGGAAGACCAGTAACAAAATCCATGGTAATGTGCTCCAACTTCCATTCTGGAATTTCAAGTGGTTGCAATGGACCTTTTGGCACTTGATGCTCCGCCTTGACTTGTTGACAAGTTAAACACCTTGAGATAAACCTCGCTGTCTCTCTCTTCATATTGCTCTACCAAAATGTATGTCGAAGATCACGATACATTTTGGTACTCCCAAAATGGATTGCAAACGGTGTGTTGTGCACTTCCATCATGATTTTATACTTCAAGTCAGAATCATTAGGAACACAAAGTCTGGAGTTGACTCGAAGTATTCCTTCTTCATCGATTTTTGCTTCTGGCATAACACCTTCTTGCACTTTCTTCCTCGTACGCATCAGCTCCAGGTCTGTAGCTTGAGCAGCTTTAACTTTATCGATTAAAGTCGGTTCTACTTGTGACGCCCCCAAAATTCGGACACCCATATCTCAAATTCAGTGCATCACGTGCAACTACGAATATCTTACTAAAATCATCAACAACGAAAATAATATAATAATTTACATTTATATAATATAAATATTCGCGTCCCAAGGTACCGTAACCATTACTACGATAATTCAGTGATTAAACTTAAACATAACTTAATCATCCTTACATACATCATAATAAGCATAATAATAATAATAATAATACTTCTAATCTTAAAGGACTAAGTTATTCTGTAGCCTTGCCCTTTCCCTTGTCCTTTCCTCGGCACCGCCTTTTCTCTGCCTTAATCGTGTAATGTTTTTAGGAAACAAGAATGAGCAACAAGTTTGCCCAACAAGTAATATAGCCAGAAGAATAAGCAGTTATAGCATTTAAATCTTCAAGGGTATAATAATAATTGGTAGTTCAAGGATATCAAAAATATCAAGAGTATTCGCTTATAGGTCAAGGATATCAACAAAATTTTGGATTTATTCATTTCGAGGTTCAATATGAATGAACAACGAGCGATCATTAAGGACTAAGAACTCTTACTAGAATTAACGTTATATCTCAGAATCCAATATAAACGAGTACAACAGTGATCGACTTAAAAGTACCCTACGTTATGCATAACATTTAATCATACTCTCACATACATGCGTCGGTTTCCCGACAATATATAATTTCCCCTTCAATGAGGGTTGTTCATCTCAGTAGATTTACGATAGTCCACACCAAGTCAATTGGTTTGGATAACTTTTTAACACATGATAATAGTCTAGTCGAATCAAAGGCTTAGACAACTTTTATAATGCATTTAAGAACGATAAGTCCAATGCTTGCAACAACGTCAAGGTATACAAACGATTTTCGAATAGAAATAGATATTTTCTCGATATAAATATGGTTGATATGACAACAATTCGAATTATACAATATGTATACAGTGTAAGAATTAAGGAACTTGCCTCGTTCGTTGATTATGTTTACCTTTGACACCTTGTTACGTATACTGTCTATAATATAATAATATAGCCGTACAAATTAGTGATTGTTGAAAACCGACTCACTTAACTATTAATCGCACGTCATCCTAGTTTAAGGTACTAGTCTCTCATACAATACATAATTTTGAAAAATACTACATTTCTTACTTACTACACAATTATGCTCACAAATAAGAAAACTATGCACATAACATTAATTTATTAAACTGTTGCTCAAATTAGTTATCTGAACTAATTTTATTAATTGGAGTTTAAATGACATTAACATTACACATATAATACATAAACAACCCCACTTTATGGAAACACTCTTCTTATTGTATTTAAATATTACTCTATTTATCCTCAAATGACCATTATGGAATAACAATTTTTTTAGAACCAAGTCCTACGTTTGGTCTTGCTGGAGGTACTAAAAATATAAAAATGTGTTTGATATATAGTCCTTTAAATCTTCACATTGCCCCACATTTTAATGTTTAAGATTACATAATAGGTAAGGCTAAAGGATCTTTAATTTCCTTGCATAGCAGCTCCTTTAATGAGAACATGTAGCCACCACATTATTGCATAAGTACAACAATTTTTTTTTTTTGCACAACTAGCAGCCGAATAATTAGCCTTAAAAATAAGAGCCACATAGCAGCCATCCTTATTGCATGGAAAAATAAAATTAACATGTAGCAACATATTATTGATTATGTAACAACTAATAATTTTATTTTATTTTTATTTTAACAACTAGCAGCCATGTTAACGAATGATTTGTCTTAAAATAGTAGTCACAAAACAATGTTTTATTGCACACACATGTTAGCAAAATAATAATAATAATAATAATAATAAATTATCACATAATGCATGACCATTTATTTGGTACACGAAACAACCCCTTCTTTCCATAACACATACTTTGTTTTTTTTTCCTCCACTACGTAAACAAATTGTGCATATATTCCTGCAAATTAATTCCTCTAGCTTAAAGGCATATTATAAATACTAATGTCTCAAATATTAATCATGTAGACATTTAGTTTGGTATACTAACTCCCATAAATAACACATAATATCAACACCAAAAAAAAATAAACTAAGTGTTTACTAGAAATTAAATGGAAAGTCATTTTTTTTTTATTTATTTTATACCTTAGCTTGAAATTTACGAAATGAGTTGCTAAGATGAAGAGATTCTCACTTCTTATTACTCCTTCTCTCCTACTTCACCTACCACACTCACACTCTCTCTACAATGGTTCTTGCTTTAAAAAAAAACTAGAGTAATGGGGTTTATATATACTAAAAGGGTGCATAAATTAATTAAAAGTTTCCTTGACCATCCCCCTACAAGAACTTTATAGCAGCCCTAAGTGGTCTATGACATCCCATCACCCATGTCCCATTGTATTGTCAAAAAAAATTTACACGCAATGCTCCCTTTTTTTTTTCTTGGATCCATTAGTCCCAAAATGATAGTCTCAATTATGTGTAATACCCCATGATAGAACTCATTCTGTTGGAATTGGGTCATTTATTTACAAGGCTAATTGGCTTTCAAATCAACATAGTTGCTACCATTGCACTTGCTTGCCGAAAAATGGGTCGAAAAATTTCCATAAAATTTGTCAAAAAAAATTAAAATAAAATGGGTGGATAAAATCACATAGTCATTAAAATGGGTGGATAAATAATTCACATGGCTAGGTTCTATTTTCCTTGGGCTTACACACATATTAATAGCATTAAGCTTGGACTCTATTTGGCTAGCCACACACACCCTAACCGAAATTACAAGTAACATAATAGTTTGGCTAGAAAACTCATTAAGTCTGCCTACTAAATCAATTTAGGCCTACCACCTTATCCTACCAGATTTATTATTTGGATTATAAACATGTAGATACTTAATTATTATGGCAGCAAATTAATTAATTTAATTTACCCAAATAACACTAAATTATACACTACCTTAATAATTATTAATAAGTTGGGTTATTTCACATAAATTAAGTTACTCACTTAAATAATAATAAAATGATTTAGTCCATCCGCAAAGCTTTCAAACCAATTCAATGATTTATCATTACTCTGGTATAATTAAATAAATTAATTATATACCACCTCTCTTATTGTCATCTTTTACTTAGTAATGCATTCCTTCTTTAATTTATTCCTCACTAATTCCATCATTGTGTCACACAAGACATTTCATAAGCTTATCATAATTCTCCACATCTTATCAATTATTAAAAGTTCAATTTAATTCAATTGAGTTACTCACCTCATACTGTGTAAGCATTTATAAAATAAATATTCACACGTTCTATTTATATAAATATTAATATTAAATCATAAAATTTACGGTTATTACATCCTCCCCCCTTATAAAAATTCCGTCCTCGGAATTGATACAAGGTTAAACAAAAAGATGGGGATAGTCTCTCCTCATCCTATCTTCTAATTCCCATGCGGCCTCCTCGACATCGTGGTTTCGCCAAACTACTTTTACAGAAGATATAACTTTGTTTCTTAGCGTTTGTTCTTTCTTATCTAATATATGAACAGGAATTTCTTCATATGCCAGATTCTTCTCTACTTGAATGGGCTCATAGGAAATCACGTGTCTATAGTCAGATTTGTACGGACGTAGTACGAAAATGTGAAACACGTTGTGGATGTGTTCCAGTTCAGGTGGCAAAGCAACCTTTTATGCCACTTCGCCCACTCGCTTCAATATCTCGAATGGTCCTATGAACCTCGGACTCAATTTTCCTTTCTTTCCGAATCTGATCTTTCCCTTCCAAGGAGACACCTTAAAAAAAATACAAAACTACCGATTTCCAAGTCTCGATTCTGACGATGCAAATCGGCATACTTCTTTTGGCGATCTTGAGCTGCTACCAATCTGCCCCTTATTGTTGTTACCACGTCGGCCATTTTTTGAGCTAATTCTGGGCCCAAAATCGTCGTTCTCCGACTTCGTCCCAACATAATGGTGTTCTACACTTCCTCCCGTAAAGAGCTTCATATGGGGGCATACCGATAATCGCATGATAGCTATTATTATGGCGAATTCTACCAAAGGGTAAATGGTCGTCCCAATTCCCCTTGAAGTCCATCACGTAAGCTCTAAGCATGTCCTCCAACGTTTGTATGGTTCGTTCACTCTGCCCGTCAGTTTGAGGGTGATAAGCAGTACTTAATCTGAATTGAGTTCCCATTCTTTCCTGCAAACTTTTCCAAAATTTTGACGTGAAACGCGGATCTCGATCGGAGACAATCGACACCGACACTCCATGTCGCGATACGATTTCCTTTACATACAAATTTGCTAACAGGTTCAAATTGAATCGGATCTTGATGGGTAGAAAATGAGTCATCTTTTGTTAGTGGTCCACAATAACCCAAATGGCATCATAACCCTTCGTAACCTAAGTCCAACCACGAAGTCCATTGTAATGTGCTCCCATTTCCATTTTGGTATTTCCAGCGGTTGAAGTAGTCCACTTGGCCCCTGGTGTTCTGCTTTGACTCTTTGACAAGTAAGACATCTACTAAAACACTCTGCAACCTCTCTTTTCAAATTAGGCCACCAAAAGTGGTGCCGAAGATCCCGGTACATTTTTGTGCCTCCTAGATGAACATAATACGTCGTATTGTGTGCTTCGTGTAAGATTTCCTCCCTCAGTTCGATTACAGCTGGCACCCATACTCGACCCTCAAACCTTAATATACTTTCCTTATCTACTTTGAACCTTTCTTCCTTATCTTCTACTATTCTCTTCTTTATCTTCTCACATTCTTCGTCTTTCTCTTGTGCTTCCTTTATTCTATCCAATAACGTCGGGTGAGCTCTCATCATGAATAATTTTCCTTCCGCTTCTTTTGGTTCCTTCACCTCTATTTCCAACTTTTCCATTTCTCTTATTAATTCTTCTTGAGTTGTCAATTTGAATAACTTCTCCCTTCCTTTTCTATTCAAAGCGTCGGCTACAACGTTTGCTTTTCCTGGGTGATAAAGAATTTCACAGTCGAAATCCTTGATTAGTTCCATCCACCTTCTTTGTCGCATGTTCAACTCCTTCTATGTGAAGATATATTTCAGACTCTTGTGATCCGTATATATCTCACATTTTTCTCCATACAAATAGTGCCTCCAAATTTTCAACGCAAAAACTACCGCCGCTAACTCCAAGTCATGGGTAGGGTATCATTTTTTAAAATCTTTCAACTGTCGTGAGGCATATGCAATGACATTGCCATGTTGCATTAGCACACAACCAAGTCCTCTATGCGATGCATCACTATACACCACAAATCCTCCCGTATCATCTGGTAATGATAATATAGGCGCCTCACTCAACCTCCTCTTCAATTCTTGGAAACTCTCCTTGCATTTGTCCGTCCACACGAACTTCTCTGTCTTCCTCGTTAGATTGGTCAGCGGGGTTGCTATCTTAGAAAAATCTTGGATAAATCTTCGATAGTACCCAGTTAAACCTAAGAAACTCCTAACTTCTGTTGGCGTCTTCGGTTGTTCCCAGTTACTTACCACTTCCACTTTTGCAGGATCCACGGAAATTCCATTTTGATCTATCACGTGTCCTAGAAATTGAACCTTTTCCATCCAAAATTCACATTTTGAAAATTAAACCTACATCTTTTCCCTTCTCAATGCTTCCAATACCATCTTCAGGTGTTCGGCGTGCTCTTCCTTCGTCTTTGAATAAATCAAAATGTCGTCGATAAACACTACTACGAACTTATCTAAGTATGGTCTGAAAACTCGGTTCATCAAGTCTATGAATGCTGCCGGAGCATTGGTTAACCCAAATGACATCACTAAAAATTCGTAATGTCCGTAGCGAGTTCGAAACGCCGTCTTTTGTATGTCCTCCTCTCGCACTTTCAACTGATGATAACCCATTCGTAAATCTATCTTGGAAAAACAATTCGCTCCCTTCAGTTGATCGAAAAGGTCGTTTATCCTTGGCAATGGATATATATTCTTAATTGTCACTCGGTTTAACTCCCGATAATCGATACAGAGCCTCATCGATCCATCCCTTTTCTTTACAAATAATACTGGTGCTCCCCAAGGAGACACACTTGGCCGAATATAACCCTTATCTAGTAACTCTTGCAGTTGAATCATCAATTCCTTCATTTCTACTGGCGCCATACGATATAGGGCTTTCGAAATTGGTGCGATTCCCGGTGCTAAGTCTATTATGAATTCGATTTCTCTGTCTAGCGGAAGACCAGGCAGATTGTCTGGAAACACATCTTGGAAATCTCTTACCACTGATATATCTTTCATTTCCATTCCCTTTTGCTGAGTGTCCACTATATAGGCTAAATAACCTACACATCCTTTATTTAACAATTTTTTGGCCTGTATCATTGTAAGGCAACACGATTGCTTGAGCGATGAGCTACCGTAAAACATTACCTTAGACCGATTTGAGGTCTAAAGGTTCACACTCTTCTTCTGACAATCGATTATTGCAGCATGGTCGGATAACCAATCCATTCCTAATATCACATCAAACTCTCCTAGTTTAATCGGAATTAAGTCTACGTTTAGTTTGTGACATCTAATGTTTGCACAACAGTTTCGGTAAACAAACTCTATGGGAATTACTTCCTTATTCGCAATCTCTACGTTCAATGAATTTTCTAAATGTTCAGGAGGTATGTTTAGTCGATTAGCAAATTCTTTAGACACAAAGGAATAGGTAGCACCCGAATCAAATAATACATAGGCATTTATATTATTGATTGAAAGAATACCTGACACCTCATCCCTTGCGATCCACTGCGTCTTGGTCACCATGTTAAAGGTTCTGCGTTCGATTTGTTGGATTGCGTTGGTCCACCGATCATCGCCTTTGTTGCCCCTCCCCGATGGCCGCTTCCTCCGTTGCTCCCCCTTCTTTGGGCAATCCTTGATTTGATGCTCAGTTAAGCCACACGCGAAACATCCCTTGATCTTTTTCGGGTTTGGGCAGTTGGGTGAAATGTGCCTTTTTTGGCAGCAACAGTAGCAGACGTCATACTTTTTCAAATTCCCTGATGGTTTTTCCCACATTTTGAGCAAGCTTCACTTCTTTTCTTAAACCCTCATTGATAACTTTTTGACTGGTTGATGTTTCGGTGGTTGGTATTGTTGTTGTTGTTGTTGTTGCGGTTATCCCATTTCCTCTTTCCCAGATAACTTCCACCACTGCTACTCCCTCCACGAGTTTCTCCCCCAGCATTCTTGTTCTTCTTCTCCTTGTTGTATTGGCTCAATGCCTCACTACCTCCCTCAGTAATTATCGCCTTCTCCAATAATGTGGCGAACGAGTCAATTTGAAGGACTGACACCTTGTTGAAGAACCAAGGTTTTAGTCCAAGTTCGAAGCGTCGAGATTTCCTTTCTTCAGTGTCTACTTGATGTGTTGCGAATCGTGCGAGTTCATTGAACTTGGCCGCATACTGTGCCACTGTCATATCCCCTTGTTTTAGTTCTAGAAACTTTACCTCCATCCTATTCTTCATGCTCTTCGAGAAGTAATTCTCGAAGAACAAAGTCTTAAACCTTTCCCAGGTTATAGTCCCTTCTCCCGCCCTCTGTTGATTTGCTTCCCACCAGTAGTTTGCTTTACCCCTCATCATATATGTAGCGAACACGGTTTTCTGGTCTTCACCCACACGAGCAATGTCAAAGGCTTTCTCCATTTCCTTGATCCATGTTTGCGCTATGATAGGATCGGTAGTACCCATGAATTCTGGAGGTCCTACACTCTTAAAGTCCTTGAAGTTTACGACCGGAGCTACTTGAGGAATGGGTGGTACTTGTTCATTTCTTCCCCTAAGAGCCTCGCCTAACAAATCTACAAGCCTTTGAATGGGATCTAATTGTCCTCTCTCATCATTAACCGACTCTTCCGGTGCAGTTAACCTACGTCTGGGCGGCATTTTTCTGCATCATAAAACTTCCATTTTTTATTATCTAATTATATTACTTAAACAATTCTCCATAAAAGGAATAAGATTTCAGAATACATTTCAGAATAAGATCTTTTATATTCATATGCCAAATTGTTACATTACATGATTATCTCTAGCATACTTCTATAAACGACACAACTTATCCCCTAATATCACAAAAGATGGGGACAACCATTAACATACTACCCCTCTAATATAACTCAAAAGTTTGGGGCTTACAACTATCTCACATTCTACATAAAAGACTGAAATTACAACAACAGATAATACACCACATAACGAACTACAACTAATAACTTTTAACGCCTAGACTTAATCTATCATTCCAAGCTCACAAATGGCCTGGTACTCCCTCCGAGTAATGTGCACCACCAAATCTCTGGCTTATGGTGTGTCGAAGTCCGTCCACCTTTCTGCTCAGGGTAGTGATTTACCCCATCAATAAGCCTCTCCATGGCGCAAATGCGCCGCAGCATAGCCCATCCTGCTCATCTTCCTCCTTTTGCACCTCACTTCATCTTCAGATCGTTAGCCCTATCATTGGCCCTTCCCACTTCTCTTCGAAATGGATCCTATCCATTACCTCCATCTCTAACCGAAAGACGGATAGCTTCCTTCTCCGTCCTCTCGCTCAACTCCTCTCCGCTCCATCTCTTCCAATTTCCCCGCCAGGTTCTACATTCCTAACCATTGCCTTGTGAAACAAAGCCCCATCTCGATCCTCGCCTCCTTACGGTGAACAATCTCCACCTCCATCTCCTCGCATCACTAACTTTCTCTCGGTGGTCTTCGTCCCTCACTGGAACTCTGACTCCCTTTCCTAGCCTCACCTCTAACTCCTCAACTTTGCACCCTAATTCTAAAATCTGCTCCTCATACTCCCCCAACATCATATCCTCGAAAGTAGCCTCGCTTGAGTCCTCCATGGGCTCAAATCCACCATACACTCCTCCATAGGCTCCTCCTCCGATCGACTCCTCGCATTGGCTCCATCTCCTCTTCCTCATCATCATCATCGATAGGGACTACAGCTGATATAGGCTCACGCTATCGATGGTGCCTCATATACCACGTGTATGTCACGCGGCTCCTCTTCTACTACTCGGCTAGGTCCTCCCATGTCAGTCATCCTACAATCACCAACATAAGACAAAACAACAACAACTCCATTAGAATGTTAAATAACATAAGTTCATTATATAGAATGAAGTTATATTCTATAACACGCTAAGTCTTTCTCTATGAAAACTCTATATAAGTGTCATCCCTTCCTATCTTCTAAGTTCTCCTAAGTTATAATCTAAGGACTCTCGCTCCTAAGGTTTATAACTATAGCTTTGATACCAACCTGTGACGCCCCCAAAATTCGGACACCCATATCTCAAATTCGGTGCATCACGTGCAACTACGAATATCTTACTAAAATCATCAACAACGAAAATAATATAATAATTTACATTTATATAATATAAATATTCGCGTCCCAAGGTACCGTAACCATTACTACGATAATTCAGTGATTAAACTTAAACATAACTTAATCATCCTTAAATACATCATAATAAGCATAATAATAATAATAATAATACTTCTAATCTTAAAGGACTAAGTTATTCTATAGCCTTGCCCTTTCCCTTGTCCTTTCCTGAAGTACCGCCTTGCTCTTCCTTAACTATAATGTTTTTAGGAAGCAAGAATGAGCAACAAGTTTGCCCAGCAAGTAATATAGCCAGAAGAATAAGCAGTTATAGCATTTAAATCTTCAAGGGTATAATAATAATTGGTAGTTCAAGGATATCAAAAATATCAAGAGTATTCGCTATAGACTGAAGGATATCAACAAAATTTTTGGATTTATTCATTTCGAGGTTCAATATGAATGAACACTGAGCAGTCATTAAGGACTAAGAACTCTTACTAGAATTAACAGTATTATACTGTAATCCAATATAAACGAGTACAACAGTGATCAAATTAAAAGTACCCTACGTTATGCATAACATTTAATCATACTCACATATGCACGCTTCGGTTTCCGACAATATATAATTTCCCTTCAACGAGGGTTGTTCATCTCAGTAGATTTACGATAGTCCACACCAAGTCAATTGGTTTGGATAACTTTTTAACACATGATAATAGTCTAGTCGAATCAAAGGCTTAGACAACTTTTATAATGCATTTAAGAACGATAAGTCCAATGCTTGCAACAACGTCAAGGTATACAAACGATTTTCGAATAGAAATAGATATTTTCTCGATATAAATATGGTTGATATGACAACAATTCGAATTATACAATATGTATACAGTGTAAGAATTAAGGAACTTGCCTCGTTCGTTGATTATGTTTACCTTTGACACCTTGTTACGTATACTGTCTATAATATAATAATATAGCCGTACAAATTAGTGATTGTTGAAAACCGACTCACTTAACTATTAATCGCACGTCATCCTAGTTTAAGGTACTAGTCTCTCATACAATACATAATTTTGAAAAATACTACATTTCTTACTTACTACACAATTATGCTCACAAATAAGAAAACTATGCACATAACATTAATTTATTAAACTGTTGCTCAAATTAGTTATCTGAACTAATTTTATTAATTGGAGTTTAAAATGACATTACACATATAATACATAAACAACCCCACTTTATGGAAACACTCTTCTTATTGTATTTAAATATTACTCTATTTATCCTCAAATGACCATTATGGAATAACAATTTTTTTAGAACCAAGTCCTACGTTTGGTCTTCTTTGGAGGTACATAAAAATATAAAAATGTGTTTGATATATAGTCCTTTAAATCTTCACATTGCCCCACATTTTAATGTTTAAGATTACATAATAGGTAAGGCTAAAGGATCTTTAATTTCCTTGCATAGCAGCTCCTTTAATGAGAACATGTAGCCACCACATTATTGCATAAGTACAACAAATTTTTTTTTTTTGCACAACTAGCAGCCGAATAATTAGCCTTAAAAATAAGAGCCACATAGCAGCATCCTTATTGCATGGAAAAATAAAAATTAACATGTAGCAACATATTATTGATTATGTAACAACTAATAATTTTATTTTATTTTTATTTTAACAACTAGCAGCCATGTTAACGAATGATTTGTCTTAAAATAGTAGTCACAAAACAACAGTTTTATTGCACACATGTTAGCAAAATAATAATAATAATAATAATAATAAATTATCACATGGCAGCCATTTATTTGGTACACGAACAACCCCTTCTTTCCATAACACATACTTTGTTTTTTTTTTCTCCACTACGTAAACAAATTGTGCATATATTCCTGCAAATTAATTCCTCTAGCTTAAAGGCATATTATAAATACTAATGTCTCAAATATTAATCATGTAGACATTTAGTTTGGTATACTAACTCCCATAAATAACACATAATATCAACACCAAAAAAAAACAAACTAAGTGTTTACTAGAAATTAAATGGAAAGTCATTTTTTTTTTTAGTTTATTTTATACCTTAGCTTGAAATTTCTGAAATGAGTTGCTAAGATGAAGAGTTGCTGCTGCTATTACTCCTTCTCTCCTACTTCACCGACCACACTCACACTCTCTCTACAATGGTTCTTGCTTTAAAAAAAAACACTAGAGTAATGGGGTTTATATATACTAAAAGGGGTGCATAAATTAATTAAAAGTTTCCTTGACCATCCCCCTACAAGAACTTTATAGCAGCCCTAAGTGGTCTATGACATCCCATCACCCATGTCCCATTGTATTGTCAAAAAAAATTTACACGCAATGCTCCCCTTTTTTTTTCTTGGATCCATTAGTCCCAAAATGATAGTCTCAATTATGTGTAATACCCCATGATAGAACTCATTCTGTTGGAATTGGGTCATTTATTTACAAGGCTAATTGGCTTTCAAATCAACATAGTTGCTACCATTGCACTTGCTTGCCGAAAAATGGGTCGAAAAATTTCCATAAGGCTGCCGAAAAAATTAAAATAAAATGGGTGGATAAAAATCACATGGCTGCCGAAATGGGTGGATAAATAATTCACATGGCTAGGTTCTATTTTCCTTGGGCTTACACACATATTAATAGCATTAAGCTTGGACTCTATTTGGCTAGCCACACACACCCCAACCGAAATTACAAGTAACATAATAGTTTGGCTAGAAAACTCATTAAGTCTGCCTACTAAATCAATTTAGGCCTACCACCTTATCCTACCAGATTTATTATTTGGATTATAAACATGTAGATACTTAATTATTATGGCAAAGAAATTAATTAATTTAATTTACCCAAATAACACTAAATTATACACTACCTTAATAATTATTAATAAGTTGGGTTATTTCACATAAATTAAGTTACTCACTTAAATAATAATAAAAATGATTTAGTCCATCCAGACAAGTTTTCAAACCAATTCAATGATTTATCATTACTCTGGTATAATTAAATAAATTAATTATATACCACCTCTCTTATTGTCATCTTTTACTTAGTAATGCATTCCTTTTATAATTTATTCCTCACTAATTCCATCATTGTGTCACACAAGACATTTCATAAGCTTATCATAATTCTCCACATCTTATCAATTATTAAAAGTTCAATTTAATTCAATTGAGTTACTCACCTCATGCTGTGTAAGCATTTATAAAATAAATATTCACACGTTCTATTTATATAAATATTAATATTAAATCATAAAATTTACGGTTATTACACTACTCGTATATTCGCCATCATCACATGGGTTCCTGGAGTCTTTTACTCTATCTCCATCCTTTGCAAGTCACACAAAATGGGTCTTTGCGTTGACAATATCGCACTCGTACCCATATATGATCTTCTACTCAATGCGTCAGCTACCACGTTCGCTTTTCCAGGATGGTATTGGATAGTATGATCATAATCTTTCAACAGTTCAAGCCAATGTCGTTGTCGTCGCCGTTGAGTTCCTTTTGAGTGAAGAAATATTTGAGGCTTTTATGATCCGTAAAGATCTCCACTTTCTCCCCATACAAGTAATGCCTCAAAATTTTAAGACGAAGATAACCGCTACGCTAACTCTCTAGATCATGAGTAGGATAATTCCTCTCATATTCTTTGAGTTCTTAGAGAGGCATAAAGGCTATGACTTTCCCATGTTACATGAGAACACATCCTAACCCTTTGCACAAAGCATCATTGAAATGACAAATCCTCTCGCGCGATGATGGTATTGTCGAAACAGTCTTTGAAATGAGTCTACTCTTGAGTTCTTGGAAACTCTTCTCACATTCCTCGCTCCAACCGAATTTTGTATCTTTTAGAGTTAGCTGAGTTAATGGAGTAGTGATTCGAGAAAACCCTTCTACGAATCTCCGATAATAACCAGCTAAGCCGAGAAAGCTACGTACTTTGGTCATTGATTTAGGTTGCTCCCAGCTTTGAATAGCTTCAATATTTGCCGGGTCAACAGATATTCCATGACTTGATACCACGTGCCCAAGGAATGCTATTTCCTCAAGCCAAAACTCGCATTTCTTCAACTTGGCATAAAGCTTGTTTTCACGAAGCTTTTGGAGTATCAGCCTCAAGTGTTGCTCATGGTCTTCACGGGTTTTGGAATATATGAGGATGTCATCAATAAAGACGACCACAAAGTGATCCAAATATTCCTTGAATACTCGGTTCATCATATCCATGAAGGCAGCAGGAGCATTAGTCAATCCAAAAGACATGACTAGGAATTCATAATGCCCGTACCGAGTTCTGAAAGCCATCTTTGGAATATCATCGGTTCTAATCTTTAATTGGTGATATTCGGAACGAAGATCGATCTTTGAAAAGAATTTGGCGCCTTGCAACTGGTCAAACAGGTCATCAATATGTGGCAATGGGTACTTGTTTTTGATGGTGACATGATTCAACTCCCGATAATCAATACAAAGTCGCATACTTCCATCTTTCTTCTTTACGAATAGAACAGGAGCACCCCAAGGAGACGTGACTTGACGAATGAAATCGATGTCTAACAATTCTTGTAGTTGGGTTTTTAACTCCTCGAAGTTCAATAGAGCCATTCGATATGGGGCTTTGGAAATGGGTTTTGTCTTTGGATTCAAGGTCGATACAAAATTTAATTTCACGCCTCGGGGTAGGCCGGAAGTTCTTCAGTGGAATACATCGTGAAATTTATTAACAATACAAATATCATTCAAATCGATGTATTTTTATTTAAACTGTGATATGGGCTAAGAAAGCTTGACATCCGTTTTCAATAAACGAATAGCTTTATGGCTTGAGATACGATGATGGATTTTAATGGTTTGGTTTCTTGAATTAAGCATAATAGGTTGGTTAGGAATATGAAAGCTAACAACCTTACGAAAACAATCAATTTTTGCATGATGAGTAGTTAACCAATCAATCCCTAGAATCACATCAAATGCAAGTATTTTCTAAGAAATAAGATCGATAGGTAACGTGCGGTTACCAATTTGAATTAAACAAGACTTATAAACCGTGGATGTAATGAAGGTTTCTCCCAACAGAGTTTCAACAGATAAGTCAAAGTCTAATTTCTCCAGAGTTAAATTTAAACGTTGAGCACAAGCAAGAGAGATAAAAGAATGGGTAGAACCGGTATCTAATAAAGTATAAACTTCGCTAGAGTTTATGATTAGCTTACCCGTGATCACCTCGTTCGGATTCTTCGCTTTTTGGGAGGTTACGACAAACGCTCTCCCTTGAACTACCGGTTTTGTCTTGTCTGGGATACCTTTTGATGCCACCATCCCAGCTGGACTTGACTTTGGTGCACGATAAAATTGGGCCAGGTGACCTTCTTTTCCACAATTATAACATGTTTTGGACTGCATCGTGCAGTTTGGACTTATGTGTCCTTCCCCTCCATATTTGTAACATATGACCGACAGTCATTCTCCTTTCTTAACAACGGGTGCTGGTGCTGACGTCTTTCCATCTTTGCTAAACCTTCTCTTCTTGAACTTTCCACTCCTAGTGTCTTGGCCATGATTACCACCGAAGTGGTTATCATTTCTGGCATGTTGATTCCCTCCACGTTTGTTGTCACCGCTTCTATGAGTGCTACCACTTGTATTATCGACTTGTCGGCTGTTCTGTCTTGGTTGGGTTGACTCATTATCGCGCTCCAATAACTGAGCCCTATTCACAACATCTGAATATAAACATAATTTATGAGAGATAAGGTATTGACGTATCTCGGGTTTCAAACCTCTTAGAAACATCCGCGTCATTCTCTCCTCATTATCAACCAAGTGGGACGTAAACCGAGACAACTCGGCAAACTTAGCTTCGTACTACGCCATGGTCATATTATTTTGCTCAAGCTTGATGAACTCTACCTCCTTTATGTGACAAATACTTTTAGGAAAGTACTTGTCGTTGAACAGCTCTTGGAACTTCTCCCAAGACATCTTGATCTGGCGGGGTTGAGTCGCGCTTCTGATTCCCACCAATGTCTGCCTCCTCACGCAACACGAAGGTGGCAAAGGGAACCTTTTGCTCCTCGGAGCATCCCAAGACATCAAATATCTTGTTAATCTGCTTTATCCATGTCTCTGCCTTAAGTGGTTTTGGCTCTCCAAAAAACTCTGGTGGTCCCAGCTCCTTGAACTGCTTAGCGGTGACCGACCGCGAGTTGTCAGTGTTTCCACCTCCATTTTTGACAGGAGACGCCTTCGCCTGATGTTGCATGAATTGCATAAAGCCTCTGACCATCCCATCATTTACCATTTCATCGGTGTTATTGTTTTCATGAGGATTATTGTCTTCCTGTTGTACATTACCCTGGGCATTGATCGTTGGTGACTCAACAATCTCACGTGCTTCATTGCTTATCTCAACATTTTCGTATGCCATTTTCAAATACTGAAAAAAAACAAGAGTTAATTAACATATCACATACTATCCCTATACTCTGACCGACCAATTAAATACCAAATAAACTTAAGTAGGTCATACTAGCGAAAGAATTCCCCCGTCTCTCTCCTCCTAGTTCTTGCCTCACATCTCAGCCAGGGATCATATCCCTAGGCTTTGATACCAACTGTGACGCCCCTAAAAATAGGTATACATCACCCATCTTGAGTCGCCAAATACATGGTACAGAATACAAATACAAACTTAATTATACATCCGTCGTGTAATATACGACAATACATAAACTGAGAGTTTAAACAATAATATTGCCTTCTAGACAATATCCACTCTCAATGGAGTCCTCATTACATTTATTATCACACTATTTCACAAAATAGTGAGGACTATTAATGCTATCATCTGGACTATCACTCCGTTCCCCGACTCGTCCCAGCTATTTTCTCATTTCCTAAAGAGAACAGTGAAAGAAAGGGTGAGCTCAACTAGCCCAGTAAGAAATATTATGACTAAGATAATGCAGAATAAATTATCAATAGTCTTCAACAATGTTAAACTGATAAAATACAATAGACATCAAGTTTAACTGTAGCGGAATAAGCAATCCATTAGAAGAGTCAAGTAGGGAATAAAATCTACTATCTTCTATGGTTTAAATTGTTTTCATCAATTTTTATCGCTGAGACTCAACTTAATAAATAAAACACATCATCTAATCATCCATGTACTATGGGTCAAGGATATTCATTAAATCATCAATGGTCATGACTATACCGAACAATCCCTGGTCATAATCATACCAAAAACTGTCCATCAATGCATTACAGACCACTGAGGACTTTTACCATATCATTTATAACATTACAGGTCATGATTATACCGAATGATCTCTGGTCATAATCATACTAAGTCCATCTATGCACGTATGCCAAAGATGATCTTAAATCACAATATAAGCATGAGGATGATGACAATGACATAATAATTCAATAAAACAAGTTTAAGAATTAATTTATCCAAAAATCAATAATGTCCAAATTGTCAACATGATACTTCTTTGTAGAGTAAAATTCAATAATGCTCAGAAGAATATTTCCATGAAAAGATACTGGATGAAGCGCAAATATCAATGATATTCCACTAATTTCATGGAGTATAGAAGTCAAAGCTATAACCAACTGAGTATAAGAGAATATATGAAACTGTAAATAGATTTTTGTCCGCCATGCGGTAATCCACGTATACAGATCATTTCCACAATTCAATAAGGAATGAATACAAAGGATCATTCACCATGCATGTGGTAATCCACATAGACAGGTTATTCCAATAAAATAATAAAGAATGGAATAACAGAAGGATTCACCATGCACGATGCGATAGACTCATACGCATGTTATTCCCAATGTAATAATAAATAATGGAACTGGTCCCACGAAAACGCATGCATGCAGATATTCCGGCGAATAATAAATAATGGAACCCAGTCCGCCGTAACGCATTGCATGTGATATATCCGATAGAATAATAAAGAACTAATAATAAATAATGTAACCAGTCCCAAGCGAGAAACGCATGCATGATATATTCCGAGAATAATAAAGAATGAAATAACAATGAAATCACCATACATGCGATAGATAAGCGCTTGACAGACGAGTTATTCCAATGAATAATAATTAATGGAACCAGTCGAAGCGAAATTGCAATGACAGGATATTTCGAATGAATAATAAAGAACGGAATAATAGAAGAATTTCACTATGTATGCGGTATGCATAAACAAAGTTATTCCAACATAATAATAAAGAATGGAATAATGTAAGAATTTCACCAAGTATGCAGATTTATAAAATAAAGTTATTCCAACATAATAATAAATAATAGAATAATGTAAGAATTTCACCAAGTATGCGGTACTTAGCATAAAACAAAGTTATTCCAACATAATAATAAAGAATGGAATAACAGAAGAATTTCACCAAGTATAGGGTATTCCACGTATACAGGTTATTCCAACAGAATAATAAAGAATGGAATAACAGAAATAATGAAGAATGGAATAACAGAATTTCTCTCTCAAGAGTTTCAATGAATTCGTAAGAAATAATGAAGGAATGAGCTTCTATTTATAGGAAAATGGACTGAATAGTAACTAATTCATGAACGGTCCAGATTGATTTACTTTTAAACGGACGGTCCATATTAAAACTTAAAGCAACGGTCCATACTGATTCATTATTAAAACTTTAAAACAACGGTCTATACTGATTCACTATTAAAACTTTAAAACAACGGTCCATACTGATTTAAAACAACGGTCCATACTGATTTACTATTAAACTTTAAAACAGCGGTCCATACTGATTCACTATTAAACTTTAAAGCAACGGCCCATATTGATTCATAACTTCAACCAACGGTCTGTAAAATTAGCACATCTCCTCATGGAATAATATTGTACCCAAAAATGATTTGGACCAAAAATAAATATATTGTTCGGGTGAATAGTATCCCGTGAATAGTACTCGTGAATAGTAACTCGTGAATAGTAACTCGTGAATAGTAACTCATGAATAGTAACTCGTGAATAGTATTCCGACACGAAAAGTGTCCCAAATACCCGAGTGAACAATATAACCTCCAAACAATCAATTATTATCGAAATAAATATCGATTTCTACTAACACTAATAATTCTCACACAATGGAACTATCAATTTCATCTTTAATCAACACGACTTATTCATCATTAATATTACAACTCACAATATTTAACAACCAGTGTCGTTCCGGAAAGAGGGACTTTCCAATAAGGATTTCTCCCTATCATGCCGCAATTGATTAGGTGACCAAACCTCTCCTCGATGTAACTTCTAGACATTGTAAATATTGTAATTTAATAATATGAATAACTTTGTCGTCTCAATTATTGATTTAATAAAATAACATATTATGCACATAATACTGTGACAATAATCGAATCAATAATATGAGAGATATGATGCAGCAATTATCGTAGTGAATAATTGAGTATAACCGAGTGACTTCTTACGTAAGCATCAATAATCAATACCGTGTGCTACTATGCAACCACGCCAGACATCGCACTTTTACTACTGGGATAGTTCAACAGCTTTTAACGATAACACTTTCGCCAAGTTATTTTTATAAAGATAATTACGTAGCTTTACTGACGCATTTCCATTAGTAAGGTCCACTAATGATTGTGCCGTCGTCATTTAATATTCCCCGTTAAAACGAATATTCCCCGACCAATCGAATATTATATAACCACTTGCTTACTTTGTAAATTTTGTAAATATTACCCACAACTATAACATTATATCATATCCACACCATAATATTAAAAAATATATTTCAAGGGGAATTAATCTTTATTCATAAAAGTTGGGGTCTTACATTTGGAGTGTCGAATTTTGACGTTTTCGGAGCCTAATTTCATTGAAAACGGATCAACGATAAAAAATCACCAGCTTTGCTGGTGAACTACATGGTTTTTTGGTCGAATTCCATCATTTAGGCCTTCAAATTTGTATGTAAAGATTTAGTTTATTTTTTGGTTACTAAGATTATGTAGTTTAGTTACTGACTAATATTGATTTGGTTATTTTATATGTAATTAATCCTTTATTAAAAGACTTGAGGGATGACGATCATGGCCCAAAGAAAGAGTCGGTCCAATTGGGTGTTGTTGCAAAGAAGGACAAAATATACGGAGACAAATGAGTTTTATTTGAAACATGGGTTCACTGCGGAATTAACTAACAATTTACCCTGCAGAAATATCCTTTCCTTGTATTTATACACAAACCAACCCCAATTTCTTCTAACTATGTAACCAAACACCCTTCAATTGACTAAGAACATGTAACCAAACAACTACCACAAATACGGGTTAAATATTTTCTCAGTCACTGCACTTTATGTCAATTTATAAATGGGTTACTGATTTTTTTTCATTCTTACAATCAACTCACTGTACTCGACTTTTCTAACATAAAGTTAAAAAAAACGTTAAATACTTTGACTTTAACGGAAAAAAACAACTAAGCTGCTGAGTTGTAAAAAAATAAAGTTGATGTGACGTCCTTGTGTGACATGACAGTGATTATGTGGATTTGGAGGAAAAATTTTATGAAGAAAATGAAAAAAATATTTTAAAGTATAATATAAATTTAAAAAGTGTGCCGAAAAACAAGAAAATAAATAAAAAATATATTTAATTATTTTTGTAATTAATATCAAATAAAATTTTATTTATAATTAAGCCATTTATAAAATACAAAATCCAAAAATATGCTAATTAAAATTAAGAGAAATGTGAAATATATTTAAATTTCACTCAATATAGCAAAAAATAAAACAAATTATTAATACAAATTAATAGTAAAACAAAATATATCATGATTTAATCAAACTAAAAAGAAAAACTCTAATATTCAAAATAAAAAACATAATAGATTTACATCATTTAATCAAAAAATTAATATTTATTAACAAAAATATTATTAACAAAAATTCGGGTTATTTATTTTTTTAAGAAATTCCAAATTAATATTTATTAACAAAAATTCGGGTTATTACAACATCAACGGCCAAGATCATTCTACCCATCATCAGATGTGATTTTGAAAAAATCCAACATGAGTGATAATCTTAAAATTAGAAGGAAGAAGAAAGAAAAGGATAATCTTAAAATCCAACATGTCTTAAAATCCAACATGAGTGATAATCTTAAAACAAGTTTAGCCAACAGAAACCTTGTTGCCATGGGTAGGTGGTCAATCTGTTCATTGTTTATTATTTCATAGCTGAGAATCCGGAGAATGATGACGATGAGCATCGTGCTTCAACAGACAAAGTCTTTACAATGCCCCGACACGGGTCACCTCCAAACATAGCATTAGAAACTGCTACTGAACAGCTATTTCTTCCCTTGCAAGCCTGAAAAAATGAGAAAAGCTTGAGATTGAAAATCAGTATTGCAATTACTCAGGATACCCTTTTTTAGCTTCTAGGGTTTGTTTCTTGGTTCAAAATCCGCTTACTAACTGGAATCAAAGAATTAGAAGATCTGTTCCGCCCAAAATGGAATTCTTCCTGGTAGTGATTCATGTCTTTGGTTACAATAAGTTTATCTCCTTCGCAAATTGTTCTACTGGCTAATTTTACATATCAAAAAATGTAGCATTTTAAAAACGAGAAAAGTTTGAGATTGAGCATCAGAATTTCTTCCTGGTAGTGATTCATATCTTTGGTACTACTTAAATGTTCAAAACACTTTTTACTTCAATAAGTTTTGTACCATAAATGTTTTTCATCCATCTAGTGAACGTGATATGTATCTAGTTGTCATGAATTTGAATTCTAATGAAACGATGGAGGGATAGCAGGTATATGTAGTTAGACCAATTTACCTGAGACACCACAGACAAGGAATTGGGTGCATGACATTTGCCTTTGGAGAAGTTCTGGCAGTTTCCTTGAGGGGTTCCATAGCTAGCAAACTCTATAGAGGAGATTGTATGCCCATCTTCACACTGCAAGTGCATTTCTGGTGACATACCACTCGTTGATATTTTCCCATCGATGAAATCCGGGTGGGACCACATGTGAAGAGGTGGATAGTGGGTCTCTGACACTAGACCACAAACTGTTTGGGTGGAAATGGACTTGATTGAAATTTCAAATGGGTTCCCTCCTGTTTCCTCAAATATAACAAGTAGATTTTTTGATCTCTCTAACCATGACCTTGGTATGTGGTACCTGGAGATTGATAAAAATCACTATGTTAGATCGGTGGCATAAAGAAAATATATGCAAGTGAATTCGGCACAAAGCGGTCAATGTTACTCATGAGTTAAAATATGGGTTGAAAATTGTCCTCAAATCAATGAAATCATAAATTATTATTTTTAGATTTCTTCATAGAAGTTTACCATATCTGCGTAGGCTCCCCACAGTTTGTAGTACATTTATCAGAATTGAAAGCTCCACGATAATCACAAGTTTTACATCCATCTTTTGGGGAAACCAGAGTCCAGTATCTTCCTATATGGTGGCCATTCACCCAAGCTTGTCCTTTTCCCATGCTTCCCAAATTAAGAACAACTGGATCAGTCCCGCCAGGGGAATCAAAGTATGTCTGGTTGATAAGAATTAAGAAAGAGGGAGATAGAAAAGGTATTTAGTATGTGCATCATTTTGTAATTTCATTATTAGGAAGAATATACTTCAGTTTGAAGACAGATAATACTCGATACATTATTGTAATTCTAAATTCCGTGATACCAAACTGATATCCGTGTCTTAACCGAATTTATGCAAGAGTTAATCACTTCACAAATTACCTTGTACCACGAAAAGGATGATGGAATCTCATCAAGCGTCAATTCAGTCCAGCCTGCACTTTCATTTTTGTCCATAGAATATAATTTTAAGAATTCACCATGAAGCCCAACCTATTTTAAAAATTACAACAACTCGGTATCAAGTGAACAATTTGTCCACCACCAGATAAAGTAAGAGATGCATAAATAAATAAGCGACTAAGCTGAGGAAGCTACATATTACAAATCATAACGTGCTCCCCATTAGGGTTGCTATAGAACATGACAGCAACAGTAGAAAACCTCATAAACTTAAAGATGCTTAAATTCCATATCATAACAGAATAAATCTTTATCATGCAATAAGAATATAAGAATATAATTTTAACCAACAGCACAGTTAATATAGTTTGTGCCATTCATTTTTTTTTTCTGGTTTTGTCCAATTTTTGGCAGTTTCTTGAGATATGAAAATCATAAAAGGCCAAAACTTTGATTAGTTCCATATAATGATGTGTTCCAGGTATTAGTTTCATATGATGCATGAGGCTCTGAGAGCTTATGAAATATGGGCCTTGCTTTGAAGAAATCAGCAAAAAGGAACCAAGCTGTGTACCTTAAAATAAGAAGAAACCTCAAGCTATGATAATTCAGAATACCTGGTAGGTCCATGAGGAATTTGTTAGATCTATATCTCCTTTCTTAAAGCCAGTAAGCTTAATTTTGCCCTTAAATCCTGCCCCATCTTTTTCTAAGCCGGCACCATAATTCTGAAAAATAAAGAAATATTATGACATAGAAAGGTGAAACAAGTATAAGGTATAACGAAGTAATGAACCGGATAAAATGAATTTCGTAGAGGGTTCTTCCACATGCAAAATTGAACACAAGAAAATGTGAGGAGAAGAAAATAAATTAAAACTGGCTAAACAAGAGGTATCAAATCAAGAAAAAATAATGATATGTGACACAACAGTTGGTAAGAAGCGACGAGCAAACATATGTTCAATCCTTAAAGAATATAAAACCAGTTTTATCTTTTTAAAATATTAAATAGATGTACTAGTGAAAAAATCATTTTGACTGAGAATACTTGTTTTACAAAAATGAATTCTATACTGTGAAAAAAAAAACAGGTCATCAATGTACCATGAATCCTATTTGATCTATATTTTACATATATATTACCTGCAAGCCCACTGTTTGAGATAACAATACTATGTCATTATATCCTTGCATAAGTTTAACTTGCTGCACTACCTTGATCCAGTGACCCCTTGCACTACCTTTGCTTTTTAAAAAATATATGATAAAGTTAGGAAGTGGGTGTAAAAAAGCAAGACACAAATAATTCCAAAGAAGTTGAAGAATAATGAGCATGACTCAGAGATTAGCTAGTTATCATGAGATTTAAACGCATCTCAGTAAAGAGCAGTAGAATGGAGCAACATGTTAATTTGCAGCAAAAATTAATTGAGCCTTGTATGGATACAGTAAGCATGGTAACAAAATAATACATTTCATGCAAGTGTACCAGCACCGTCATACAGGCTAGTGAAAGTGAAATAGCATATGGACACATTTTCTAATTTATTATGTAGTATTATTTGTTAATAAATGAAGTAACCTCTAAAAAGTGCCAAATAAAATAAAGCAGAACCAGTGTAGACAAGAAGTATAGGGCCTATAGGCTCACTAGTCACTACCCTGCTTATAGGTGTTCCCTTAGGAAGTATACAGTGTGGATAAACATGCCAATTAATGAGAGCAGAAATATCTTTTTTTAGATAGTACATTTACCAGGTTGCAATAGCTTCAAGGATTTACCAGTTACCACCATATGAATATTGGATAATATTGTCCAGTAATAATAATAATATATAAATCTATTCTCCTGGCTCGATTATATGCAGAGCTAATTTGTCACAACTTCAAGTATTAGACAGAAATACGCCTAGGATATTGTTACGTTGCATCAAACCTCCTTATATACATGCAACTAAGTAGTCGGGAGGCTGGTGTGAGCATTGAGTAGGTATCATGGTCATGATGGAATTATAGAGTTAAGGATTTTATATGCTATGGTGGGACTTAGATAATGTCCACGTCCCAGCATACATTCAATGAACCAATAGGATAAGCTGAACATCTTCCCAGAAAAAAGAAAGGAGAGGAGAAGAAAAAGGACACGTAAGACTCACAAAGAAAAACTAAACCAAATACCTGAAAGCTTTCCATTGATGAAAATACGCACCAAATCACGCATGCTATCAATCGAAAGGGTTGGAGTAACTTCATTTTCCTCCCATAATGAAATTTCATCATCAGATATATGTATTCTGTGTTTTATTTGGACCATGAAGGTATTAGAAGACATTAAATGGCAGAAGTAACCTAACAGAATTAACTTGAGAAAGTTATATCAAGAGTTAAAAAGATGATAGAATTAAGTACAGTAACAAAATAAGGAATAAATAGGTGAGTGTTTGTGGAAAGTGCTTCCTCTTCCTTTAGAGCATTCAAAAGACTCATCAGAACTTCCGCCTTACAGATATTGAATTGATAAGGAAAAGCAGTTGATGAATCTCCAAGTTCAGACAGCTTTTGCATTTGATGTATACATCAGAGACTGATTATGTTGTTTAAATTAGGAATCATAACCTAATACTACTTTAGTTAAATTAAGTGCTTATCAGTGCGGACCCCTAATTCTCTACCCACACTTTAATCTTTTCACCTACAACTTAAACCTCTCAACTCCCTGCATGATTTCAGTGCTATGGCACTAAAAGTGAAATGCTGTGTGACATCTTTTCTTTTGATGCCCTTCAACAAACAATCACATCTAATATGCACAGAGCCTAGAGATAGTAAATGGGTAACAATTTTTTCGTTCCCTAAAGTTTTTACTCAAATATCGATCTCTTTCACTTTAAAGAATCTCCATCATGACGATCACGTCATTTACCATGATTTTAGGTTTTGAAAGAGTTATCAAGTAATACACAGAATTACACCACTCAACCCTACTATAGCCAACTACAAAATTAAGATAATTGTGTACCTGGTGCTATACCACAAATAATCAGAATTGTCTTTTGTAACATTTAAGTGTTCCAATATGCCTTTGGCTGTGAACTTCTCCTCACTCCAAGCACCAATTGGTTCCTTAATAGTCACCCAATATTTAGAGATAAGGGGGAGGTTTTCTTGAAACGTTACTTGCTGAGGTACATAGGCTTTTGCAGGATAAGGCATATTAAACTCCGCTGACTTAATGGAATTCTGTGCCCCGACCTGTTCCGAATGTGGAAGAAAGTAGATGCCTCAGCAAATCATTAATAAACTACAATTTGAATACTTATTCAAAGGTCATATTGGGCTAACAATGCAGGGATTAGCTCTATATCACCTCAAATAGAGAATGAGCCACTTTTACATGCTAAAGGAAGAAAGCATATGTCTATTGGAACATGAATAGGTATGAGACACATAACATGAAAATTGTTGACAACAAGTCAACATGATATCTATTTGAACATACAACTGTTCCAAGTATCACAACATAATCAAACCTTTTCTCTTGCAAGTAATAACATAATCAAACCTTTGCAGTGTTGAAAGCCGTGCTCCTGCAGTCTGGTAATATACTCACTGACCACGGAGGTAAAGTATATACTTGACCGAGGAAATTTACATTAGCCGCTTTATGTTCATCTATATTTGCAAGAAATGCTGCACACATGCTCTTATTTTTATATAAGCTTCTAGTTCGTCCTTCACCAAGAACATTTCCATGGTACACATGTGCCTGAAGTTTGCCATTTAAACAAAAGTCAGCTTCCAAATCAAACTCTACAGCAAATAATGGTGATGATGATGTAATGATAAGATAATAACCATAGTAATTTTGTTAGTAAAGAATGTTCCACTGTAAACAAAATGCAAGTGAAAAAGTAAAGTTCAAATCATCAAATTAAGGAATAAAATTCAAAGGTATCTATCAAACAAATAGCAGAACTAGATATTTTCTAAATCAAGAAGCAAAATCTGAATGATAAGTTATAATATGACAGCTGAAGTGCAAACAGTAATGACTCTAATTCCTTTTTTCAAGTATGACAGTATCCAGTCTTCTTGCTTATTGGTCAATATGAATTTGGCTCCTAAATCTTGGTTCAAGGCTTCTCAGCAGTTGAGACAGGACATGGAGAAACAAATGAGAATCAGCCTCGCTCCTAAGAACACATCACACACACATGTGAAGACAAGGCTTTGGGACGATGTGTCGTTGCAAAAAATCGTAAATTTTAAGCCAAAAAACAGAGACTAAAACAAAAGGCTTAGAGGGAGCTTTGCCTTCCAAATAAATTTATCCAGAGAAAACCGCTCCAGGGGATTGGTTTACAACAAACAAGACTTTTCAACAAGTAATAAGAAAATTAAAACAAGTATGAAGTATTCCCAGTGGAACATTGAGAGAGACTTGTATTTCAATCTGGGTAGCTGAGAAATGCCGTCACTGATAAATGTCCTTCACAATACTTTCAGGATTTGGTCATGTTGGAGCTAAATTAACTGAGTGAGACTCCTAATGAATCATCAATGCCATTCGACTGAATGAATCCATTTCGCATAATAAATAATAAAGTATATCATAAAAAACAAAGAATTAGTTTGGATTGGGACAAACCTCCTGAAGCGGCCCCAATTTAATATACTGAGGCAAATCAGCAGCAACAAGTGCAGGTTCACAAAGCTTAATAACAGCATGAAGGTCTTTTAAGTGTCCCCATTTAGGTTGGCTTAGTAGTCCTAAAGAAAAAAAGAAACTAATTATGAACTTTGCACCAGATGACGTTATTCTTAGATCGAACAAAATGGTACATTTATGCAAGTTATCATAATCTTTACTGACATGCTTCTTTTCATTCTCTTTTTATGTTTTTTTCCGATAAGTAATCTTTACTGACATGTTCCTTGACTGGAAATACATAATTTTAGTTGAATTTTTTTAACCTACCATATTCATCAAGAGGAGCATCATAATCGTAACTAGTAATTAAATTTGGACCGCCAGAAGTCCTGCCAAAGTTCGTACCACCAAAATACTGCAACCACAGAGCAGGCCATGCGTAAGTGGTCAATCTGCAACAGGTACATATAATAAATCGCTAGTAACTGACCCATCATTACCATTATACAATCTACTGTTTTCTGTTTAACATTAATTCAATATGGAAGGAGAGATCAAGAATATCCTAAATCTAGTCCAGCTAGAAGATACCCTCCTTGAGAAAAATATAAGTAAGCTTTGGCAGTAATTAGTACAAAGGAACTTTGTTTTGATACTCACAGAAATTGAACATTTCTTTTGTAACAGAAACTGCAAAACTAACTCTTGGACAACACTAACAGCAGAAAGTCATAAACTAAAGACTTCACGATCTGGCATATTGTATGTGGTGCACATTGCTACGTTGAGAACAATAGGGGTAGTCTTTTCTTTATTTACAATACCATATAATAATTCTGAAAGCTTCCTCCACGTTGAAAAAAGCGAGCAACTGCAAATGCAAGATCTTCAGCGGGCCTATGCGGCAGTCTACCACCCCAGCTTGTATACCTTCAAACAGACACAAATTTGGATCAAATGATTAATCTCACACTCATCCTTGAACATGTCTGTATTCACCTCAGCTATTTGAGGACAATAAAACAAAACTGCCAAAAAAAATGAAATTAGCTATCTACTTTAATTTATTTACTTTGCTATGTGGTGGTAGGTTTAGATTTTATCTTTATTTTTATTTTTTTTAAATTTGGGGCCACACTGGATGGGTGGCAATGGATTTATATAGTTGGTGTAGCCAAATTGGTTGATGAACCCCAAAACCGCACAAGAGTGCAGTTCGCGTCTCATTTAGGCATATAAAGAAACAACCTTCCTCCACTTTTTTCCTTCTTAAAAAAAAGGAAAAAGTAAGTTGGTTGTTTCCTGTTTCTCAACCCCCCCGGCTCCCTCCCTCTTTTTATCCTTTTGCATGAGTGATGGAGAGGGATTTTTAGGGGAGGAGAAGAGCAATTAAATTTCTAGATTTGAAGAGAAGAAGAAGAAGACGAGAAGGAAAACATAATACGAGAATGAACAATAAGAAGAGAGCTCCGATTTTTGCTCCCTCCCTCATGAACTTGATACCTCTAATTCATTTAAGTGTTTTATTACAAAAGATTTTTTTTATATTAGAAGAGCATATCATGACATAGATAACTTGTTAAAAAAAGGAAAGGTAAAAAAACCGACTCATCATGAATATTTGAAATTTAAAAATCTAATGGGCGGCTCGTAATATTAGATTGAAGAAAAGTGAAATGCAAGCCTCAACCACCTTAAATAGATTCCTTTTTCCCTTTGGAAAGAAGAATCAAAAGTTGATGAGAAAATAGATTAGAAAACAAAACACCAATGAGTTCCTCAAACAGTAAAACAAAAAAGGAAAAAAACCTAACTGGAGAAAAACCTTCCAATTCCCGTAAATATTAGAAATCATGGAGACCTGAAAAGAACTCAGAGGATGGCTATAACGAGGTAAAAATGAAAAAGACAAATTTCTCTGTCAAGAATTTTAATGGAAGAAAACTAGCTATATTCTCAATCAAACTTTAGTGTATCACATTTTCAGTCTACAAAAATACCTGCTGGATAACTTACATTCTAATGATATTACTTATAAAAATAAATAATAAAATTTAAAAACTTACTGTCTAATCATATTAAAACTTTTATTGGTCATACTGTTCCTATTAGGATAGCAATTAGTTAAAGTCTTAAAGAGTGAGGTTCTAACATATTCCCATATCTCTCTATATTTAAGAAGGAAGAAGGAAGAGCTTCTCCATATAATAATAACCTAATAGCTGGTTCTTACGATCTTATCTCGTAATAGGTAAATTGATACCTAGACCACAATCATATTCTAAGATGATTTATTCTTTGGGAATTTGGAACAAGTATAATAATCGATCGGGTTTTCAGGGACGGTAAACTATCTTTTGCTTCGCTGTGAAATAGGATCATTTTTGTTGCTTTGCTCTAGGCCCTTGAATGGGTGTCTTTAGGGAATTTTTATGTCTGGTCTTTGAGGAGATTAGAGAGCTGCTCTGTTTTAGTATTTGCTTTTTATTACTACTTGTTATAGGGTAAGTAGGATACTTGTCACCCCTCTCCCCTCTGCTTGTAACCTCTCAATTTTTTTAACAAAATTTCTTATTGTTTATACATAATTATAATAATAATAATAGTAAGTCTTCTAACAGTAAACATACTTCAGTCAGGATTTTATTCAAGCTACTCGTTGGTAACTAAAATCAAAAATAGTAAGAAATAACCTAAAGAACAAAACAAAAACAGAAACTCACTGAAATATATTAACTAGATGATGGTGACAAACCCACTGAAAAATGTAATATCAAAAGCATATATTATCAATGCATATGAAGAAGTTCGTCAGATCAAATATTCATCTAAAAAGATTTTATTGGTTCTTACCCTCCATCCCAATTTTCTGTCCAAATAACTGGTTTCTTGTTGGAATTTGGCCTAAACCCATCGCAGTAGTATCCATTACAGGCATCTAGCTGTGAGGGGAAATTGTTACAACAATGAGGTGGCTGACAGTTTGCAATCATGAGCATAATTCCTTGACTTCTTTAAGAATTTGGTACTACCATGTCCTCAATAAACATAACTGTCATCTAATCAGGTTGATATCCACCGCTGCTTTTTTCAGAATCAAAATGTATTAGCGACAGAAAATGAAACTGGAAGGGAAAAAGAATTTACTATGAATTCTGGAGCATCTACTTGGTTGCACATAATCCATGGAACTCCAGCACCAAGTCCAACAGCCATTTTAGCAGCCCATTTCACATAGTCCTTCCCCTTCTGTCCATATGAGTTTTCAATATTCCCGTACTCATTCTCAATCTGATAATACAAGATTTAAATTATGGAATACTTATGAGTAATACTATAAGAGTCCAACTGGAATGCACTTCTACTTGACCTTTAATAAGCTAATCTGATGAAACGAATTGTTACTTCTCATAAAATGAATACTTTAAGGAGAGAGAGAGAGAGAGAGAAGAATCCTATAAGAAAAAAGGCAATGATATCAAAAACTAACAGAAAACCAGTATCTAAGAGATTATACAATCTCTCTCCTTAAGACCGGTTAAGAAAGGACAAACTTACACAGTTACACCCAATAAACTAAGGGTCCCTAATCTAAATATGAAACGTACATTGCACTAGGCTGACATAAAACGTAGTTTTAGTAAACACTGGTATAAGTACATGTATAACTAATGAAGGCCATATTAGCAGAATTGATAATGACTTTCCCAACAACCTGCAACATAATGATTGGGCCACCTTGCCAAGAGAAGAGCAATTCCTCTCGCATCAGATCCACTATCTTTTTTACAAATCGTTGCATCTCCTCCTGGAAATAAAATGAAGTATGACAAGCTTAGCAATCATAGCTGACAATACAAGGTTTTCTTACAATAATTTCCTTGCTTGTTTGCCATTATCAAGACAAGTAAACCATTGATGAAGGATAACCATTGTTTTACAATCGCCATAAAATTACCAACCATGAGAACCAACTAAAATAAACCCAAAAAATATAATACAAATCAAAAGGTACGGAACATGAAAAATATTGGCTATCATAAAAATATTATAAATAAAAAAATACATGCTATCATAAGAAATATATACATATATGTATATATATCTCGATTATTAAAAGAAGATACATGTTATAACAAAAATATAAGTTATCTTTGAGATTTTGTTCCTCGTACCTTAAATGGAGTATTGTCAGTACGAAATTCTATGCCAGGAATATCACGAAGCCACACTGGAAAGCCCCTGAAAGGTTATCAATTGAATGAGCTTAATAGTTGCCAGTTGACTACTAACAGGTAAAGCTTTATGCACTTGATAGGTAGAATAATTTCAAATGAACAACATATTATATATACACACACATAATCACAGGATACTGGAAAGTGTTAGAGATTATTAATAATCTAAAAACCATATCACACAAAAAAGAGGACTTTATGTTTACATTACCAAGTTGATGCAAAGATCTACCATCATGAAAGTTGTTTATTAAGTTTGTAACTTTGCTGCCTGATGCAAAGGTTTAAAAGTTCAGATGTATCGTTTATTGACAGTGTCATTTACACTTTCTTTTATAAATATCAATTTCTTCGAAGAGATGGCAGGTTGTGTCATACTGTCACTAGAGCCATCAACTTAGGAATTAATGCTAGGAAGGATTTCAAGTGTCGAAGATATCAGTAAAGAGGAAAACAATAAACTAAAGTGATTGCAGGAAAACAAAGATCATATTTGTCATGGTAAATTATCAAATTATTACAGTAGGGCATGGGAATGGATTACCCATAAGTATAAAGAGTTGTCACTAATGAACCCCAATATGCTATTTAAGAAAACTACATATCCATTTGTCAAGATTTAGCTATTAGCTGCTCATATATGAGGCATTGGAAAAGAGTGTTAGTGATGATCATCAAAATTTTAAAAAAAAAAGATTAAAAAGAAAAGAAGATAATAAAAAGAGTGTCAGATTTAATTTTAACATGCTGATATAAAAGCTACAAATAGAAGCTCTCAGTATTTCAACAAAGCAGTAACATAACACATCTTACATTTGTACTTAATGCACTAACAAAATGAATAACTGGAACATATGAATGGCACCAAGGGACATATTAACTAGTTCCTTAAAGTCTGCGACCTCTTTTCTGCAAGTTAAATGAGTTCAATACAGCAAAACATCATCTCCCAACTATCTTAGCAAATAGGGTAATAGTTATTCAAGGCATAATTTTCTAGATTATACAATATTATGTTAAACTGTTATTTAATGGAGGGGTGTCGACTTCCAAGTTATGAATTGCAAATTTGAGAAAACAATAGAATTAGACTGTGATGAGGCTGAGACCCAAAATTCCACTCAAGCGCAAAACATAAGGACCTATCACGAAGATGAAGATAGAGTCCATTGGATCCCACAAGCTTCACAAACTTGACGATATCATATCTCCCTTCAAAGTTATACTGGAAAGATGAGCCACAAAAAAATTAACATCTGTCCAGCCCACCACATGAGGGCAATACCTCTGAATAAGAAATCAAACCTGTCCTTTAACTGGCTCATGACCGTTCCAAAATACATAAGTTTGGATAACGTCTGCACCACCTTCCTTACTTTTTGCAATCAGATCAGGCCACATCTGCACATGAACTTTAGTGAGACAAGAATACATGCAATCACAAAGAAGCAAGAGATTGTGAAAGAAATATAAATTCGACCCAGAAAATTTATATGGAATATTACCTACGAACTAGAAAAGCTTATGAAAAAATGGTATAAAACAGAGAGAGGGAGAGAAATGCACGCATTAGATAGAAAACAAAACATGGATAAAAAAGGATCTGTGTTCCTGGAATTGGGGTGGTTAAACCTAGCCTACCTCAAAGATGTGTCGTTGCGACAATAGTTCTTAGTTATTGGGCTATGATTGAGCAACTCAGTCGCATGCAGTTATTGGCAAGCTGTTTTTTTGGCGTTACAGTTGGGATTGGGTTGGGCAATACCAAGGTCACAGAACTATAGAAGAAGCTACAAACCTATGATCTGGGAAGTTATCTTTATAAATTTATTCAAAAGAAGCACTTGTGAGACTCGAAAAATAGAACTAAGATTTGGAACAAAGAACTACATGCAATATCTAGTGTATTTCCAAATAATAAAACTAGCAAGAGCAAAAGTTATTAAATGACAATTTGTAAGCACTCTTCAGTCTTCATGATATTGGACCAATTTATTGTGTTATAATCTTTTAGATTGCTAAAGCTTTTGCTATATTTCACAACTTGATATAGGTGAAGGGCTACGTGGAATAAGCGTGAATTAAACTTGGGGGTTAGTTTACTGCTCAGACGGAGGCCATGCAAATTGATAACATTTAGAATAATGATTCAGAGAGGAAAAGGGATGTGAGACTAAGGGTAAGGAAAGGCTATCTTTGTCCATTTGAAAGGTTATTATAGCCTTATTCTTCCTGCCTAAGAAAGTGGTGGTGAAATGAGCCATTGGATTCTAGTTATGGTTTGCTTGTAGTATTCGAAGACAGTCTATTTATGGTAAGGTTGTCAACACTGGTGAAGTAGTAGATGGATTGAGAAGGATGTCTGGAAAATTCTAAAACAAATGAGCGGTTCTTATCATGTGTCTCGAATCTATATTGTATTTTGCCATGGTTTTTGTTTTGCCTGTAACGACGGAATTTCACGGCATTGTGTTTCATTCTGGACCATTTATCTTCATATCATGATATTGATCATAACATGAGCATTCCCTTGAGAATGTGTATACTATTCAGGCCCCATAATATGATGGCACTAATTAATCCAATTCATACCAAACACATACAAAATGAATCAGCAAAAAGCTGTTAAGCTACAAATTACAGGGGCAAAAAATACATTCTAGAACGTAATTCAGCCTTCTAATTGATATCATGATTGGAACTAACCATTTCATAGTTACCACATTTATAGAAAGCTATAAATTTATACTTCTGTCTTCCATGTTACGCCAAATTATACTAACTTTTGCAATCAACTTTATTTTTAAGTTGTGCAGTCAACCTAGTTCCACAAGTGACTAAATGAGGTACAACTATTGGACACCTGATAAAATGAAGATGACACTAGACCTGGCAATATAGTTAGTTAACTGTTGGGTCAAACCATATTAACTGGAACCAAATGAGTTGGTTAACCATTTTTATTTATTCAGGTTGGTTAAAGTTTGGACCCATATTTTTTAAAACAAATATAGTTCTGAACCGGTTAACCATTTTTCAACCCATATTCCATTCCGATCCAAAACTTAGGAACATAGTTTTAGGCATTTCTAAAAGCATAAACTTTATATTTCCGCCAAAAATGTTTTGGTGGAATATCTCTACTTAGTGAATTTACTTTTTAACAGGCACAAAAATATCAAAATTTAATTAAATATAAAAAAGGAAAAAACAAACTCACACGAATGAGTAATTCCAACCTGATAGCCAAATGTCATAATGTCTTAATTTTAATCAAGTTAAGATCTCATTGGTAAAAGTATCATTAAAAATATATTAAATTATTGTTGAAGTAATGGTTAAGGTGGCTTTTATTGAAAATGGTAAGTATTGACATCATTTTTATAGTTTATTTGGACAAATTTTTAATTTATTATGCTATCATGTATCGACAAATTGTACATGCATGACGATTAATTAAATTCTATCTATCTACTAAAAGTATATAAAATCACAATTAATACATTTAACTTATTAATTTTATTTATGCATTTATGGAAGGCTATTAATAATTTCAATTTAAAATTTTATTAGTATAATTTTTTAGCATTTTATTATTTATATTAATAATTTTTACATCATATTATTACTTAATTAATTTAATTGTGACGGTCACAATTTCATTTTTCAAAAGTTCTGTTTAAAAGTCAAAACATCTTAAAATGGTTAATATGGTTTTGAACCATAACCATATAGTTCCAACCCATATTAAAAATGATTAATATGATTTTAGTTCTTAAATGGAACCATAACCATATTTTGAAAATCAAAACCAACCCATAACCATATTTTGTCAGGCCTAGATGACACTGAGACCTATCAAATTTTCCCCGCATTACAAACTTGTCATCTACCCTTAACAGTTTAATCCGCCGTTTCAAAATCAATTTTTACATTGAATTACTAATAGAAGTGTCACGCCTGGCATAATAACATAGTTAAATACTTAAATTAAAGGAAACTGAACCCACTCGTGAGAGGGATCGTGTGTTGGAAATATCAGTTCCCAAATTAAATTAGTTTATCAGCTGGTTTCAATTTGGACAAACGCTGTCGTTTTGGTGATTAAACTTTATTCTTTCCTTTCTTTTTTTGGTTATACGTGCTTAGCTTTGATTGGAGGATAATTCTGCAATTATAGAATTCGTGTCACAATCTCCAAGCAAGGGATAGTGAATATATTGTTTTATTAGTATGAACAGTATTGGATATGCTTCAATGAATGTATTTTTTTTATCTTCAATTTTCTCTCTATTGGTTTACTAGTTTTCCATTAAAATCGATCACCGTTGTTCGAGCTTGACAGGAAGTAAACGGAAAAGATTGCCAATGGGGAACATAAGTATAGATATTTCTCAACAGAGTTGATTGATTGAGAAGTAAAGAGTATTTAATACCTGAGGAGTGGCTCGTGGGTAGTGAATTCCGGCGGAAATGAGCATCCGGCGATCTCCGTCAATGATCAGAGCTCTGTAATCGTAACTGACGTTGAACGGCTTGAAATACTCGCCGGCAACGGCGACCAGCTGTACGGTAAACGCCGTAGCGAGAATCAGCGATTGGAGCGAAATTCGAATCCTAAACATATTTAAAGAGGGAGAGAGAAAAGTTGAGTTCTAAACAAAAATGGATAAGAACATATAATAATGGATAAGAACTAAATTGCAGTACAATCCCGATCACATGCTTACCCTTAAAAAGCTCACTTAACTCACCTATAAATACTCTGCCTTATTTTTGTTCTCTCGTGACTTTCGACTCCAAAAAAACGAAACACCTCTCTCTCTTTGACACACACGGTTGGACATGCTCCAAAATATTTTTCATAATCCCATATCGTCTATTTTGAAAATATTTTTGTGTATATTAGCACTTGTTAGCTTGGGCTTAATAACTTGGTTGAGAAAATAAGGATGGGCTCGCTAAGGAATTGGACTAGGCCAAGCTTGGTTCTTAGATACACCCGCGCAGGACTCAGGTAGCCCACTATTTTGCTAAATTTCTTTTTATAAGCTATTATTGCCCTAGTCGTTTCTGAACGTTGCCACAGTTATTCTCCAACGTTCCTTTTTGCGTTACGTTTTTCCCAAACGGTCTCTTTACCGTTTTTCTTCCTCAACGTTCTTGTTCCAGTGTTTTTCTTCTCCTATAAATATCAATTGTTCTTCGCACAAATATGATACACAGTGAACATAACGTCTACAGTTTCTTCTTCTTTTCTTAACATAATCTGTTATTTCTTATATATATACTCTGAATTAGGGCAATCCACATAGACAAGTTCACAACCTTCTTCTGCAAGTACACGCAATTGAGGCTTCGCCGTTGAATCCTGGAGGGTGAACGCCGTGGAGCTCAACTGTACCAAGGTTTATAACCAGTGAGGGCGGAATCACTTTTTAGACAAGAAACTTTCTTTACGCCTCGCTTTCTTTCCTTCATATACCAAATTTAGTTGTTCCAATTTCATCGCGGCTTTCTTCAGTTAATCTCGCTCTTCGGTTCTGCTTCTTTGCGCTAATTTTATAACAATCTAAAAAGTGATTAACAGTTATTAATAAGATGATGAAATCTGCCTTAGACTTATCTAAAATTGAACGTTTTGATGGCTCTAATTTTAAGAGGTGGTCTGAAGATATATTGTTTTATTTGGAGACCATGAATTTGGAATATGTGTTATATACGGATGCTCCTGTTATTGTTGCTTCTGTTAATGATGTTACTCCTATTGCTGAAACTGTTGAAAAATTGGATGCTGATAAAAGGGATTATGTTAAGGATAATCGTACATGTCGTAGATATTTGTTGCACTATTTATCTAATTCGTTGTTTGAGATTTATTATCCATATGTAAGTGCTAAGAAGATTTGGGAAGCTTTAAAATCTAAGTATGTTGTTGAAAACTTTGGACTTAAGAAATATGTTGCGGGGAAATTTCTAGATTTTAAGATGTAAGATGGAAAATCAGTAATAGATCAAGTTCATACATACCAAACAATTGTGGGGGAAGTTATTGGGGATGGAATGAAAATATGTGAGAATTTTCAAGTTGCTGTACTTATCGAAAAATTACCACCATCGTGGAAAGATTATAAGATGAACCTTAAACATGAAACTAAAGATTTCACTATGCAGGAATTAGTGGCACACATCCATATTGAAGAACAAAACAGGGCTAAAGAAAGGGGAGACGTAGTTCCAACTCATACTGTCAAAGCTAATCTCGTAAAACAAAAGCCACAATGAAAGAGCCAAAATTATCAGTCCAAAAACCACAAAGGGAAAAATAAAAAATCAATGGGAAGAAAGGATAATAGGTTGAACAATTCCAATCAAATTCAGAAACCTTTCACTAAAGGTCCTTGTTTCGTATGTGGCAAACCTGACCATAATTCTATGAAGTGTCATTTTCGCAAGGGGCAAGATAAAAAATAATAATTCTCAGCCTAAGCCCCAAGCGAACTTGGTTGAATCCGATGATGTTATAGTTGCTGTTGTCTCGGAAGTAAACCTAGTTGACAACTTCACGGAATGGGTAGTAGATACCGGGGCCACTAGACACATTTGCGCGAATAGAGATGTAATTCTCAACTACGAAAATGTGACTAATGGAGAAAAAGTTTTTATGGGGGATTCTAGAGCCACCAATGTTACGGGAAAAGGAAAAGTCTTACTAAAATTAACTTATGGGAAAGCAATTGCCCTACAAGATGTACTTCATGTGCCTGATATTCGTAGGAATCTTGTGTCCGAGTCTTTGTTGAACAAAGCTAGCATTAAACTTGTGTTTGAGTCTGATAAACTTGTACTTACTCGTAATGGGGAATTTGTTGGGAAAGATTTTTTTAATGGGGGTTTATTTGTACTTGATGCTTCTGCTGAATTGAATAATAAGAATGCTTCTTTTGCTTATATTGTTGAATCTTTGGATATGTGGCATGCTAGATTAGGACATGTGAATGTAGCTTTTATTAAAAAGTTGAAACAACTTGAACTTATATCTAATCTTGCAAATAGCGAGTTTAATAAATGTGAAATTTGTGTAGAAGCAAAACATGCTAAGAAACCTTTTAAAAGTGTTGAAAGACAAACTGAATTACTTGAGTTAATTCACAGTGATCTAGCTGATTTTAAAAATACTTCGAGTAGATGTGGTAAGAAATATTATATTTCTTTTGTGGATGATATGTCTAGATATACTCGAATTTATCTACTTTCCTCTAAAGATGAAACAGAAGAAATGTTTATTAAATATAAAGCTGAAGTTGAAAATCGCTTAGAAAGAAAATTAAAAGACTTAGGTCTGATCGTGGAGGTGAATATGATTTGGGAAGTCTTAAAAAATTTTGTGAACTAAATGGGATTATACATGAAACTTCTCCTCCTTATTCTCCACAGTCCAATGGAGTTACAAAAAGAAAAAATAGAACACTTAAAGATATGATGAATGTTATGTTAATTAGTTCTGGTTTACCTTCTAAAATGTGGGGAGAAGCTTGTCTTTCTGCAAATCATATTTTAAATAGAGTTCCACATAAAAAGATAGACTCTACACCATATCAATTATGGAATAAATATGCACCTAATTTGGGGTATCTTAAAGTGTGGGGGTATCTAGCTAAAGTAGCTATACCAGAATTTAAAAGGAATAAAATTGGACCTAAAACAATGGATTGCATTTTTATTGGATATGCTTCTAATAGTGTTGCTTATAGATTTTTGGCAATTAAAGATGCAACTAATGTGAGATCCCGAATTTTATGAAATAAAAGTATTCAATTTTTTTATTTTGGTAAATAGTTAAATTGATAAAAGTTTAAAGTTAAGGGTGATATGTGAAATTTTTTCAAAGTAAGAAAGTTGTCATAAAATACTCGGTAGTAAAAGTACAGTAATACGCGTGGTTGCATAGTAGCACACGATATTAATTATTGATGCTTACATGAGAAGTCACTCAGTTATACTCAATTATTGCTACATGAATTACATCATATCTCTCTCATATTATTGATTCAATTATTGTCACATTATTATCTCAGATAATATGTTATATTATTAAATCAATAATTGAGACGACAAAGTTATTCATATTATTATTTGTAATATTGACAATGTCTAGAAGTTACATCGAGGAGAGGTTTGGTCACCTAATCATGCTACCAATATAAAGAGAAATCCTTATCGGAAAGCCCCCTCTTTCTTGGGAACGACCGGGTTGTTAAATATTGCGAATTATAATAATAATGAATAGGGTTAAGTTCAGATGACCACCTAGGGTTTGAGCGGTTTTCCACTTAACCACCTGTAGTCAGTAAAGCTACATTTAAACCAGTGAGGGTGGAATCACTTTTTAGACACAAGAGCTTTTGCACGCCTCTACTTCCTCTCATATACTAGCTAAGTTGTTCCAATTTCATCGCAGCTTTCTTAACATTAATCTGCTATCGGTTATCTTTCACTTTGCTAATTTTATAACACACACTAACCTCCTCCGCTTTGTCGCTTACAAATCAACCCATGTCCTCGCGACTCAGCCCTAAAATCGCAGCGCCTTCACATCTCCATGCGACGGCTTCTATCTCCTCGCGACAAATCCGTCAATTCACTACAAGGTAACAAAATTGGATTTGTAAGCTTTTAGTGTTGAATTATGCTAAATTTTTTACCTTTTGTATTTTGGTTTTCAATAATTGGTTTTTAGGGCTAAAAATTATTGAGAGGCAAACCCTAGAATTTGCTTAATCCATTTCTGTCAGATAATTTTTGAGGGGCTAATGACTAAAATTTTTCGTTTCTTTCCCAAAAAGAGTAAATGAGTAAATGATTTATTTTTGACTTAGAAATTTTCCTTCGGTGTGGTTGTGATTTATTGTTGATTTGCACCAAAAAATAAGTAAATGATTTATTTTGACTTAGAAAATGGGAATCCAATATATGGAACTTAAGAGTGGAGCTTACGCTCATACTTGACAACACCATACATTGTGTGTTTTCTATATATTCCTAAAAATTTGAGTTTTGAAAGGAGGAGAAATTTATTGTTGCTATTGACAAAGAACAATCATGCCATGACTAGTGTTTCTTTCTCAGGATATACACTGTGTTGAGCACATGCGTTAAAGGCGAGCACCAATATGCCATTTTTTTTTTTTCTTTTGAACTGCTTTTTAGTGTCTTATGCACCGTGGGATGGGGAATGCGAGTAGGAAATGAGTGTTCAGTTGTTCTGTGACTACAAGCATTTTGAAACTTTGGCACCAATTTGCAGGGGTTTAAATAGGGCAGAGTAGGATTACAAGTGTGTTGGTATAATCTATATCTATATAACAGAAAACTTGGATTCTTTTGTTCTGTTTGATACTATCGCTAGACAAGTAGTTTTAGACCAATGTAGATGAAAAATATATACTCCCTCTATCCTAATTCACTGTATAATGTTATTAGAAATCAAGCTACATTCACTGTTTAATGTTAAAATGTAGGTGAGTTTCATGTTTATAGCAGATTAGCAGTTGATGTTTCAAAAAAACTTATTAGGCTAAAGTTCAATTTTAAACCGAGAAATATGAAAAACATTACTCGGAATTTGAATCAAAAATCATACGAAAAATCTACAATGCTTAAAGACATTAACACGATGCATCGAATTTTTAATTAGCTAAACTAGGAAATTCAAGAACACTTAAAAATGTCTATGACCGCCGCACTGAAGAGAGGTAGCTATTTTGACTATATCTACAAGTTAACATGGTAGCACCAACCAAGGATATAAGAAATGACAAAACTGCTTCATTTAATCCTAAGTTGGGTCAATTAATTATTTGTTCTCTTGTATTCAGCCATTATTATGCCACATGGTGTACAACATTCACTCATATATTATTTCAACCTGCAAAATTATAGCCGAAATGGGAGAAACACGACAACAAATTTTATTAACCAAAAAAGAAAATACAAAATAAAATTTAAAGCATGATAAATCAAAAAATAGCTGGAAGGTTCAACAATCCCAGAGAGCATCAACGGGAAAATGAAAGAGAATATTTAATTCCAAGGTTATTCTAGGGTTTGCCTCTAAGACTGATCATTCGGTTATAACCGAACCGAATAGTCTATTCGGTTATAACCGAAAATCGAAATTTGTTCATTTTTGGTATCCGAACAAGTAACCGAATTACCCATTATAACCGAATTACCGAATTTACAATTCGGTTGTTCGGATAATAACCGAAACTAAGAAATATATTTACAAGTTGATTTCATTTACCTGTCAAAATTAGAAAACAAAAAATGGAAAAAGGCTCATCCATTCACAATTTTCTGAAATACAGTGTGCTTCTGCTTGGGGCTAAATTGAGTATAGTATAATCATCTTCAAAATTGTCAAAATGAAACACACAATCAAACAATACGTCAAACGAAATGACAAAACGTCAAAACACAAAAACACAAATCAAAACAAAATTTGTCACAAAATAAAACCAAACTGAGATCAAACGAAATGGCCCTAAATGCAAAACGAAATTCGTCTCCCCCAAATGGCCAAATATATTGCCTTGCATACACAAAATGATAGAAACACAAAATCAAATGAAATTCGTCACAGATACCAAACTCTAATGACTGGGATTTGGGGGAGAACGACGAGGATAGAGAGGCCCAAGGCATCAGAAGGATTATGGAGGAGTAATTTTGTGTGATAAGTGAGATCTGAAGTCGTTGCCTCGCTGGTGGTCTCCACCATTCGTTGCCGTCGCATAAGAAAGAAAGATGAGTTGGACTTGTCAAGGAGGAGACAAGGAAGACCAGGAAGATGAGCGGCGGTCCGACGGTGATAGGGTTGTCGAAGAGGTTTCTTCAGCGAGAGATCGAAAGGCCAAAGCGAAAGTGACCGCCCTCTCTAACGACGGCGCCGACGACATGGACGGCCTGAGAGTTGAGAGTTCAGCCGAGAGTTCAGAGTTAAGAGATCTGAGAGATTGAGAGTGAGAGAGTTGGAGACTTTGAGAGATCTGAGAGTTGGAGAATTAGAAATGACTAATAAATTTGGGCTAGTAATGAGTCTTAATGACTAATGGTCGGGCTTAAAAGGTGAGAATTAGAAATGACTAATGGTTGGGCTAGTGGGCTGAGATTTGTTCGGTTATTCGGTTTAATCGAATAACCCAAAAATGATACCCGTACAAACTAATCGAAAACCATAAAATAATTCGGATATAACCGAAATATTAAAAATAACCGAATTTTCAAAAAAATTCGGTTAAATTATTTCGGTTCGGTTCGGTTCGGTAATTCGGTTATACCCGTTTTTTGCTCAGACCTATTTGCCTCTCAATAATTTTTATCCCTAAAAAACCAATTATTGATAACCAAAACACAAAATATAAAAAATTAAGCCTAATTAAAAGTTTGCAAATCCATCTACCCACATCTAATTTTGTTACCTTGCAGTGAATCGGCGGATTTGTCGCGAGGAGATGGAAGCCGTCGAGAGGAGATGGGAAGCCGCCATGATTTTAGAAATTTGAGTCATGAGGAAGCCACTGAGTCATGAGGAGATGGGCTGATTCGTAAGTGACAGAGAGGAGATGAGCGACAGAGCAGGAGAGAGGCAACGGGGTTAGTGTGTGTCAAAGAGAGAGAGGTGCTTCGTTTCTTTTTTTTGGAGTCGAAAGTCAGGAGAGAACGGAAATAAGGCAAGGAATTTATAGGTAAGTTAGGTGAGCTTTTTAAGGGTAAGCATGTGATCGGGATTGTATATATATATATAGTATGACATTTTTGAGTGGCTTTGTGAAACTTCCTAGAAGTTGAGAGTCTAGCTTTTTTTAAGCCAACAATTTCCTTTGCTAAGGTGTATGGCGGTAACAAAGTTCCTTCATGAAGCTTGGAGTTTCGAGAGCCCCAAATCTTATAAACAGTAGTTGCCAAGATCAGCTTCAAAATTTCCGCTTGTGCATGAACCTGCCTCTATACTGCTGTATATAATCAACCAAGTTGGTTCAGCCAAGAGGAACATTTGACCAACCCCCAACAGCTCAAATCGAGGACATAACTTCACTCGAGTAAAAAAAGATATGACTAAAAGTTTCATCCGTAGTGGAGCACAAGGGGCAACGCAGCAATGAAAATTTTTAGAAATGCACAAAGGTATCATTTGTAGGGAGCCTCTTGTGCATAGCCAGCCAGAGGGTGAAAGAGAACCGGGGAACATAGTGTTTGTGCCACAATATTAGCCCAAGAAACCTGACCTGTAGATTGGCGAATAGAGTTCCAGATATAATTTGTCTTTAAAGAATTTATATATCCACAACTTCCCATTTGATAGAGTTCACAGAATCAGAAGGAACATGAACATTATGCAATAAGCTACGAAAATGGGTAACATCATGATGAGTACTACGATTACGAACAGGGTAATGCCAACTAAACTTGGAAATAATGCTGGAAACTCGAGCATAAGCAGGCAGCCCAGAATTCGAAAGCAGGTAAGAAGACGGATTTACACTCTGATTGTTTATTTGTCATAGCTAAACTTGGCTATAGATGCACTCATTCATTAATAATATTTTTACTTTTCATCATTTTTGTTAATGGTATTACAAACATTTCACTATTTAATTTATTATAGAATACTTCATAATTTTGTGCCTAATTTGTCGTGACAAGTCACATATTCTCTTTTTAAGTTCTTAATTATTAGGAAAATAGTGCCTTAAGCTATGCGAGGATTGCAAGTAACTTATTCTATATTATCATTTTAAAGTTTCTTCTTGTGCCCAACAAATTTTTCGTTGGCCGATCCAGGCCCTTTTGTCATTCTAGGAGAAATTTAAAGGTTGAACATTGCCCAATTCAAAACTAATTTGTGGATCGAAAGAGCATGTTCATAAGTTTATATTAAATTGAGTTCTCGAAAGGAATAGAAATAAAATAAGGCAACCAAAAATAAATTTCACTATAAAATAAACTTGAGCAAATTAAATAGTACAGGGCTGACAAGGCAATACAAGGAAAATAGAAAGCTAGAATATATAGTACTCCAAGCTTTATGGGCCCATAATTTTCACTGTGTAAATAGCTGTTCAGTTGCAGTTTCTAATGCTATGTTTGGAGGTGACGCGTACGTGTCGGTGCATTGTAAAGACTGTCTGTTGAAGCACGATGCTCATCGTCATCATTGTCCGGATTCTCAGCTATGAAATAATAAACAATGAACAGATTGACCACCAACCCAAGGCAACAAGGTTTCTGTTGGCTAACTTGGAGCCTCTTCTTTTGGCTCACAACTGTATACTTGCAAATTTTCTTCCTAAACCTTTTTATACCAATAATATTTAGGGGACCGTCCTTCTCCGACCGGTCCAAAAAAAAAAAAGATTTTTTTTGTTATTGCCTCTAAGAAAATATATAGTATTTATTTCAACTGAAATTTTTATAAAATTCAATGTTTTAAGTGTAATTTGGATACATATACAAAACAGAGTTGTACAGTCTGTACAACCCTGTTTTGTATATATATCTAAATTACACCTAAAATACGGAATTCTATAAAAATTCTAGTTGGAATAATTACTATATATTTTTTGGGAGGCAATAACAAAAAATAAAATAAAATTGGATCGGTCACTAGACCGGTCAGAGAAGAACGACCCCCCTAGAATTATTGATATATGAGTCCTTCTCCGACCGGTCTAATTTATTTATTTATTTATTTTTGCTATTGCCTCCTAAAAAATGTAAGTATTTATTCCAATTGGAATTTTTACAGAATCCGGTGTATGTATCCAAATTACAAATTGGCACCTAAATTACGTAAAAATTCTATTTGGAATAAATAATATACATTTTTTGGGAGGCAAAGATATATATATATATATATATATATATATATATATATATATATATATATATATATAGGGAATGATCCATAGCATCTATTTGCTATGGATCAAAAAGTGGCATATACCATCTATACCTTCCATTAGAAAAATAAAGGGTTGTGATTGCAAAGGATATCACGCCGTCCGCTAGAAGTTCTAGCGGATGTGATTAATGAAAATTTTGGCCAAATTTGCCTCCATTCAAAGCCCCATAAATTTAATTATACATGGTCCGCTAGAAGTATTAGCGGATGCAATATCTCAAACATTGAATAACAAAAAAACCCAGTCACCGGAACCTTTCCGACTTCTTAGTGAAACAATAATCTCATTTATACTATATTATGAATCAGAAGACGATCCTATCTCAATTATTGACGATCATTTCCTATATTAATAATCCTCATAATATCCTCCACCATTTTCACCACCTCTGACATTTTGAGTCTCTGTTCCGGCACTCTTGCGACGCATGCCATCCCTATTTGCAACATCTCCACCATCGCCTCCTCTATATTAGGATACCTCAAAAGTTCCACATCAAACACTTCTGCAGTCCATTCCTCTCGGACAACAGAATGAACCCATCTGACCAAGTGGATGACCTCATCACCTGCTGCGGCAAGTATCGGAGACTTCGCAGTTACAACACTTCTGCAGTCCATTCCTCTCGGACAACAGAAGGAACCCATCTGACCAAGTGGATGACCTCATCACCTACTGCGACAAGTATCAGAGACTTCGCAGTTAGAAGCTCAAACAGCAAGACGCCGAAGCCGTAAACATCAGATGCATGTCCGTTACTTCTGGGGCTCGGTATCCTGCACTCTGCATAGCGTTACTTCTGAGGCTCGGTATCCTGCACTCTTCATAGCTAGTGCGGTGACTGGGTTGTTTTGATGATATTGCATCCGCTAGTACTTCTAGCGGACTGTGTATAATTAAATTTATGTAGCTTTGAGTGGGAGCAAATTTGTCCAAACTTTTCATTAATCATGTCCGCTAGAAATACTAGCGGACGGCGTGATGTCCTTTGCAATCGCAGCCCTTCATTTTTCTAATGAAAGGTATAGATGATATATGCCACTTTTTGATCCATAGCAAATAGATGCTATGGATCATTCCCATATATATATATATATATATATATATATATATATATATATGGTCTCCATCCACAAAGAACCTATTGTTGAAAGAACCCATTTTACGCCAACCGATGTAGCTTGCATGTACTTTATAAAAAAAAAAAAAAAAAAAATTGTCTAAGGCTTCCAGAAAGCTCTAAATACTGGCCAAAATGGGTCAAGCTTCCCAACAACCTATTTCATTGTGGATGGAGACCCTATATATATATATATATATATATATATATATATATATATATATATATATATATATATATATATATATTGGACCTATTTGAGAAGGACACTTTTTATACATAGTTAAAATAAAAGAATGACGAGAACTAAAATACTTTCTCTATTCTGTTTCACTACAGGCAGTGGCGGAACCAGAACATTTTTAAAGGGGGGTCAAAATACATCAGTAAAAAAATTATTTATGAATGCTTGTAGTGCTTCTTTCGGCTGTATGACTGAGAGGAGACAACTGTATCCTGTGACTATGCATAGTTTAAAAACGTCTCAAAATTTTGGTCAATATCAAAATTTATGTAGAAATATTATTTTTTTATTTCATATAAAAATACGTGAGAGGGATTCATATAAAAATATTGTTTTTTATATGAAAATATCAATTTTCTATATAGAACAAAGAAAATTAATCCAGAAAAAATCAAAAAAGGGGAGAGTCTCTGAAGTAAATTAATGATGTTTAAAAATATAAAATGTTTGTAGAAAATAATTTGGTAAATAAAGAACTTGATTTTTGTGATCATTCTTCAACTTCAAGTAGCGGCCTAAATTTGATTGTGTTTTAAGTTCTTTCATTTGAATTTCATTGTAAAATAAAATTTATTCTATTTTTTAATATATAGAGCGCATGTAAAAAAATTTAGACTACTATTATATATATATATATATATATATATATTAACTATTAATATATGTATGCTATTGACTATTAATATATGTATTAATATATAGCACATGTAGAATTTTGGTAAATCATATGACCCCCTCGCTTCTAGTTCCGCTTTATGACTACAAGATACACTGAATTCACCCTTGCTATATACATGTATTTGTTATACAAGATAAGAAGATAAATAAAAGAGGTAAGTGTAAATATTATCACAACTACCATAACTATCTAATCTATACATTCAAAACTCATTTGAGAGGATAACATTTTACTGTCGAAAATACCGAATGGTCTAATACCCCGTCAAGCGTACGGTGGTGGAATAACCGACAGCTTGTTGCGTACACTACAAGAAAATTGGCTAATTTCGATAGAGCTAAAGTCGACGAAATCTATTCGGTCGAGAATACGTTATTTGCGACGGATTATTCTGTCGATTCTAATTCTATTAGAATTAAGTTAATATCAACCAAATTCTGTCGAGAACAAGGGGTATCATTTGACGCCAGGTTACCCGCCAGTGCCAGTACTAAGGTCGACGGAGCGGGATGCTATTTTCGACGGAACATCCGCCGGGCATAAGTTATTTTCGATTGACCTAAGTTTGACGCACATTCCGTCGAGGATATGTTTTAAAACTTAAATCGTGTCTCATTCCTTCAGCTGCCTCATCAGTTATCTCTCTCTCTCTCTTATATCTCCCGTACCCTCTCTCTCTCTCTCACTCATCGGATCACCGCCGCCGCCTTCTGTTCTTTGCCGTAGCCTCCGCTGCTTTCTTGCCTCCCTCTACTGGCTTATCGTTGTTGCTTCTTTCTGGTCACTCATCCACCATCACCTCCTTAGCTTTTACACTTTATTTGTTCCTAGTTTGCAAGGTATGTTCAATTTAATTTGTGACGCCCCCAAAATAGGTATACATCACCCATCTTGAGTCGCCAAATACATGGTACAAAATACAAATACAAACTTCTTTAATACAACTGTCGTGTAAAAATACGACAAAACATAGCCGAGAGTTTAAACAAGAATATTGCCATCTAGACAATATTCACTCTCAAAGGAGTCCTCATTACATTTATTATCACACTATTTAACAGAATAGTGAGGACTACTAATGCTATCATCTGGACCATCACTCCATTTCTTGACTCGTCCCAGCTATATTCTCATTTCCTGAAGAGAACAATGAAAGCAAACGAGTGAGCTCAACTAGCCTAGTAAGAAATATTATGATTAAGATAATGCAGAATAAATTATCATTAGCCTTCAACAATGTTAAACTGATAAAATACAATAGACATCAAGTTTAACTGCAGCGGAACAAGCAACCCATTAGAAAAGTCAAGTAGAGAATAAAATCCACTATCTTCTATGATTTAAATTGTTTTCATCAAGTTTTATCGCTGAGACTCAGCTTAATAAATAAAATCGAATCATCCCTGCATCACAGTCAAAGATATTCATGTAATCATCAATGGTCATGACTATACCGAATAATCCCTGGTCATAATCACACTAACAACTGTCCATCATTGAACTACAAGCCAATGAGGACTTTTACCACATCATTCGTCATATTACGGTCATGACTATACCGAATAATTCCTGGTCACAATCATACCAAGTCCATCTATGCACGTAAGCCAAAGATGACTTTAATCACAATATAAGCATGAGGATGATGACAATGACATAATAATTCAATAAAACAACTTCAAGAATTAATTTATCCAGGAACCAATAACGTCCAAATTGTCAACATAATACTTCTTTGTAGAGTAAAATTCAAGAATGCTCAGAAGAATATTTCCACGAAAAGATACTGGATGAAACGCAAATATCCATGATATTCCACTAATTTCAAGGAATATAGAAGCTAAAGCTTTAACCAACCGCGTATATAATAGAATATATGAAATCGCAAATGGATTTTCGCTTGCCCATGCGATTATCCACGATATCGCATCATTTCCATAATTTAATAAGGAATGAATACAAAGGATCATTCACCATGCATGTGGTAATCCACATGTATGCAAGTTATTCCAATGTAATAATAAAGAATGAAATAATAGAAGGATTCACCATGCGCATGCGATAGATCGTATGCATAGGCGGTTATTCCCAAATGTAATAATAAAGAATGGAACTCAGTCACGCGTAAACGCACGAGATAGGATATTCCGGCGAGAATAATAAAGAATCTTAAACCGTGTCAAAGCGAAATTGCACCGAAGGTGATATATTCCAACGTAATAATAAAGAATGGAATAACAATGAAATCACCACGCATGCGATAGACCACACGCACGAAAGTTATTCCAATAGAATAATAATTAATGGAACTGTGTCAAAGCGTGTACGCAATGCGAGCAGGATATTCCAACAGAGTGATAAAAATGGAATAATGTAAGAATTTCACCATGTATGCGGTGCTTGTGCATGTATGTGTTATTCCAACATAATAATAAAGAATGGAATAATGTAAGAATTTCACCAAGTATAGGGTATTCCACGTATACAAAAGTTATTCCAATGTAATAATAAAGAATGAAATAATGTAAGTTCTCTTCATGAATACAAAAGAATAATACCCTTACGAAGTACAACAAAATAATATGCCTTACCTTTGAAAGAAGAGTATTTCGACTGTTAGGGTGAGAATATACTTGAAGAAAACTTGCACTATCTTCTACACTCAAAGCCTTCTTAAACTCTAAAGAAATTCGCTCGAGATTACAGAAGAAGAACTCTCTCTATAGTTTCTTTCACTAGAGTTTCAGTGAATTCGTAAGAAATAATGAAAGAATGGGCTTCTATTTAGAGGAGAATGGACTGAATATTAACTAATTCATGAACAGTCCAGATTGATTTAATAAATTATTCTAATAAAACAAAATCTTTTAAATAAAATATAATATATTCTATTTATAATCTAATAAAATGAATAACTTTATAAAAGTATTCTGTTTTATATAAAAAGATTTTACTATACGCAGCACTATATAATACTATGCATAATAAAATATAATATATTTTATTTATAATCTAATAAAACAAATAACTTTATAAAAGTATTATGTTTTATATAAAAAGATTTACTATGCAAAAACACTATATGCGTAATAGAATATAATATATTCTATTTATAGTCTAATAAAATAAATAAATTTATAAAAGTATTACATTTTTATATAAAAAGCTTTTACTATGCAAAATACTATGTATAATAGAATATAATATATTCTATTTATAGTCTAATAAAACAAATAACTTTATAAAAGTATTCTGTTTTATATAAAAAGCTTTTCTGTTTTATTACAATAATAATACTAATAAAACAAAACTTATCATCATTATTATAATTCACAATATTAATCGACCAGGTTGTTTCTAGGAAAGAGGGGGCTTTCCAATAAAAATTTCTTCCTATTGGCGCGTAATTAGGTGACCAAACCTCTCTTTGACAGAACTTCTAGACATCGTTAATATTGCAAATAATAATATTAATAACTTTGTTATCTCAATTATTGATTTAATAATATATAAAATATCGACAATAATTGAATCAAATAATGTGAGATACTATGTAACAATTACTATAACAATAATTGAACAAAACTGAGTGACTTCTTACGTAAGCATCAATAATCAATACCGTGTGCTACTATGCAACCACGCCAGACATCGTACTTTTTACTACTGAAAGTAGTTCAACAGTTTTAACGGTAAAACTTTCGCCGTTATTTTCATAAAATAATTTTATCGTTTTCTCAATCCAACAATAATTCCGTTGTAGGGTCCACCAATGATTGTGCCGTCGTACGGATATTCCCCGACAAAAAGAATATTCTCCGACCAATCGAATATTTTATAACAACTTGCATACTTTGCAAAATTTATAAATATTACCCACAACTATAACATTATATCAAATCCACACCATAATTTTGAAAAAAAATATTTTGAGAAAATTAAATCTTTATTCGTAAAATTTGAGATTTTACATAATTTGTTAATTTAGCAAGGGTTCATATATATATATATATATATATATATATATATATATATATATATATATATTCTGTTTTTGGGGTTTAGTTTTGATTTGGGATTGGAATATGAAATTGAGATTATTGGCCTGAAATTGGGTGTATTTTTGATAGATTGATGTTGAAATTGAGCTGAATTTTTGATATTTTGCTAGAATTTAAACTTTGATATGTGCAATATGTTTTTAGAATCTGAAATTGAGATTATTGTTATCATTATTGATCTGAAATTGGGATTTTTTATATATTGATGTTGTAATTGAAATGAAATTGTTATTAAAATTGATATTATATGTTGCTGAAATTGGGAAAAATGTGGTTGCTGTAATATATATTTTGATACTTTGCTAAAATATATTGGGAAACAATAGTAGCAGATTATTTGTTTGTATTGAGAATTATTTCCGACGGAATTTTCAACGAAAATTTCTATGGGAATTATAGAAGGTAAAAAATAAATCAATACTTAACTATAAATACATTAAATTAAATTAGTTCCAATATATTAACATATAAATTAAAGTAAAATAAAATAAATTATATAACATAAAATAATTAAATAAAATTAAAAAAGTATCTATAATATAATTAAATTAATTCTAATTAAATTTTATAATATAATATAATATAATACTAAATAAAATGCTAGGAAAATTAAATAAATTATCTAATATAATATAATATAATACACTATAAAATAAAATAAATAATATAATATAATATAATTTAATAAATTTGATTTAATTTAATAACATAAAATAAATTATATAATATAATAAAAAAGTAAAATAAAACAAAAAATAATAACAAATTAGAATAAAATAAAATAAATTTAATTTAATAAAATAAATAAATAAATTTAATAAAATAAATAAAGTACATTTTATAATATAATACAAAATAAAATAATTATTTTAATTTAATAAAATTAAATAAAATAACATAAATTTTAAAATTATTTAATATAATATACTACAAAATAAAATAAAACAAAATTTCAAAATTATTTAATATAATATACTACAAAAAATAAAATAAGATAACATAATTGAAATAAATTAACATAAAATAAAATAATAAACTAAGTAACATTTGCTTAGTTTTCTACAATTAAAATAAACTGAATAAGTAGTTTCCATATTCAAGGTTTTAAAATAAAATACAATAAACTGAGTAGAATTTACTTAGTTTATTATTGGAAAAATTAACTAAGTAGCATTTGCTTAGTTTTCCAAAATTACAATAATATGCATATATACTTGTGCATGTAGTATATATAGGTAGGACATTACAAAAAAAAGGGTCATTATCGACAGGCAGTGTTGTCGGCAATGAGGTCATTGGCGATGACACTGACCGTCGCCACTCTCGTCGCTCCACAGGTCGTCAACCCTGTCTCTCGTCGATCGCCATTGGCAACATAGTCATTAATGACGAGGTCATTCAACAACTAACGCAAAATTTCGCTTACAGACTCATTAAGCGACAACAATGGCGATGGTTTGTCCGTCGCAATAAGAACCAGAAAATTTTTTTATGGGATGTCATTGGCGACGGAAAAGCCGTCGCCAATGACTGGTTGGTCGTTGACAAAGAGTTATTCTATTATTATTTAAAGGGTCAGCTGTTTGTCGCTAAAATCGTCGTTGTAGGTCATTAGCCCCCGTCGGCGATGACATTATTTTTTTTGAATATATTTTTAAAATTTTAAAATTCTCCTGTTCATTTACAAATATATACATATTTGTACCTGTTATACACTAATGAAAAACCATCAAATAACAATCAAATATATTATACGATATTATCATAACAATCAAATATCTTTTGCTATCAACCATCAAATATGTAGATACAAAACTCTAGTCTGTACAACTCAAAGACTGTACAAGTACATACATGAAAGTCAAAATACAAACATAAACTAACTACAACCCAAATCAAAAGTGTCAGTAGCATCACCGTCGGTCCCAACGCCGGTCCCACCATATACTAGAGTCTGCTCGCCATCAACTCAGCGGTCACCACCATCACCTCCACAATCATCGCCTGTGCCACTGCCTCTACCTCCACGAGTCTCATCAACAAGACCCTACAAAAGTAAAATATTAATAACAAAGTCGAAAAGAGAACATATTTAAATTATTTTAGTTTGTGTTCTTCAAGTTTTAACAAAGTAAGCAAAAAGGCTGATGACTCGGCCTCCGTATATCAGAATCGAGTCACGTAAGTTATAACATGTCCCTAATATCTATGCAGTGCTATGTATATGTTTGCGTGTTTTTTTGACACCCGAGGCGGGTTTTGGTCTCCTTTTTAACTTTTGTTCTAAGTTTGCGTAAGTTAGGCAAACGGGCTGATAACTCAGCCTCCGTATATCAGAACCGAGTCTCGTAAGTTTTAATGTGTGCCTAATACTTATGTGGTGCAATATATGTGTTTGCGTGTTGTTTCGACACCCGAGGCGGGTTTTGGCATCTTTTTTGACTTTTGTTCTAAGTTTACGTAAGTTAGGCAAACGGGCTGATAACTCAGCCTACGTATATCGGAATAGAGTCCCGTAAGTTGTTACGCGTGCCTAATACCTATGCAGTGTTATGTATGTGTTTGCGTGTCGACGTCCGAGGCGGGTTTTGGTCTCTTTTTTGACTTTTGTTCTAAGTTTGCGTAAGTTAGACAAACAGGTTGATAACTCGGTCTCCGTATATCAAAATCGAGTCCTGTAAGTTGTAATGCATTCCTAATACCTATGCGGTGCTATGTATGTGTTTGCGTGTCATTTCGACGCCCGAGGCGAGTTTTGGTCTCTTTTTTGACTTTTGTTCTAAGTTTGCGTAAGTTCGGCAAACGGGCTGATAACTCGGCCTCCGTATATTGGAAATAATCATGTAAGTTATAACGCGTGCCTAATACCTATATGGTATTATGTATGTGTTTGCATGTCGTTTTAACTCCCGAGGCGGGGTTTGGTGTAACGACCTGGAAATTCGGATCACCCAGAATTTAAGTTTAAAGAATTAGTTATTAATAAAATAAATTTTTATTAATAATATTATGTGCTATGTGTTTATTAATCGTTCTAGAACCTATGATGATTATAAGTCGGGAGGATTCTAGCTACGAGCTAGACTGAACGAGTAAGAATTTTCAAGACGAAAATAAAATGTTTTCGGGGAAAAAAATATTTCTCGGAAAAAAGACGAAATAGGCACTATTCACCCGACGAAATCTAAGGGTTAGGGTTTGAATAACCTAAGCCTTTCCAAGAGTTCGGTATGTTGAAATGACATTCCGTCAAAAGATTTAACGATAATATGTCGTGAAAAGTTAAGTAAGTTGATAAAAGTTTTTCTCGAAAAACGTGCAGAAATCGAAAGAAATAAAAATGACGAAAAGTACTGTTATGTACTTTTTACTCGTTTAACTACGTTAGGGGAAAACATGAAGGAAAATGCTTAATGGCTAAGTAAAGTGCTTATAAGTGATGAGCAAGTAAACTTAAGGAGTAAGTAAACTTAAGGGCTAAGCAAACTTAAGGGTTAAGTAAAGTGGTGGGTAAGTTAACTTAGTGCTTAAGCCATGAATAGTAAGAAGGTTTGAGGGCGAAATGACTATTTTGCCCCTAGCCTTGGTTTTCTATAAATAGGAATCTTAATTCATTGTTTTGGGATTTTGAAAATCCTACACTTTGAGAGAGAGAGAGAGAGAGTTCGGATGGGTGAAAGAGAAGGAAAAGGAAGAGTAAAAACTTGCTCGTGAGCAATCTTTGTCCGATGGAAGGAGATTAACGGAGAAAGGTAGTCCGAAACCTTGTCTCGTATAAATTTTTCTATAAGTTTTCTATGTTAAAACATAGCTTAATGAGAATAACAAGTAAAAGATGTTAGAAATGATTTCATATGGTTGAAATCGTAAGAAAAAGAAGAAATAATAATTTAAAGTTTAGTAAATAAATTTCTTAAGGAAGTGTAAGATTCGTAATGAATTAGAACGATCCAAGTGGATTATATGAATGATTAGGTGGAATAAGTAAGGAATGGTGTTTTATAACATCGAATTCCAAGAAAAAATGAAATCATAATCAAAGTATGGATTAAAAATGAAGAACGAACGAAGAACACGTGAAGAACATGAAGAACGTTGTTGATGGACAAATTTAAAACCATCGTAGGATAATTGTTATTCATGGACAAGTTTAAAACCATCGCGTATAATTTAGATGCTTATTGCTTGGTTAGGAACGGTAGAAACGTTCATGAAGAACAAATTAAAACTGAGCTATAACGAAGTTATGAGGAATTTTGTAAAAGACGAACGAGAATTAGAAAGTTAGTAAATGAACCCGAATGTGTAGGGTTTCATAAGAAAGTAAGAGAACATAGAAAATGTGAGTCGTGGATTCAAGAACGAACGAGTTCTGAGTTCGGATGACTGAATTACGGACGAGCGAACGAAGAACGTTAAAAACGTAAAATAAACGATGGGTGAAGATCAAGCCAATCGAATGACATGTTAACGGATTCAGAACGAAGTTCTGTCCGAGGGTTATTGAAGTACATAAGATAAAAAAGAGAATGGCTTTGGAACGACCTCGTTCTGAGTTATAACGAATAAGTTATGGAAGCGGGAAGTAAGCATCTCAGAATGATCAAAGACTTTGAAAAATTTTCTAGGGTTAGGGCTTGGCGCCTCGGCTCCAACCATGCCTTATAAGGTGGCCATGACGATGCAAATCAGGGAGCCAGACATCAAGTCTCAACATGCAAGCGCAAAGAGATAAAGAAGAGAGTGGCACTTGCAAACGGTCAGGAGGAAAAAGCTTAGATAATGAGCTTTTAACTGCTCAAAACCTAGGGGAAGTGTAACAAAAGCTAATGAACGTATAGTTCATCGAATATAACACTTAAACAAGTAATTTAAACCTTTAGTAAAGGTTGAACAGAAAGATTAAACGAGATTAAAAGATAAAAAAGGTAGACGTGGGTTACGGAACCGATATTCGGGGACTGTAGATAAAGGAACGTGGGGGATTGTTATGGTTGTGATTCCTTAGACGTTGAGTGGCGAGGGTAATGTATAACATTTAGATGTTATGTTTTGATAATGAGAGATAAGTGTAAAGCGTATAGACGCTTTGAATGCAACGCTGTTGCGATGAATGATCGGTCTTAGCATACAACGAACGGTATGGCTTCGACATTAAGAAAGAATAAAGAATATGGGGTTCATGGGATGGATAACGATTGAAAGCGATTAAAACCTTGAGTAAAGGTTGAATGAGAGGTTAAGAGACGAGAAACGTGAATATTGAGTACGTAAACGATCCTCGTGAATCGTATTCGCGTCGAACGAGCGTTCTAAGTATACCCTAGTTGTATGACTTAGACGTTGATGAAAGTAGTAAGTAAGATATGAATTATCGAGAAAGCCGTAACAAACGGTAACAAGATTGAGGAAAACCGAATGTGAGTCGGATAAAGAATGAATCCTGAGGTATGACATTTAGTTGCTAGAAATCCAAAAGGAATAAGAAATTGACTTAACGAATATTATAGTTTAATGATTCGGATAAGTTAAAATAAAGTTTAGGTTGTGGTACAATCATAACCTTTGTTGGTTGACATATGGGAGCTGGGCTAAACAATTCCTTCAGAGAGCGAAGGTATATACGAAACTGGTAACCGATTTAACTTACTGTGATGGCAGTGTAGATGAGACGAGAACTTGTTTGTTGGTTGTCTGTGGGAAACCACTCAGAGTACCATATGGACTACTAACAGAGAAGCGATGTGTGCTGAGTCCTAGAGAAGTTATAAGAAAAAGATAAGAATGCGAATCATCGAAGATGATGAACGTATGAGTAAGACATCTTCGTATGTCATTAAGGTGTAAATCGGTAATGAAAGTTAGTTGCGTAAACTTATATTTCAAGAACGCGAACCTTAAGAAGTAAAGTTAAGTAAACCAATGCGTAAGTCAAGTATATGACTAATTGGTGTGCGTGTTATTTCCTTATGTGTTTTATAGGGATTGGAATGAGCAGTTCAGCGTAAACTCTAAGCTGTAGCTGTGCGTAAGGTAAGTTTCCTAATTTCATTCATATTCTAAATGAATGATAGTTTCTTAAACTTCTCAGATGTTGAACTTGAGAAGTTCTGTCTATGTGCGAATGTGCAATATTTGTACAAGGTGGTATAACGTATGAGGCCTTGTGCCACAATGTGAACACTTCAATGTTTCTATGAGATGAACTGTTCTGTGATTAAGCTATTCAATAAGAGAATGCTCTGTTTATACATGATCTGTTATTATTTAGTCTGTGCTAATGATTCTAGCCAGACAGAATATGTATAAAAAAGGTAGAAGAATGAAAGTATTTCAAAGTGAAAGTGAATATTATTTTAAAATGATAGGAATCGAGATTATTCCTATTATTCAAGCTGCTTCATAACCTTCGTTCGGTTATTAAAATTCTAAAGGAATGTTTAAATTCTTGAAGTTGTTGTTCAACTGTTATGACTTGTTGGGCAATTGAATGCTCACACTTGCTTTTAATGAAAAACATTTTCAGCGTCCGATGTTAGAGGAACTTAAGGATCCCGTAAAGATCAAGCTGACGGTAACCAGATGAAGTACCATTCAGTATGTGAATGAGCGAGAAGATCAAGTGAAGACTTTTAATGTAGAATGATAAAAATTAAACTATAGACTAGTTTAATGAACAATTATGTATCCTTGGTGGTGGATGAAAGTCACTCTTGTAAGATGTAAAGAATAATGTAATTATCATTATTTGTAATGAACAAGGTTATAAGGTATTAGAACCTGGGAATTGAAAATATATGTTGTTATATTTCAGTTATAATGATGTATGTTTGGAAAAGAGATGTACTAGTGACGCACGGTATCCGGGTGTGAAGATAGACCGGATTTCGGGGCGTTATATTTGGTCTCTTTTTTGATTTTTGTTCTAATTTTGCGTAAGTTAGGCAAACGGGCTGATAACTCAGCCTTCATATATCGGAATCGAGTCCCGTTAGTAGTAACGCATGCCTAATACTTATACGGTGCAATGTATGTGTTTGTGTGTCGTTTTAACTCCCGAGGCGGGTTTTGGTCTCTTATTCAACTTTTGTTCTAAGTTTGCGTAAATTAGGCAAACGTGCTGATAACTCGGCCTCCATATATCAGAATTGAGTCCCGTAGGTTATAACACGTGCCTAATACCTATGCAATGCTATGTATGTGTTTGTGTGTCATTTCGACGCCCGAGGCGGGTTTTAGTCTCTTTTTCAACTTTTGTTCTAAGTTCTCTTAAGTTAGGCAAATGGACTGATAACTCGGCCTCCGTATATCAGAATCGAGTCTTGTAAGTTGTAGTACGTTCCTAATAACTATTTGGTTCTATGTATGTGTTTGCGTGTCGTTTCGACGCTCGAGGTGGGTTTAGGTCTCTTTTTTGAATTTTTTTCTAAGTTTACGTAAGTTAGGCAAACAGGCTGATAACTCGACCTCCGTATATCGAAATCAAGTCCCGTAAGTTATAATGCGTGCCTAATACCTATGCAATGCTATGTATTTGTTTACGTGTCATTTCGACGCCCGAGGCGGGTTTTGGTCTCTTTTTTATCTTTTGTTCTATGTTTGTGTAAGTTTGGCAAACGGGCTAATAACTCGGCCTTCGTATATCGAAATCGAGTCCCATAAGTTGTAACGCGTGCCTAATACCTATGCGGTGCTATATATATGATTGTGTGTCATTTTGAAACCCGAGGAGGATTTTGGTCTCTTTTTTGACTTTTGTTTAAAGTTTTCGTAAGTTAGGCAAACGGGCTGATAACTCGGCCTCTGCATATCTGAATCGAGTCCCGTAAGTTGTAACGCGCGCCTAATACCTATGCACTGCTATGTATATGTTTGCATGTTATTTCAATGCCCGAGGCGGGTTTTGGTCTCTTTTTCGACTTTTGTTCTATGTTACGTAAGTTAGGCAAACGGGCTGATAACTCGGCCTCCGTATATCGAAATTGAGTCCTGTAAGTTGTAACGCGTGCCTAATACCTATGTTGTGCTATGTATCTATTTGCGTGTCGTTTCCTCGCTCGAGACGGGTTTTGGTCCCTTTTTTGACTTTTGTTCTTTGTTTACGTAAGTTAGGCAAACGGGCTGATAACTCGGCCTTCGTATATCAAAATTGAGTCCCGTAAGTTATAGCCCGTGCCTAATACCTATGCGATGATGTGTATATGTTTGAATGTCTCTTCGACACCCGAGGTTGGTTTTGGTCTCTTTTTTAACTTTTGTTTTAAGTTTTTTGTAAGTTAGGCAAATGGGATGATAACTTGGCCTCCGTATATCGGAATCGAGTCCTGTAAGGTGTAACACATGCCTAATACCTATGCAGTGCTATATATTTGTTTGTGTGTTGTTTTGACATCTGAGGCGAATTTTGGTCTATTTTTTGACTTTTGTTCTAAGTTTTCGTAAGTTAGGGAAACACACTGATAACTCGACCTCCGTATGTCAGAATTGAGTCCCGTAAGTTGTAATACATGCCTAATACCTATTAGATGCTATATATGTGTTTGCATGTCATTTTGACGCCCGAGGTGAGTTTTGGTCTCTTGTTTAACTTTTGTTCTAAGTTAGGCAATTTAGGCAATAAATTTTCTTTAATTTTAACAAGTTAGGCAATAAGTCGACAATAAGTTAGATAACTATTTGTTTGGCAGTTTATATAAGCAATATAATTACAAATTACATGAATTAAATAAGGAAATACATCAATAATTGTTTTTACCTGTCGAATATGTGGAGGAAAGATGTTGGCCAAGACAACCGCACATACACGGATGGCCTCCTCCCGGACTACACCCATGAGGTCGTCAGCAACAACTATAGGATCTATGGAGCCGTGGATAACCTCCTGAGTAAGCTGGTAGATCCGCTCGCGTGATGGTGCGCCTGACTGTACAACACTGCTCGCCATGCACGCCTTTATGATCCGTCAGAAGAAATCGTCAGATAATGGAGGGCCGACGTCCGATCCACTCGCACCACTACCTCTGGTGGGTGGGCGACACCAAGATCTCGCAGCAGGGACTAAATTAAGTGTATGCTGGGACTCGGAGAATGCCCACAACTCTACCATTTTTCGGTCCCCCTGTAGCCTGCAGCCAGTCCTCCTTCTCCTCATCCGCACGCGTAGAATCATCTACTGGAGTGTCAACTCTCTGGCTACTCCGGGCCACAGCAAGGTCCTCGAGCCGTCGCTGAAAAAAACACATAAATAGATGAAAAATAAAGTATATAAAAAAATATAAAAGATTTCAAGATTTTAAATACATACTAAATAAAAGAATTAAATTACTTACATCAATGCGCTCTGCCTTAGGTGAGATATAACCATCTTCACCTTTCTTCTGGTGGGCATGCCACCAAAACTCTATGCGGGAAGGTGGGTGCTTTAGACTCACCTCGAGTCTCTCCCTGTAGAGGTCGTACGACTGAGACCTCGTGCAGTGTGGGAGACGACTCTGCTGTTGGGCAACTGTACGATGTGCCGACATTTTCTTGAACGCCTCGCCCTCCCAAATGCTGCACATCTGGTTCCACACCGCAGCACCAATGAAATCTGGATGGACATCTTTAAGTGTCCGTCCATTAGCCATCTTGGTCTGGGCCATCTTCTTTCAGTCGTAGACCCACTTGTGACAATTCATGTTAAGATATTTATGTAGAATAGTCATGCCATGGGCTTCTTGCCCATCCTCAAAGTGGTAATATCTCTGCACATTACACATTAAGAAGCTTAGTAGACAACATAAATCAAAGCGGTAAAAAATATTCAAATGGAATATAAAACTAACATATGCATGGATGACATCTTACCATAAACGCAACAATAATTAGCTGATGTGAGCGGTCATCCACATCCGCCCACCTCATCCACGGGCTTGGGAATCGGTTGTGGACGATCCCAAGCAATGTGTTCCTTTGCGTCGCATCAAGGATACTAAAATTAAAATTAATACATTTTCAAATTATAAAGAATATATAACAACTAAATAATTATGTCCAAAAAATGTTAAATATGAAATTACCTATTATTCCCAACGTGGAAAATAAGCGGCGCCTTGGGGGGAGATTCCTTAGCAATCCACGTGCTAGTCCCCGCGGAGGCCTACATCGATCACCTATGTAGTGAAATACAGTAATATTTATATAAACAAATATAATTTTAGTACTATATAAAATAAAAAAACAATAAGATGTATAACAACAAAACATGTAATTATACCAAATGATCCGGCCTGATCATCACCCCTATTATCTCCACGGCCCCCACGACCTGTACTACCAGCACGCCCACCACGATTGCCGTGTGGTGTACATGCCATATGTATATATACTGTCAAATCATCAACAAAATATTATTAGACATTCGTAAGCACCAAGGAAAAACACACCAATTATATTATCCATATGACTAGATTATCTAGTAATTTGATATATACTCACGTAGAATATTACTTTTAGAACTAGTGAGGAGTCATATTCCCTTAAAAAGAAGTCTTAAAACTAAACGGTTCTATAGTCTTAATGTTTTTGCATAATTGATTAAATTTTATATAAAACATTAATATTACCGTTTTAAAATTCATAAAAAAAGATGAAAGAAAAATAAAGTCTGTGAATAGGACATTTGATCTCATATGTAAAAATATAGTATGAATCATTGTCATTTTCGGAGAGATTAATTAGTTGTTGAGGTTTTTGTTGCTTTAAAGTTTAATGAAGAAGACACAAATAAAATTGAAAAAAGTTTCAAACTTGAGATGCCTTTTAATATAATTATATAAACTGCCTAGTTCTTGGAAGTACACATTAAGATTAGAAATTTGTCCAATAGATTCCTCTAAAGTTAAACACCCCCAACACGTAAAAAATCAAAGGTAAGAGTAACTACATTCTGAACTGATTTGACCACATGAAGTATAGTCCTCATTTAAGAAATAAATGAATCGCACATGTAGGGAACTAAGAATCAGACATTCTGCACCATTCCCCTTCTATACGAACACATAAAGTGGACTCTCTTGTAATATTTATTTATTTTTGGAGAAGTTATGTATAGATATTATAAATACAAAAACATCATGTCAAAGTGTTCACTGATATTCATAAAACTCAGGGGAAACTCAATATATCTATCAAAGTGCACTAAATAATAAAATTCTACATCATCAAGAAAAGAAATATTCTCATTGTCTAATATAATCCTGGCTAATGATTGAAAGAATCACTTTCATATATCCTCTCTTTCAAGAATACAATACAATTGAAAGAACTGGGCCAAGGCTCCATCAGAACAAACAAGTAACAAATTAAGAATTGCTCTTAAAGATAAATTATTCCTGAATTATAAAATAATTTTTTTTTTACTATTTGATATATTAGAGCTGCTTTGGCCCTAATTTTAGAATTCATCTTAATCAACATATTCCAAATTTCATCTTAATGAACATATATCATAACATATATCAGAAAACATCAAAAAGGAAGCTATCGAAGAAGGGATTCACAATAAAATTATAGGGTGCACGAATTAATGAAAAGTCATCTTAGTGAAAGAAATAGGAGATAAATTCGATCACCCCCAAAATACATCATTTGTACTTGAGTACTACCAACATACAAACCCAAGAATAGGAAAGAATAAAAATATATAACATAAAGGGGGTTTCTCTTACTGTCATAAATTTACAACATTAACGAACCATAATAACTTTCACGAAGATGCTGAGAAAAATCATACCTACTGAAGATTGGAGGATTGAAGAACAGTTGCCAAGGAAAGAGGGAAAAACCTTCACCAAAGTAGTTAGCCAAAGTCGCCCAAATTAGATAGCTAGTCAAGCCTTAATTCGCCTAAATTAGTTTGCCTCGAAATCGCCTCAGATTATCATCATGTCACGACAAATGACAATATAGTAACCCAGAAGTTTGACGTCGAGGGAAGGAGGGAGAGAGAGTACTCTGGCCTTTGGCGCAGAAATTTGGGTCTCAAAAATTTTGATCATTGTCGTCGAGGTAGGGCTTAAAATTATAAAGTCATTCTTGACGGGCTCGTCGTCGATAATAACCCCCGTCAAGAAAGAGTCATTTGGGACGACATTGTTGTCGCTCATAACATTTACTCGCGTCGCCAATGGGTTCCCCCCCTTGCGAAATTATGGCGCTAAATTAATGTCATTTGCGACAGAAATAGACCCATTCTCAATGACATACCGTCGACCAATACGCTGGATTTGGAGGGAACTGGTCATTAGCGACGGATGCCATTGGCGACGGCAACCCCCTCGAAAATTACTCCATTAGCGACAACAGTAACGCCTTCGCCAATGCCCTTATCCCCAATGACCATTATTTTTGTAGTGGGAGCTTAGAAATCCGTTTGACATTCACTTATTAGAAGTGAATGTCGAATAGTACACAATTTGGGATTGTTACGGGATGTTATGTCTTTCATTTAGGTCGACGCCAATTCATAGGGTACATTTTTTATAAACTTTTGAGGATTTTCAGCTGGTGTCTCTACATGTTCTCCGAGTGCATACTTAGACTAAGTTGTCTTGGTATATTTCTTGTACTTGGAGACCATGGGGAGGCGTTAAAATTTTCTTAAAATAAAAGAAACGTGTTCAAGATTGGCACAAGTGAGGATGTGCATCCAGGAATGGAGCCTAACCCTTGTAGAGCAGAGATATATACTAGGTAAACTAAATTCATACATGGAACACATTAATGATTATTCTTGTTCTAATTGGGTATTTTCTTCAATTAAATATGTCAGCTGACCGGGGTTGGATGTACCGTAGGATACGGATTGATGGGAGGGATTAGTTAATGTGTATCGTGATGGGGTATCCAATTTTATGAACAAAGCAATAGAACATGCTGATGATCCGAACGGGAAGATAAGATTCCCGTGTCTCAAGTGTAAAAACATGATATGAAAAAGTGCCGATAAAGTTAAATTTAACTTATATTCACGTGGGTTTATGGATGGGTATTCGGTATGGATTCATCATGGGGAATCAGCTGAGTTTAGAGAACTGACAAACAGTACTTTAGACCAACCAGTTCACAGGGATTCGCAATCAGATAACTATGATGTTGTATAGATGTTGGTTGATACGTATGGCCCTACCAATATTGACTGGGCTGAAAATGAGCATGCATCAAGCAGTGCTCAGCAAAAGCCAAATGATTCAGCAGCTACTTTCTATAAGATGCTATCTGAATCGGGGGTCCCATTGTATCCTGGAAATGACAAGCACACCAGGCTTTCTGCAGTGACTAAGCTTTTACACTTCAAGAATGAGTTTGACTATAGTGAGAGAGGATTCAATTATTTGCTTGATATTATCAATGAATTCTTACCTAGGAATAATACTCTACCCACGAATTACGATGAATTGAAGAAGATGGTTAAGGGGTTGAATCTCTGATGCAGGATGGTCCGAGACCGAAGATATCGAGTTATCGGATAATATGTTGATGGCCTTGGAGTATCATGAACGGGATGATCATCACAAATGATGAGGCCACCTTCGGCATTAGTCCTTTTAGTTTCGGGACAAACGTTCAGTTGGTCAAGAGTTCGACATTAATTCCTTCAGCTTCAGGATCAGAGTTCGATTTCGGGTAATAAATAAACATTCAACTTCAGGAGATGGGTTGACACTTTCACATTCGACTTCGGGAGAAAGAAGGGCATCTTTGTGACGCCCCCAAAATAGGTCCATTCCACCCAACCCATTCTGAGTCGCCAAATACATGGTACAGAAATAACTACAACTTCAATAATACAAATGTCGTGTGAAATACGACAATACATACTTAATGAGTTTAAATACGATATTCCGCCTGTACAATATCCACACGCAAATAAATCCCCATCATAATTATTGATACATTATTTTACAAAATGGTGAGGACTACTAAACAACTCTCTCTAGAACCTTCATTCCATACCCCGACTCGATCCTCGCTATATGTTCTCACCTCCCGAGAAGAAAATGGAACAACAAGGAAAAGGGTGAGCTCGACTAGCCCAAAGAAAGAATATTATGACTAAGATAATATACAAAAAAATTATCGTTAGTCTTCAACAGGAAAAATATAATAGAATACAATAGACAACAAGTTTTAAATCAATATTCGCAAATGAAATAATAATTCATTAGAAGAGTTAAGTAGAGAATGCAAACTACTATCTTCTATGTATGAATTTTAAAGTTCATCGCCTATTTTTATCCCCGTAACATCAATCAATATATATCCGGGATCAAATATTCATCCTTGCACTACTGAGCCAAGGACATTCACCAGATTGGTCATGTTCATCTAAACACTGCTCATCTTTGCACTACTACCAAAGATATTCATCGAAAAATCATTCATCTTTTGCACTACGGGCCAAAGATATTCATCAGAAATCATTCATCTTTGCACTACAGGCCAAAGATATTCATCATAACTCATTCATCTTTGCACTACAGGCCAAAGATATTCAATAATATCATTATTTAAGACTGAGGATGATGAAAATATTTTAAAAAAACGAATCCAGTGAAACAAAATGACAAGGATTAAGGATTAAGGATTCATACTTTGTTTTATCCACGTCCAAAAATACTTCAAAAATAATCATAGTGGTGTAAAATTCAAGAATGATCAAAACATGGATACAATCAAAGCTAGTATCCACAATAGATATTTTAGACGAAAAGGGAAAATTTTCATTTTTCGATGAATAAAGGTCGATTGATTCGTGAATAAGATCAGATATCGTGAATAAAGGCCGATATCGTGAATAGTAACTCAAACACGAAAAGATAGAAATTTCACAAAAAAACATCTTCACGCTTCGTGAATAGTACTCGTGAATAAGAATTAGTGAATAAGAACTCATGAATAGTAACTAATCGTGAATAAGAACTCATGAATAAGTAACCCCGATATGAAAAAGTTCCAAATTTGATAAAAAGTTCCAACCAATATTTCAAAGATAATGATATTGAAGAAATAATATCATTTGAGAAGAAAATAACATCCCTTACCTCGAAGACAAGAGTACTTTTAGTTGAAACACCTTGATATAAAGCTATGACTTGAACTTGCACCAGATATAGCAATACTCAAAGTATACTCAAAATACTCACAAGAATACGCTCGATAATATAGAGAGAAAAAAACTTCAGCTTCGTGTGATTTTCAATTCTAACCCAAGACCTATTTATAGAAATTGCTTAGAACACCAAAAGCGAAAAATTTAATATAATAATATATATATATATCAAAATTCTCTCACGCCATTCTTGAATCTGAAAATCTAGAATTCAACCCATTCAAATCACATGTTAGACCCAAAAAACGTTTTTCTTATTTTAAATATTTTAAACTTCCAAAAATCAATTATTTGAGTTTGAACTTCAATAATTCATAATAAATAGTCCTTTTATCGTAAAATTCAAATCTTATGCGAGTTTTTATAGGAAATTCAATTCTCTACAACTTTTCGTAAGAAAGTTTTTCCAAATTCTAAATGAAATTGATCAAATCCACAAATGGGCAATTTTACAAAATATAATCAAATTTCAAATCAATAAATGGGGTCCAATTTACATGTTTAACATGTTTTAAACATTTATTGCAACAAAAATACTCTTCCTCCTCAGATATACTCATATATCCCACATTCGTTTGTAAAAATATCACCATTATTATATTATTAAAATATAATATTATATATATTTAAATGAATTATTTTATCGTAAAAGATAAAATTTCAATTTTCAACAATTGTCACATTAAAATTTTCTCCATCTATATCCACATAAAATCAATATTTTCTCATCGTATGAATCAATAATTAATAATTCACAAATAATATTACAGAATCACAATATTGACAACTGTGCAGGTTCTGAGAAGAGGGCTTTCCAATAAAGATTTCTCCTTCTTGGTAGCCGCAATTAGGTGACCAAACCTCTCCTTAGATGTAACTTTCTAGACATTGCCAATAATGTTTTCTAATAATATTATTCAGATAATATGAATTATTGCTTCGATAATGAAAAATACCGTGTAATGACAATTATTGAAACAACAACAATATAAAATATCAACGCAAAGAATTATTAAATCAATAAAATAAAATATTGAATAGTAATTATCGTAACAATTATTGAGTAGTGCCTTCACGTAAGTAAGAATCAATAATTGGTGCAATACCGTCAGCGCTATCGCTCAACAACGCGTATTAGTGTGTTTTAACCAACGGGTATTTCAACAAGATAATTGGTAATAACTACGCCAGTTATTTATAAACAACTTATTCTTGTCGCTTTCTTCCTCCAATCGCTTTCAGTTATGGGGGGCCCACATATGGTCATAGGCCCATCGCATTAATATTCCCCGACAGCATATTTAATATTCCACGACCAAACGAATATTCTCCTACAATAATGAATATTATATCACCACTTGCTTATTTAAAATATTTGCGTATTTTACCCATAACTATCCACATTAATCACATCAACCCTTACTATTTCAAAATAATAAATAAAGGAAATTCCTTTTTATTTAAAAAAATTTCGGGGTCTTACAATCTTTACTTCGAAGCTCGACAGATTACTAGTTTAAATTGCTTTCTTTTCTATTTTGTTATTTAATTAAGCATATTTTATTATTTGTAAGTTTGTTATTTTTTTCGTAAAATTAGGAAGTTTGTTAGAATCTTTTTTCACATCCCTAGGAAGATTTTATTTGCATATCTCTAGGAATATTCTAGAGTGACTTGGAGAAAAAGTTTGCTATCTATATAAACTCGGCTTGTGGGTTGAATGGGGAGACTGTGATTTTAATAAATATAAATTTACATATTAAAGAGAATTTCTCTGTGTTTTTTGGTGAATCTCTTGTTCTTTTATTTGTGAATTCATTTGTTTACCAGCCCGCAAGATAATCGCTATCCTGCCCGGTATCAGTTGGTATCAAAGCTCTAAGCATCTTTCTAGGAGTAGACTCATCGGTTTTAATGGCTGGTGGTCGTGTTCGTAGTCGTAGAGGACAGATTCCGGCTGAGGAAGTCCCGCACCGTGATCGTAGCATCCGGGGCGCGATGATTGAGGATTTACAAAGACATGTTACAGAGCTAACCCAGCGCCTAGAAGCGCAAAATCTGGGGCGTCGTGGACAGATTTCGGAGGAGGACGAAGTCCCGCACCTAGGCCGTCGTGAACAGGTTCCGGAGGAGGAAGTCCCATATCTTAAACACGATGAAGAATCCTATGATTTTGAATCGAGTTTCAAAAACCCTTACCACCATAGGAGGCAGCTATGGGAACGACATGACCGTGAGGACCATCGCCGTAATCTGGGTTTCAGAATGGAGCTACCGAAATTTTCTGGTACCCTGCACGCAGAAGGATTCATCGATTGGATGAACGAGGTAGAGCGTATCTTTGATTATACGGAGGTTTCAGATAATGTTAAGGTGAAACTGGTTGCCATCAAATTGAAGGGCCGAGCATCTGCTTGATGGGAACAGATGAGGCGTTCAAGAGAGAGACAAGGAAAATCTAAAATCACCAAGTGGGAGAAGATGAAGAAGAAGATGCAGAGTCACTTTCTTCCTTTTGGATACACTCAAGTCTCTATTTAAGAGATTGCATATGTTATGACAAGGTACTCGATCTGTGGATGACTACACCAAAGAATTTTACCAATTGATAGCAAGGAATGATCTATAGAAAATTGAAGATCAACTGGTGGCACGATACTTGGGAGGATTAAAGCAGCCGTTGCAGAATGCCCTCGGTCTCCATTCACTTTGGACTGTTTCTGAAGCATATCAGCGAGCTCGGGAGGCAGAGCAACAACAGAACAATGGACTGATGCCAAGGAACAATCCCCTCAACAAAACAAACCCATCCCTACAGTTTCGTACTACACCCCAACCTCAGGGTAACTTTAATTCTAGCATCAAGGCTTCAGATGTGGAGAACCAGGATATAAAGCAACCGAGTACCGAAAGCCTGCTAACCAGAAGGGTAAAAACCTTTTTATTGAAAAAGGAATGATCGATAAAGTAGAGGAGTTCGAAGAGCCTATATATGATGAGTACGAGGACGAAGACGTATTGTATGGAGACGGGCAAGAGACCCTAGTCGTTCGTAAAAGTCTGCTAACTCTAAAAGAAGAATCCGAAGAGGATTAGTTGAGGACCAATATCTTCCACACTACTTATACAATGGCGGAGAAGGTCTGCAAAGTAATTATTGATAGTGGCAGCTGTGAGAATGTGGTGTCCAAAGAGGATGTTTGAAAGTTAAATTTAAAAACGGATCGACATCCAAATCCATATAAGTTGTCGTGGTTGAATAAAGGCAGTGAAGTAACCATTGACAGAAGGTGTCTAGTATCCTTTTCCATTGGAAAGAAATACTTTGATAATGCTTGGTGCGATGTAGTTAAAATGGATGCTTGCCATATACTATTGGGCAGACCATGGCAATATGACCAAAGCGTCATCCATGATGGTTGGAAGAATACTTACTCCCTCAGCATCAAAGGGAAAAAGGTTGTGTTAGCACCTCGGCGAGAGGAAGATAGTTCGGCTCGAGCAGTCGGGAATCCGAACCTACTGTCCATGACAAGGTTCCTAACCGAAGTAAAGCATGAAGGAGTTATGTATGCATTAATTCCTTGTGAAGACATTTCGGCAAATGGAACTGTAGAAATGTCAGCTGATGTGCAGAGGCTACTAACAGAGTTCACTGACTTAATGCCCGAATAACTTCCATTGGGATTACCAACATTAAGGGATATTCAAAATGAAATAGATCTTATCCCAGGATCAAGTCTACCAAACAGACCAACCTATAGACTCAGCCCCAAGGAATTCGAAGAACTATAAAAGCAGGTAATGGACTTAATGGAGAAGGGGTACATTCAAGAAAGTATGAGCCCTTGTGCAGTACCATCTCTATTAGTTCCAAAGAAGGACAGATCATAGAGGTTGTGCATCGACAGTAGAGCAATCAATAAAATCACAGTGAAGTATCATTTCCCGATACCTCGTCTGGATGATATGTTAGATCAGCTGTCTGGTGCAAAATTCTTCTCAAAAATTGACGTGAAGAGTGGATATCATCAATTTCGGGTAAGACCTGGAGATGAATGGAAGACAGCCTTCAAAACACAACAAGGCTTATATGAATTGCTGGTTATACCCTTCGGCCTCTCCAATGTGCCCAGTACCTTCATGAAGTTTATGCATCAAGTACTACGAACTTATATGGGAAAATTTATTGTTATTTACTTTGATGATATTCTTATTTGTAGCAAGACATCGAAATTACATTATGAGCATTGCAGGATGGTCCGAGACCAAAGATACCGAGTTATCGGATAATATGTTGACGGCCTTGGAGTATCATAAACGGGATGATCGTCACAAATGATGAGGCCACCATCGGCATTAATCTTTTCAGTTTCGGGACAAGTGTTCGGTTGGTCAAGAGTTCGACATTAATTCCTTCAGCTTCGGGGTCAGAGTTTGACTTCGAGTAATAAATAAACATTCAGCTTCGGGAGATGGGTTGACACTTTCACCTTCGACTTCGGGAGAAAGAAGGGCGTCTTTGCTTTGAAGCTCGACAGATTACTAGTTTAAATTGCTTTCTTTTCTATTTTGTTATTTAATTAAGCATATTTTATTATTTGTAAGTTTTTTATTTTTTCCGTAAAATTAAGAAGTTATAGCCATGGTGTTTTGAATGTGTGAATCATAAAAGGAAAATATGGAACCACAATTCTTGGACGCTTAGTTTTCATAATAAAGTTCATTTAATAGATGCACGAAACCCACTGCTTTGAATAGTGTTCAATTGATATTCCCGGCAACCAGATTCTTGGGTCTTTCCACGTTTGTTCAAACAAAGTCTAATTGTGGTTTGAAGACATCCACCATAATCCACTAAACAAGGATTTTGGCTCTTTCTCCGGATATTTTCCAAGAAGAGCTATAATTTTTCGTGACGAAGAAGCATCTGTTTTGAGCAGTTAATTCGTTGAGCAAAGGAACATTAAAGGTACAGGGGGAGGACCCCCTAGGTGACCGAACCCTCTAGGTGTCCGAACCCTATGAAGGTTGAACCTTATAGAGGGTCGAACCCTAAGGCACTTGGCCTCATACTTTATATTTTTCGTTCTTCTTTTACTCTTCCATTCGAATGTCTTCTTTTGTTTGTGCTTTTTCTTGCTTTCTCTTTCAGGTAACTCTAATCTTTTCTTTTGATTTCTGAGCCCTATTACCATGATCATATCATGGTTTTTTCCCTCGGAACATAAAGAAAGATTGGCATTTTTGATACAACGACGAACCACGAAGGAAAAAATGCCCCTTCTTTTTTTTGTTTTTCGAGCCACACTACCTTAATCATACCTTGATTTTTTCCCTCGGATCATAAAGAAAGATTGGCGTTTTTGATCCAACGATGAACCACGAAGGGAAAAATGCTCTTTCTTTCTTCTATTTTCTGAGCCACGTTACCTTGATCATATCTTAGTTTTTTCTCTCGGATCACAAAGAAAGATTGATGTTTTTGGGAACTCAAATTATCCATACTTAGCTCCATCGATCAAACAACGAGCCACGAAGGAAACAAAACATTGTTGTCCTACCACCCTAGGTGGGCGAACCCTAGGGCGACCTAACTCTAGGGGTGAACCCTAGGGGACGAACCCTAGGAGGCGAGCCCTAGGGGACCAAGCTTTGGGTAAATTTTTCATCTTTTTCTTACTTCATTTTTTCTTCCTTTCAAGTGTTCTTAAGTTTAAATCTCAGACTTTCTTCTTTGTCATGGTAAGCACTCAAGTTCAAACGCTTTCCTTGACATCCTTTCCTTGCTATTCAGAATCCACATGCTGAATTTTCCTTTCTTGCAGGCCCTCTCCACTGAACGTTTTGCATACCTGAAAACACCAAGGAGGCCTCATTCATCAGTGATTGGGGAAGAGCTCCCTTCTTTGGGCCTTCTGACGTCTTCTGGGAGCAAGTCCAGACTTATGACCGTACAACTTTTCTTCTGCTAGAGAAAGAAACCTTATTTCTATAAGTCGCGACTTACAGAGGTTAGGATGACTTCCCCCATTCTGATCGCATTCCCCGCATATGCATAGAGAAACAAGAGTAACCTTTTAGTCCCATTCGCTTCTTGTCCGATTCATCTGATCGCATTCAGGAATGGCAGAATTGGACCGACGATATCCTTGGGAACGCTGATTATGTGGATATACTAAAAAATATAGGCATCCTACGTTGAGTTCAGTTATTCAGGGATATTCGCATCCAACAGGACCATGATGCTCTTACCGTGGTGATTTCACTTTAGTGCTCCTCTACATGCACATTCGTTACTGCTTGGGGGAATTCACCCTTACTCTAGAGGATGTCTATGCCATCTACCAGTAAGTTACCCATATTTGCCCCCTGCACATGAGTCACGCCTTTGGTGGGACGATCTTGCAAAATATTTCAAGTGTTTAAGTCTTGGTTCAAGCTTCTGAACAATTTACGGAGCTCAATTTTTCAAGCCTCGAAGACGAAAAAATTAGGAGAAGGAACCTCTAGGGGGACGAACCCTAGGGGGATAGCCCTAGAAGAGCTCTCCCTTGACTTCATGGAAAATCTTCTATCTAATTCTTCCAAATATTACTTTCTCTTGTAAGTTCTCTCTTCTTCAAAATCAAGAAGTCATCGAGAAGGCATCAAGTGAGCGTGCTTCAAATCGGGATGAATAAAAGATGAAGAAGATCTTTCCCCTAGGTGGTCGAACCCTGGGGGCCGAACCCTAGGCGTTTTCATTTTGGAAAATTAATCAACGAGCTAAGAGAAGTCAAAGGTAAGAGAGGAAAGTCTCCTTAGGTGTTCGAACCCTAAGGTCGAACCCTAGGAGACTTTGGCCTCTTCCTTCATTTTTTTTCATTCTTCTTCTTTTCAGAATCTTGGACGTCTCCTATCTTTGTTCCCACATATACTTGATTGTATACATATTTGCAAGGCCCTCCTCCAGACCTTCTTGCTAGATGGACTTGCAAGCCTTATTCTCGAAATGCACAATCTTTCTCTCTATTCTTTGCGAACGGAGGACTTAGAAGATAGTTTTAGTTGTGTGGTTGATGATTTCTCTTTTGTGGGCATCTACATGTCTCCCCTCCGTGCTAGGCTGGATCTCTTTATTTCCAGTCATCATGTTGTTGCACTTCGTTCGGAGGTCACTTCACGTCATCATGAGAATGACTTACTTTATATAGAGCTTTAAGAGCTTCAAGATGTCATGGATAAATTGAAGACCAAACTTTTGGAAAATTGAGTCAGCTGGCATGGATTAATTTATACTTGTGCCCACAGAGACATCTGCACATTGGAGAAGAACTTCAGGAGATCCAAGCTTAAGAGCCTTCTCCGCCACCTCGCGAAGCCACCACTCTCTTCTTGCTGCATGTATATATAGTTTAATTTAACTTATAATTAAATTATTAAGTGTCAGGAAATTAGAGGTACAATTAGTAATGAAAAATTATAATGTTTTGCGTCAATTTTGCATTATTAATCATAGTACTTTAAAAGTTACGATTTTACAATAATATTTGTACCTCGGAGAAAGAGTTTGATGATTAGTTAAACTCAAAGATGAAAATATCACATGGGTACAAATTACACAGGGATAGTTTCGCATTTTAGTATTGTCTGAAAATACTTTTTGGTGTTGTGTTGTAATTACAAATAGTCCAACCCTTTAAAGCATTTTCTGATAATTCTAGCACAAAAAAACAACAATAACAGAAAAAATAAAAGAAAATTGGACATCGTAACATGCATTAGTCATATATATGCATGGTTATATATGATTCAGAGTTGGAATATTTGCACCTCTCCGATTCCAGATGAAGCTCCAGAAATTAGAACAACTTTTTCGGTCATGTTCTGGTCATCGGAGCAGTAGGTTAGGATTATATAGAAGCTTGAATATGAAGTACGACAATAAGAAGAAACACAAGCCGATGAACTTGACATACATAAGAGCTGCATCTATCAACTTATAATTTAGATACTCCATCTTCATGATTGCGCTATGTGCTTGAGAAAAATAGAGCCATGCATCATAGCTAGGAGGGTTTTATAAATTAAAAGGGAGGATTATTCAATGTTACTTGTTGTATAAGTATGTGCATGAGACATGCAAATAGTGTGTGGTTTTGTCATACTGCAAATTAGTCTCCTAAAATAAGACATCCCAAAATTTTACTCTCTACTAGAATTTATTATGTAAAAACAAATCTAAAGCAAAACTATATATAAATGAGAGAAAATAAATTATAGCAAAAAAAAATATTAGAATTATATTAACAGTTGGTATCCCAATATGGTTTGTGACCATTGCAATGTTAGTTGACATCTTTAATGTTAAAATGACAAAACTAATGAATTACTCACAGTAGTTAGCACGTTTTACTGCTTATACTATTGAAATTTTAATTTTTTAAATTACCCCAGTAAACTAATAATTATTTTAAAATTGGGTCATTGAATTTTTATTTTTCAAATTACCCCATTAAACTAATTATTATTTTGAAATTGAGTTATTTTGTTATCTCTGCCTCACGACTATTAAATCGTTTCAGTTTTTATCATTCGTGGACGTGAAAAAGAAAAAAGAAAATAAACAAATCTGATTTATTCTCTCTTCTCCCCCTTCTTCCAGATCAAATAAATATGCACATTTTCTCTCTCTAAAATCTATAAAAATTCCTAGATCCAAATACCCAAAACATTGAATTGAACTTCAAAATTCAGCATTAGAGATAATAATGGAGTTTGAATACCAAACAACATGCAACAACAACAACAGATGAAGTAAATGGCATTGCACTAGGTTTTCTCCCTCTTACCTTCGACTTTGACCAGCCTTATATTTCCAAACTCCTCTCATTTATTCTCGATCATCTCCACAAGATCCACTCCTTCCTGAATCTCTCTATATATATCTATGTGTTTATATATATATATATATATATATATATATATACACACACACACACATGTGGTAGTAATATTAGATTAAATTGATTTTTTTAGGACTTTATAATTTATGATTTGATAGGAGTATAAGTTTTTACGGATGGATGCAGAGATAATTTAGAGGAAAATGCAAAAGGTGGTTGTGACACCCCCAAAATAGGTATACATCACCCATTCTGAGTCACCAAATACATGATACAGAAACAACTACAACTTTATTAATACAATTGTCGTACAAAATACGACAACACACATGCTGTGAGTTTAAATACAAATATTGTCTTCTAGACAATATCCACACTCAAATATTTCCTCATTACATTTATTAATACACTATTTCACAAAATAGTGAGGACTACTAAAACAACTATCTTGAATCATCACTCTATACCCCGGCTAGTTCCTGCTAAATTCTCACATCCTGAGAAGAAAAATAGAACAAAAAAAAAGGGTGAGCTCAACTAGCCCAGTAAATAATATTATGACTAAGATAATATACAACAATTTATCATTAGTCCTTAACAGGGAAAAATCTGATAGAATATAATAGACAATAAGTTTTAGATCAACAACTACAGCGGAAACAACAATCCATTAGAAGAGTCAAGTAGAGAATGAATTCTACTATCTTCTATGATTTAAAAGTCCATCATCAATATTTTATCCCTGTAACATCAATCAATATACATCTTGGATCAAATATTCATCTTTTCACTACAGGCCAAAGATATTCATTTGTATCACCAGTTGGTCATGTTCATCTCAACACTGCTTCATCTTTTGCACTACGGGCCAAAGATATTCATCGATTAATCATTCATCTTTGCACTACGGAGCCAAAGATATTCAATAATATCATCATTTAGGACTGAGGATGATGAAAAATATATTAAAGAAAACGAATCCAGTGAGATAAAGGACAAATATTAGGGATTCGTACTTCAATTTATCTAAGTTCAAAAATACTCCATAATAAATCATAGTGGAGTAAAAATCAAGAATGAAGATCAAAACATGGATTAAATTTGAAGAATAAGGGTCACAACAGCTAACTTGGAAGGAGATTTTTTTTTTTGTGAAAAGATGCAAGTAAACGACTATACGTATAAGCGATACCCAGTCATGAAAAATTTTAAATTTAATAAAAAGTTCAGACCAATATTCCTATGAAATGATATTAGACGAAGCGAAATTTCTAATCATTTCAGGAATTATAGAAGCAATACTTACCATAGTAAGTTCAAATTTAGGAATACGAGATGAAATAATATCGCTTACGTAATATGGAGTATGAAAGAAAATAATATTTCTCACGAGTATTGCAATAAAATAATATCCTTTACCTTAGTAGAAACTGGATTTGACTGGAATATCGGATATTATTTTGAGAAAATCTTACAGAAAAATTACACTTAAGGTATCCTTATGCTTAAGAAAAATACTCATAATACTATAGAATAAGAATTTCTGATATTGAAATGGTGTGTTTTAGGAAGGAGGGGTTACCCCCTATTTATAGCAACGGAGGAAGAAAAAAAATAAGGCATTCTGCCTAACATTCCCTTTTTTTTCTTCAGGCCTAACCTGCCTAACCTTTTACTTTTCTTCTTCTGCCAACCTTTTCCTGCACCATTCTTGCCTAACCATCAACTTCTTAAGGCCCACAAAAATTTGAAACAAGAAATGGTTTGCAGGAGAAGCATCCATCACCAACTACTCTTAGACAAAATATGAGGCATTCAAATAATACTTTCGTCCCTTTTAGCACATGCATATATATATATATATATTATTATTATTATTTAAACAATTATAATATATTATAATAATGTATTTGAATGAATATTTTATCGGAGAAAATAATTGTAATTCCACAGAACATATGCCAAACTTTCAACAATTATTTCATGCTAAAAATTCTTTCATTTATATCCACATAAAATAAATATTTTCTTATCATATAAATCAATAATTAATTATTCACAAATAATATTACAGAATCACAATAATGACAACCAGGCTGTTCCCAGAAAAGAGGGGGCTTTCCGATAAGAATTTCTCCTTACTGACGCGCAATTAGATGACCTAACCCTTTTCCTGGACAGAACTTTCTAGACATTGTCAATAATGTTATCTAATAATATTATTCAAATAATATGAATTATTGTCTGATAATGAGAAATACTATGCAGTGATAATTATTGAAACAATAAAATAAAATATTGAACAATAATTATTGTAACAATTATTGAGTAGTGTCTTCTTACGTAAGAATCAATAATTCAAAAATATCATGCGTAATGGCGTCTTTCTTGTGTAACCACGCGTACATCGTATTTTAACCACCGTATTCCAACAAATTATTAATTGTGAATAATTACGCCATTATTTATAAAAACTCATACTTGTCATTTTCTTCATTCGACCGTTTTTCGTTATGGGGCCCACAAATGGCTGCGCTATAGTACGAATATTCCCCGACAACAAGAACATTCCACGACCAAACGAATATTCCCCAACAACAATGAATATTTTATAACCACTTGCTTATTTTGCAAAATTTGCACATTTCACCCATAACCAAAGCATTATATCAAATTAATTCAAAATAATGAATAGAGAAAATTTAATTTTATTTCTAAAAAGTTGGGGTCTTACATGGTTGTTGCCAATTACCGCATTTTCATTTTTACTGCTAATGCATTTCTTTTCATTTGTGAGAAAGTTTCTTCTATTGATAAACATCTGAGATCAGAGTACCCAAAATATTTTGATTTTTTTGCTATCACTTTCAGGTTTTTTATTATATTTTTTGCCACATAAATAATATATTTGATTTTTGAATTTCTTTTCCAGAGCCACGTAGATAAAAATTAATGTCTGCTTAATTTTTTTAACAGAATGACTTAATTTCAAAATAATAATTAGTTTACTGGGGTAATTTGAAAAGTTAAAAATTCAATGGTGTAATTAGTAAAATGTGTCAACTACAGTGGGTAATTCATTAATTAGTTTTGTCGATAAAAATTTAACTTCCGTTTAATTTTTTAATGGAATGACCCAATTTTAAAATAATAATTAGTTTATGGGGGTAATTTAAAAAATTAAAAATTCAATGATATAATCAGTAAAACGTGCCAACTACAATAAGTAATTCATTAGTTTTGCCATGTTGAAATTGACATCAATATGGTTTTTGAGTGTTAGTTGGCATTAATGTTGAAATTGACATAGTTGGCATCTTGGCATTAATGTTGATACCAACTTGGTTTCTGACAGATAAATATTTTTTAGGTCACTCTAATTTATGTCAACTTATAAATGGATCATATATTGAACTTTTTTCTTACAGTCAACTCACTAAACTTTTGTTTTCTTACAAAAAAAATTCAAATTCCGTCTTGACCGTTAAATTTTTAACGGAACTTTGACGTGGTACTTACGTGCAGGCTTAATTTTTTCAATATAAATTGATGATTAGACATAAACATGCTTATGTGTAATTAAAAAAAATTATGTCAAATATTTTTTTCACAATTATTAAACATTTGAGGTAAATATGTCAAGAATACACTAACACACCAAGAACACATATATAAATTCAAATACACAAACACTAACACACCAAGAACACACACATGCCACAGAACTGAGCTCCACAAAAATCAACCATTTTGCAAGTATACATGCTACAAGAAATAATAAAGTATGCTCGAAAGGTTCAACCATTTTGCAAGTATAGGTCCTCAATAAGGTTTGTTCAGAACTGAACTTCACAAAAATATAAATATATTAAAAAGTCGAATTCTTTTCTAAGACCTATTTAAATTTCAAAGCACGTCAATTCTTTTATAGGGTATTGTAAGAAGACGTTTCCAGAACAAGGTCAAGAGTCAAGAACTATGATGTTTTAGATGATTAGTAATAAATTACCAATACACGTAATAACTAATTAAATAAAACATAATTCACTTGAAGGCATTTAAACTCAAAGATTGAAAAAGGCGAGACCGGATAGAACTAGTAAGCTTGTTATCTAACAAGAGTATACTCCTAACTTCCATCTTTGCAATCCAAAGTGGGAATCTTCCATTGAGTTTGTTATCATTCAAGTACAAAAAATTGAGATTCTTTTGTGCAGAAATCCAAACCTCAACCCAAATCATTCAGCCAAATCCAAACCTCAACTCAGATTCTCAAGTTCAGATAATGAAAGCCACATTATAAATATTTTACACGTCTAAAGCATATTTGTCCAATTCTGTCTAAAGTCAAAAGACTTAATGTTGGCATTAATGTTGGAATTGGCATTAATGTTGGAATTGGCATAGTTGGCATCTTGGCATTAATTTTGGAATTGACATATTTGGCATCTTTAAAGTTAGTTTGTACTATCTTGAGTGTTGGAATTGACATATTTGGCTTCTTTAAAGTTAGTTTGTACTCCCTCCGTCCTTAATTATTTGACGTTTTAAAGTTTTTTATTTGTCTCTAATTATTTGACGTTTGTTCAAATCTAAGAGAATTAATGACAACTTTTTCAAAATTACCTCTCATTAAACTCTTTCTCTCTCTTTATCCCAACAAAACTCTCCTTATCCCAACAAAAGATTTAAGGGTATTATAGACAATTGAGTACTATATTTAATGCTTTCCAATCATTATCTTAATTCTTGTGTCTACCTCTAAAACGTCAAATAATTAGGGACGGAGAGAGTACTATCTTGAATGTTGGAATTGACATATTTAGCTTCTTTAAAGTTAGTTTGTACTATCTTTATGTTAGTTGGCATTAATGTTGAAATTGGCATAGTTGGCATCGTCATCATTCTCCGGATTCTCAGCTATAATAAACAATGAACAGATTGACCACCTACCCAAGGCAACAAGGTTTCTGTTATCTAAACTTGGAGCCTCTTCTTTTGGCTCACAACTGTATACTTACAAATTTTCTTCCTAGTGCTTTTTATACAGCAACTGCCCCTTTTTATTTATATATATGTATGTATTATATGAATAAATTTATTTATATATATGTATGTATGTATTTATGTATGAATATGCTTGTGGTTTTTATAAATCGAGTCCTCAATTCTTTTTCTTGTGTGTTTGAAATTTCATTAATTATTTTCCTTGATGAGTTTTCGAGACACACACAGCTTGTGGGGATCAGACGTCACATTTGGACCAGGTTTTAGAACAATCATCTCTTTATAGATATAAATCTGCCAATGTATTTTCAATATCTGCCCCCAATACATTGTTTCAATTATAAGTACTTAATCAAATGAACATAATCTCATAGTTCCAGAACGTTCACTTTTTAGGACAAATACTGATCTTCTTCAGTTCTTCCTGTCCACAAGGTTTTTCGATCTTTTTGGCATGCATTATTGAATATCTTATCAATTAACATTATGAGGGATGGGGGTTAGAGATTTGAACCCACAAGGCTACACTATGGTGAGGGGGTGGGATTCTGTCCACAAGGTTTAGGTTTTGAACAAAAATCTCAATCTTAAAGCATTAATTATTTTTGGTTAAACTTTTACTAGGACTAGCTATTATGCTCATGTTGGACTTGTGACTCATAACTGAGAAGTTCCTGAAAAAGGTCGAGAGCGGAGCATAGCGGAGCGCAGCGGAGTAGAGCGAAACACTGGACCATCTGGTTGTGAAACAAAGGTTGTGTCTACAAGGTTTTTCGATCTTTTTGGCATGCATTATTGAATATCTTATCAATTAACATTATGAGGGATGGGGGTTAGAGATTTGAACCCACAAGGCTACACTATGGTGAGGGGGTGGGATTCTGTCCACAAGGTTTAGGTTTTGGACAAAAATCTCAATCTAAAAGCATTAATTATTTTTGGTTGAAACTTTTACTAGGACTAGCTATTATGCTCCTATTGGACTTGTGATTCATAACTGAGAAGTTTCTGAAAAAGGTTGAGTGCGGAGCGTAACGGAGTGGAGCGAAACACTGGCCCATCAGATTGTGAACCGAAGGTTGGGGGCTGCAGGGGGTGGAGGCCCCCGCGGTATGGTATGGAATTTCTGCAGGGATAGCGCGGGGCGCGGACAAGACTCTGCAGCACTAGCGCGGGGTGCGCCGCTGACAATCTAAAAGCGACGTGGGTCGCGTCAGTCGGCGAACATCAGTTTATTGTTTGATATTTACAATGACATTATGGGTATTTAGGCTATAATGTGAATTAGAGTTGGAATAGGAGTAATAGTTATAAATATTATCTATTGTAAAGCCCTAAGTATCTCTGAAGTTGAATAACAAAAGGAACGCTGCCCTAAGTATCGTGTGCGTGTGTGATCTAATTCTAATAGAGATTAAACCAAATAGATACATATCTTGTGACCATTTTGAAAGAGCAAAAATGGTGCGTAACTATGTTTCAAAGTTGAATTCGAATTCTCTTTGTTTGTGAGAAAATGATTTATATGTTCCTTAATTTTATGTCAAATGGAAATTGCCATTAATGTGGAATTGTAAGGGATAAAAAAATAAATATAAAATAGTGATATGTGACTCACTTCTTTAAACCCTCCTATCTTATATACTCCTTCCATTTCAAAATAAAAGTCATAATTTTCTTTTTAGGATGTTACAAAATAAATGCCATCTTTCTATATTAGTAACTATTTTTTATCTTATTTGTCCACTTATACCCTCATAATCTTTTTAGTTAACTTTTGTTGGAAAGTTACTTAAGAAATGGTAAAAGGTTTACATTGGGAAGTGATGTATTATTAGAGCACTTTCTCTCTCATATTACAAGCATAACATGTCTTCTATTTAATGATTCTCTAACCTCTTTAATTCTCTATTCATTCTAGCTTTTGGTACTTTCTTCTACATTCACCATATAAATTTTATCGGTCATAATTTTGTTAGGATAAGTTACAGAAGAATATAAAGGGGATAGAATTTTTAGAAGAATGCAGACAGTTTGCATGCATGGATATATAGCTACTTTATCAACACCTTGTATATGGCTTGTAACAACTTATAACTAGGGTTACAAACGAATCGAACTGTTCGCGAACCGGTTCGGTTCGAGTTCGACTTGTTCGCACATAGTGTTTCGTTCGATTTCTTGATCTAACATGTTCGCGAACCAAGTGGTTCAGTTCGTCTTTGTTCGTGAACAGTTCGGTTCGGTAAGTTCGAGTTCAGTTCGATAAGTTCCAGTTCGGTTCAATAAGTTCGAGATCGATTCAAGTAGTTTGATTTCTTAATTACATGTTTAAATTGTTTATAAAATTCTAAATACAAATAATTGGTTATTTCATATTAAATTTTAAAATTTGTCTTATTAATAATTGTTAAATTTGTAGTATTTTTTTTATTACCTAAACATCTTTTTTTTAATAATTGATTATAAGTAAACATTTTTATTAAATAATTACCAAATAATAATGTGTACTTCTTCACCTCTAAATTTTAATTTAATTAAAATAATTTTAATATTTTCATAAAATTTTTAATAATGATTGTTGGATTATTATAATTTACATCCCTAATAATTTAATAAATTATAACCCATATCATAAATCACATAAATAAAGTCATTAATCATCATGCAATGACAATTTTACATTAATTAAATAATGATACAATACAGTTGCTTACATTTATGTGAGTTATTGAAATTGTCAAATCGAGATAAAGAATAGAGAAATCAAGTCATCAATGTACGTATCGAGACTTCAGTAATAGAGTAATAATCATTAAATTATTTACTGAATAATTTTGAAACTATAAAAAACTATACATAAATTTGAAGATCGAAAATAAAAACTAGATATTAAATTTAAAAATTGTAAAAAAAAAACAACAACAAAAATATATTACTAATATTAAATTGTGAGTTTTTGATAATCATTTGTTTGTACTCTACTTGAAATGGTTGGACCTTGAAGAGTTGAAAGTCTATTAGATATTAATATTTGATTGTTGATATTTGTAAATTAAGAATTTCTAAGTACTTGTTAACTTTTAACTTTTAAGTTTTAAGTTCTAACTTCTAAGTAATCATTTATGGTTTTGGTCTTTTTGGGATGAATGATAATTATAATATTTGGTCTAATTTTTGATTGAATACTTACTCTTAGAGAAGATATTTTTGATATTTATTTAACTATTTTTTGCTTTAGAGTTCTAAGTTTGTGTTCGTGAACAAGTTTGTGTTCGTGAACAAGTTTAGTGTTCGTGAACATAGTTTGTATTCGTGAACGTTCGCGAATTGTTCATGTTTGCGAACAAGCTTATGTTCGACTTGTTCACGAATATCAAACGATTTGAACTCGTACATTGCTGTTGGTTCGATCAAGTACTTACTTGAACATGTTCGAGTTCGAGTTCGACAATTAAAGTTCAGTTCAGTTCGATTCGGTTCGTTTGCATGTCTATTTATAACCAAATGATAAAGTAGCTAGAAATAGTTTGCATGCATGGAATATTAATGTGAGAAATATGCATGTAATTAATTAGTGGGTGAGTTTGAAGAGATAAACTTATTAGAATGTGAGAATAACAATAAAAATAATCTAGAGAATTGATTCATATGGGAATTGGGAATGAGTAATTAATTTTGGGGACATAGAAAAGTGAATGGATACTTCAATTAATAAGTAATTTAGAAGAACAATTTAAGTAAAAAAAAATATTATTAATTAACGTGTCGAAATTAATTAAGACATTTATTTTGAAACAGAGGGAGTATCTATTTGTGCCCCTAATAAATGAACACAAACTTTATCCTATATTTGATAGTCGATACACCCTCACCCCCCTTCAACTTCTCCACAAAAACTCCAAGAAAAAATGGCCGTAAATGAAGTTCAGCTCTCATCTGAACCAAATTACGACAGAAAAGCAGAACTAAAAACCTTTGATGACACAAAATCCGGTGTGAAAGGACTAGTTGATTCGGGTATCGCCAAGGTCCCTCAAATTTTTATCCCATCACCAGAAAATATAGACAAATTCATATCCAATAATCCAAACAAAACCCCATTAAGTTTCCCAATTATAGACCTTGATGGATTAGGCCTAATTCATCGCAACAAGATAGTTGAAAAAGTTCGGGAGGCGTCAGAGACTTGGGGATTTTTCTTGGTGATCAATCATGGTATTAAAGATAGCATTTTGGAGGAGATTATGGATGGTATACGCAGGTTTTATGAGCAAGAAAATGAGGTGAAGAAATAATGGTACACGCGTGATGTGACGAAACCATTTGGGTATAATAGCAACTTTGATTTGTATAGTGTACCTGCAGCTAACTGGAGGGATACATTTTCTTGTCTGATGGCTCCTAATCCTCCCAATCCACAAGACTTGCCAGCAGCATGTAGGTATGTTGTAGAAAGCATGTATGCATGTACATCTGGCTTAGACTACTATTTTTATTCATGTCTAGTTAAGTTCTTATAATTTTCAGTCAATTTGTTAATAATGGTCTGACATTATCAACAACCTAATAAATTGATGATTAAATTATTATTTTTTACGGAGATATTTTGATTCAGTACTCCAAGGAAGTTATGAAACTAGGACGGAACTTGTTCGAGTTATTGTCAGAAGCTCTTGGTCTCCATCCAAACTACCTTAACAACATTGATTGTGGTGAGGGGCTTATGGTGCTAGGCCATTATTATCCGTTGTGCCCGCAACCAGAAGTGACTTTAGGAACCAGCAAGCATGCTGATAATGATTTTCTTACTGTGCTTCTCCAAGATCATATTGGAGGCCTCCAAGTTCTTCATCAGAATCAGTGGGTGGGTTGATGTTTTACAGGCAAGTTTATATATATTTCTTCCATTTCAAAATAAATCCTACTAATAATTAATAGGGTTACCTTTATTATATATATAGGAAGAAAAAAACATTAAACTTTGTAATCAATAGTATTTTTTTAGTTTGTTTACAAAAGTTATAATTGCATATATAATCAACTAAAATCAAATCAACATTATGAGAGATGGGGGCAGTGATTTGAAAGGGATAAAAAAATAAATATAAAATAGTTATATGTGACTCACTTCTTTACACCCTCCTATCTTATATATCTATATGTGCCCCTAATAAATGAACACAAACTTTATCATGTATTTGATAGTCGATGCACGCCCACCCCCTTCAACTTCTCCACAAAAACTCCGAGAAAAAATGGCCACAAATGAAGTTCAGCTCTCGACTGAACCAAACTACGACAGAAAAGCAGAACTAAAAGCCTTTGATGACACAAAATCCGGTGTCAAAGGACTAGTTGATTCCGGTATGGCCAAGGTCCCTCAAATTTTTATCTCATCACCAGAAAATATAGACAAATTCATATCCAATAATCCAAACAAAACTCCATTAAGTTTCCCAATTATTGACCTTGATGAATTAGGCCTAATTCTTCGCAACACGATAGTTGAAAAAGTCCGGGAGGCGTCAGAGACTTGGGGATTTTTCTTGGTGATCAATCATGGTATTAAAGCTAGCATTTTGGAGGAGATTATGGATGGTGTACGCAGGTTTTATGAGCAAGAAAATGAGGTGAAGAAAGAATGGTACACGCGTGATGTGACGAAACCATTTGGGTATAATAGCAACTTTGATTTGTATAGTGCACCTGCAGCTAACTGGAGGGATACCTTTTCTTGCATGATGGCTCCTAATCCTCCCAATCCGCAAGACTTGCCAGCAGCATGTAGGTATGTTGTAGAAAGCATGCATGCATGTACATCTGGCTTAGACTATTTTTATTCATGTCTAGTTAAGTTCTTATATAATTTTCAGTCAATTTGTTAATAATGGTCATGACATTATCAACAATCTAATAAATTGATGATTAAATTATTGTTTTTTGCAGAGATATTTTGATTCAGTACTCAAAGGAAGTTATGAAACTAGGACGGAACTTGTTCGAGTTATTGTCAGAAGCTCTTGGTCTCCATCCAAACTACCTTAACAACATTGATTGTGGTGAGGGGCTTGGTGTTCTAGGCCACTATTATCCGGTGTGCCCGCAACCAGAAGTGACTTTAGGCACCAGCAAGCATGCTGATAATGATTTTCTTACTGTGCTTCTCCAAGATCATATTGGAGGCCTCCAAGTTCTTCATCAGAATCAGTGGGTTGATGTACCCCCAATCCCTGGAGCTCTAGTTGTCAACATTGGAGATGTTTTACAGGCAAGTTTATATATATTCCTCCCATTTCAAAATAAATCCTACTAATAATTAATAGAGTTACCTTTATTATATATAGGAAGAAAAAAACATTAAACTTTGAAATCAATAGTATTTTTTAAGTTTGTTTACAAAAGTTATAATTGCATATATAATCAATTAAAATCAAATCATTAAATTCACATTAATTTTGAATTTTAGGATATTCCAAATCGACTTCAGAAAGTCAAGTAGACTATTATTAACATTAACAATATTAATTTGTGAATGCAAGTATGTACTTTTCAGCTCATATCCAATGACAAGTTCAAAAGCGTTGAACACAGAGTATTAGCGAACAATAGGAGTTCGAGGGTATCAGTGGCAAGCTTCTTCGGCACAAATGAATTACCATCCTCCAAGCTGTATGGTCCTATTAAGGAGTTATTATCCGATGAGAACCCCCCCAAGTATAGGCCAACAACCATGAGAGACTACGTACTCTATTACAATGCCAAAGGACTGGATGGTAATTCCGCATTGCCGCATTTCAGGCTATAAAATTTTATATACTATATTAATTATATAATACAAATGTTAAAATGATCATGTATGTTAT